>VDFB02105785.1:195318474-195455477 GCA_007258455.2 Sequoia sempervirens | reverse complement strand
AAGGGTCTTAGGCCCTTGCTTGTTTGTAATATGTAGTTTGTTTTGTCTTGCTAACCTTTTGAGGCTTCTGTGGGGTTGCTAATGGTTTATGATGTATCTTAATTACAACCTACCTTTATTTGTATAGGATTCTGGGCCCCTTCAAAACCCATTTTTTACTCTAATAAAAAACATGACATCACAATTTGGCCAAATGATGAAAGACATCAAGCAAGACAACTAACATGGATTAAAAACCATATAGACGAGGTTACCAAATGATACTCATCCTCATCAAGGATGATGGAAATGGTTGGGGACCTTTTGTCAACTCTTTTTTCCACATCATTTCCATTGGGCTTTATAAGGCATGCTTTGACTTGGTAGTGCAGGTGGAGTCGATGCCTAGTACCTGCAACCTGCATCAAACCAAATGTCGAGCAACACACACACACACACACATATATATATCAAATGACAAGCACACCATGAGAGGAAGTCACAGTGTAGCAGGGTGCTCACGAATGAGTGATGCTACACCATCCCTCTCACCAAGACCTCAACAATAACCACATCATCATGTACCAATAATTACATCATTAAGTAACACTAATTACATCATAATCAACATCATATAGCAATCACTAATCAAATGCATAACGACCATAGTAATAAGTCCTCATGATGTACATAGCAAAATTAATCCAAACACAACAAAAAACTCCATACATCATCATAACATAAACATTAGTAAAGAGTGACATAATCATCCAAGTCAGATAAAATGTCATCCAATCCAAATTAAAATGGTGAAACAACCAGCAACAAAGTCTCAAGGTACATAACACATCATAAAATGTATCAATACAGTGAAAGCAACACGAGAGGAACTACATCCTCCTCCCTAGAACCAGGCTTACTCCTGGAATCTTGTGAATAAATAAGGAAAAGGCTCTCTAATCTGGTATGCATCCTCCCATGTTGCTGAAGTCTCATCATTAGGGTCCCATTGGACCTACACTTGCTCAATTTCTCTACCCCTGAGAGTGAGCCTCCTATACTAAAGAATGACCATGGGTTCCAATGCCAACTGCCCGTCCTCTACCTATAATGCATTCTAATCGAGCACATGAGATATGTCTAGAAAATAAGGCCTAAGTATAGAAACGTGAAACATATCATGTATGTGTGATAGAGTGGGTGGCAAAGCTAGGTGATAAGCAACGGGGCCAATTCTCTCCAAAGCCTCAAACAACCCCACAAAATGAGGTGCGAGCTTAGAGCCTTTCCCATAATGGATTGGACTCTTTCATGGATGGACTCATAGGAAAACCCAATCACCAACTAAAAACTGATGATTGATTGTATGCACATCTGCATATTTCTTTTTCCTATCCTGCACTGCCACCAAGTGCTCTCTGATGCAAGCAACCTATTGCTCCATATATTGAAGCATCTCAGTTCTGAGGAGAACTTTGTCCTCAAGATGGTCCCAAGTCAATGGGGTCCAACAAGGACAACCATATAATGCCTGAAAGGGATGCATACCAATTGAATTGCGATATCCATTATTGTATGCAAACTCCACCAAATGCAAGTAGTCCTCCCAACGAGACTGTTGATCCATAACGTACATACAAAGCATGTCCTCAAGAACCTGGTTGAACCTCTTGGTCTATCCATCTATCTCTAGATGGTATGAAAAATTGAAGTTCAACTGGGTGCCTAAGGCATGCTGCAAGGATGTCCACAATGTAGAAGGGAACATTGGATCTCTATCGAAAATAATTCTTCATGGAATTCCATGCAGTCTAACAATGTCCTCCATGAATACTCTGGCTATGGAAGAAGCAGTATAAGATGACCGAATAGGGGAGAATTTTGCTACCTTGGTTAACCTATCAATAGTGACCATGATAGCATCATGGCGACAAGAAGACATAGGAAAACCAACAATAAAGTCCACCGATATGATATCCCATTTCCATTTAGGAATGAGATGGGGTTGTAAAAGACTTGCAAGATGCTAGTGTTCCCCCTTAACTCTCTAACACTCCAAACATCTCAGAACAAAGTCTGCAATATCTCTCTTCATTCTATCCAAAAAATACAACAGACGAAGGTTTGCATACATCTTCTTGACTCTTGGATGAGCAGAATAGGGAGCTCGATGTGTTTCAATGATGATTAGGGTACGAAGACCCTTAGTAGGAGGTACATACATATGACCTGTATATCGTAAAAGGCCATCAGATTCCAATGAATATCAAGCAAAATTTCCCTCGAGAGCTATGTCTGACTCAATTTATGACTTCACTTCTTGATACCAACTATCTGTGGGAAGTGCTGCGAGGATCTGGCTCCTCAAGTCCACACTGAGTGTCACTGAAGATAACTCATGTCTCCATTGACTCAAAGCATCTGCCACTATGTTTTCCTTGCCCTAGATGTATTTAACCTCAAAATCATATTCACAAAGAAATTACATTCATCTCCTCTGCCCAACATTTAGGTTAGGCTGCGTAAATATATACTACAAGTTGTGATGATCACTATGTAGCTCAAATCGATGCCCCAATAAAAAGTGCCTCCATCTCACAAGGGCATGTACAATGGTGGATAACTCCAAATCATGCATGGGGTAATTTAGCTCGTAATCCTTGAGCTTGTAGGATACATAGGAAATCATGTGACCTTCTTACATCAGAATGACTCCTAACCCCTCCAAGGACGCATCCATAGACACCACAAAATCCCTAGTAGGATCAGGGACTACTAGGATGGGTGTGCTAGTCAACTTCTCCTTAAGGGCTTGGAAAGATGACTGGCACTACTTTGACCAAATAAACTTCTTCCCTTTCCTTTGAAGAGAAGTGATGGGGTGTGCAATCCTCAAAAATCCTTGAACAAATTGCTAATAGTAGCCCACCAAACCCATAAAACTATGAGTTTTAGGAACATTCATGGGCACAGGCCAATCAACTATAGATTGGATCTCTGAAGGATCCATAATGATACCTTCACCAGAGATAACATGACCCAAGTATTTCACTTCTGTCTTAAAGAACTCACACTTCGCCATATTTGCATATAATTGATTGTCTTTCATACAATGCAACACCTCTCTTAAATGTTCCTCATACTCCTCCATAGTTTTTGAGTAGATCAGGATATCATCGAGGAACACAAGAAAAAATTTATAAGTAGGTATGGAAGATTTCATTCATCAGACTCATGAAAATTGATGGTGCATTCATCAACCTGAATGACATAACAGTGAATTCATAATGCCCATAATGAGTGTGAAATTCCATCTTGTGTATATTTTCCTCGATGATATGCAATTGATGGTATCATGAATTAAGATCAGTTTTTGAGAATACCTAAGCCCCCTTTATCTAATCAAACAGATCATCAATTCTTGACAAAGGGTACTAGTTCTTCACCGTCACTTTATTTAGCTGTCTGTAATCAATGCACAAATGAAGGGAACTGTCCTTCACAAATATAACTGGTGCTCCCTAAGGGGAAACACTAGGACGAATGAACCCTTTTGCTAACAATTCCTCCAATTGTAAATGAAGCTCCTGAAGCTCCTATGTTGTCATTCGATATGGAGCTTGAGATATAGGTTCATCTTCGAGTACAAGGTCAATTCTGAAGTTGATGTCACACTTAGGTGGCATCCCCAAAATTTCACTAGGAAAGACATCTACAAAATCCTTAAGGAGAGGATAGTCTTCTCGAGACACCTCTCAACTCTCTCCCAATTCCAAGTCATTGACTGACACAACAAACAACTAGCAACCCTAGTGAAAACACCTCTTCAATTACATAGCAAAAATCATTTGTAATGAGATAGGTCTTTGTATGCCAACAATCTCAACCTCATTACTCGAATCATCTACACATCACACAGGCTTATGATGAAAATATATTATTGCTCGGTGAGCACTCAACCAATCCATACCTAAAACAACATCATAGGATCCAAGAGGTAGGATACATAGATCCACCGCAGTCACAAGTGACCCAATTTTCAAACTACAACCTTGAACAAGATATTCTACCACTACCTTTGCCGTAGAGGCCAATTCGACCTGCCACTTAACACCTTTCGTTGTTGCCACCAGTCTACAACGCTCTACTATAGAAGGAGAAATAAATGAATTTGAAGCACCTGAATCAAAGAGAATAGAAATACTAGTGCCCTGTAACACACTTGATGCCTCCACTACGGTGCCTTGATGATCAGCTTGGAAGTTGTCAACCACCATGAATACTCAGTGTGACCTACCTGCATTGCCCACCATCAGCTCAGAAGTGGCTATCCTTTGACTAAAACCTATAGAGTTCCTCTGCAGAAATTGTCTAACAATATGCCCCTGTTTACCGCAAGAGAAACAACCTATACCCCAGCCAAAACCTTAGCCACTAGACAGTGCATTAGATTTCTGAAAAATTCCTCGACTGGGTGTTGTCTATGTACTCTATGTAGGATGCTCAAAAGAGTCATGCTGAGCTCGTTGCCAATTCCAATTATTTTTGGACTAAGATCTGCCACTTTGCTGAGACTGAGAATTTTTATGCTTAGACTGAGACTGATGTTGTTGTTGACCACCCTTAGCGGGTGTGTGATTACTCTTGGAAGAGCCTGTAGCTTGAGGCTGCCCACCTCGAGAACCAAATCTAGATGCAGGTGCACTGGCAATCTGAACACCTGTGTGGCCTCTTAAAGCCATGGGAAAATTTTCCTCCACAAGATGAGCCTTTTCTATAGCTACCTCCATTCTCTTTGGCTTGAAAACCCGTACTCTGCCACTGATTTGGGCATTTAAGCCCCTGAAAAAATATTGTACTAGCATCACCTCATCATTACCAATTCCCACATACTACTTGAGTTCATAGAACCGATGCTCGTACTACTCTATGGACATTGACATTTGTCTTAGCTCATGGAATTCATCTTCCTAGTGCTTTCTCTAGTGGTCTGAAAGGAAACATGCCCTAAATCTCTCCATAAATAACTCCCAAGTCACTGAACTGTTGTCTAGGTGTAGTTTCTGCTTTTCTAGTCGCCAACATGTGGATGCAAATCATCTGAGATGCATGATGGCGCACCTAGCCTTAGTATTTCTTCCATAAGGATGCATAACAAAGCACCAATCTAGGTCAATCAACCATGTTTCTGCCTCTAGTCCTCCACTAGTACCATCGAATGTGGGAGGACGTGCTCTCAGAACATCTCTCATATGACCCACTACTATGACATCCTGCTCCAATGCTATGTCTCTCCTCCTCGGTGATCTCTCCCTCTCCCTAACCACCCACTTTTCCTCCTCTTGCTTAGGGCCCAAGTGGCCAAGAACCTACTCTAGCAATTGTCTCAATTGCACTCCCTCTAATCCTGGTTGCTCCAAATTTTAGCCTCCACCTCCCGGGTTGTTCTGGGAACCCTATTGTTCTTCCCATTTAGACTCCTGGGAACTTGGAGATGAAGAGCTCTGGTAGTTGGCTCTACAACCACCACCATAGCCCCTTCTGCTACCACGACCCCGACCCCTAGGCATGTTTCTGCACAACATAAGAGGGGAAAATATAAGTTTAAGAGTTAAGCACAAAGGTTAACATAATGGGATGAATCAACCTAGAGTACCTAGTGTTTGATAACCTGACTCTGATACTAAGTTTTAATGCCCCACTACGCAAACCCCAAAGGACAACTTAAAACTAACAATTTATAGCACAATTTTTTTTAAAGTATAACTAACATGAATTGAAAGTGAACATACAATACTTGTAATGAAACTATACATAGACATTATCTAGCTACATCCTTTGGGGTAAACATGATTGCATTACATAACATAATCCCAACCCCAAATGATGATTAACGAGTCCCAAGTATTAATATTTACAACCATGATATGAAATACATATACAATGTACATACATCCATTATAATTCATAAATGATAGACATTCATATGAGAACACATGATAATACCAAGAATATATATATATATATATATATATATATATATATATATATATATATATATCACATTTATTATATGAAGTTACATCATTTTAGGATTACAAATGTACACCAATGCTTCCCATCACATAGTAGGAATGATACATTAATTACATAGAATACTACAACTGAAATAAACATGAAACATATCATCAATGCTATCTCCAAAACTAGTGAAGCTCTAGAATCATGACAACGGTATAGCTCTGTGCTTCATGAACTTTAGCTAGGAACCCAATGGGGTGCATAGCATGTTCCACCCGACCATGTGGACCCTAATTCCCAACCCCCGTGCTAGGAGATGATAAGAAGGACCCACAACATAAAACAGTCAAGCAGAAAAATGATACAAGACTCCACAAACAAGTACAACCTTAAACATAAATAACAATTGCATCAAGAATGATTGCTTCCAGAGGCACAAAAATGCAAGGGAATAATGGGGATACTATAGGAAGAGTGCAATTACATGGCCCTAGCACAGGTTATCCTAGCTGCCTCTCACTAGGCGCTAGCCCCATAGGGTGACACATGCATGACCACTTACCTTTCATGAGGATAAGGTAGAGATCTTGCCAACCGGGCCTTCTCAACCCATCCTTATCTTGTGAAAGCACTATAGGCATGGGTGAGGCATCTTACTTATCTTATTTAATGTGAACCTACCCAAAACCACTGGTTAATTTATTAGGTTATCACTTATTAAGAAAACTCTTCCATGGGTTATCCAGGCTGCCCCTTTGTGTGTCGGCCCCCATGAAGAGCCACTCTCCCTAGTAGCATCAAAACAAACCACATGACAGAAAGGGGTGTACCAAATCACACAAAGCACTAAAAATCATAAAAACCAAGTTCATTTGTGAGGCATGAACCTTCTCGCACAAAGACCTCATCAAAAGGGAAAACCATGGTGCATGGTAACAACCCACTTGAGCTCAAAATTAGAAGTAAGATCAAATGATTCACAAAGATCCAACCATGGAAATACAACATAAAGCAAGTTTCCCTATTGCCTCTAGAAGCCTAAAAATCCAATTACCCATAACTTCCAATTGAGAGTAACTCAAACACTACGGGTTCCCAACAATTTTAAAACATGACTACAAGAATGCCATCACAAAAGTCTCCCCATTTCAAAAATTAACACAAGAGAAAGACTCACATCATGGAACCACAAAATAAAATCAATCTTTAATTTACTAACACATTCAAGGTAGTAATCTTAAAGAATATTTAAATCATCAACTATATCATATTTGTACATCCATCATGAAATCATTTAAATAGTTAAAGAAACTATATATATAAACATATTCTATAAAAAACATACAAATTATTTTTATTATAATCGTAATGTATTTATATATATACATACATATATGTATACATATACATATATACACACACACACACACACATATATATATATATACATATAAGTTAAATACTCTGTTGTATAGCAGTATTATAAACATATAAATATACTGATAGTGACTTGCTGTTTTAACATATATATATATATATATATATATATATATATATATATATATAAACATCGAATTCCCTATGGCATGCGTTGAATACAAAAGGCACATCCAAGAACATAAATCTTAGAGCTTGAAATTAAGACCAAACAATGATGAAGATAAAGATGAAATCCAATACTTGCAAAAAATAGAAAATTTGACTAATGCTGTGCAAATCAATTTGCTCATACAATACACCTCAACCAGCACAGGAATTCAAAAAAATAACCAATCTCAAATATAAGTTCGAATGCACCAATATGTTGTTTCTAAAACTAAAATGAAACTATAGTAAATAGAAATGAAATACTAAATATGCATCTCCCTCCAATATCTAGCTATCGAATACAATACAAAAGTTCATCAAAGAGAAAAAGAGGCACCACTACTGAAATTGATTGGTTGTGAACAAATGGTAATCACCAACATACAATCAATGCATAAATACAAAAATGGACAATCAAGCCATAAGATCTGGAAGGAGAATTCAACTCAAAACATGCTTTGAAATCTACAGAATAAAAAAAATAGAATTGTATTCTTTTCATAGTGAACACCATATAGGAAAATGACTACATGATAAAATAGAAATTTGTAGAGCTTTATATAAAGAAAAAAACTACACTAGGGTTTCAAAAAAATTGAACTCCAATCTCTTTTAAAACAAATTGAACCATATAGCTAAATATCATGCGAATACCATGCAAACAACAAGACTTTCATGGACAAAAATCAAACTCAAATAGAACCGTATGCACTTTAAGGGCAAATTCAAATGGAATAAAACCCTCAACAATCTTTTGAGGAATGCTTTGAACAATAGATGAAATCTCAAATACTAAGGGAAAAAAAGAGATATTTTTAAATCCAAAATCTAACATTCACAACGCATCAAACATTCAGACAATAATTTTCAACAGATGAAAGAGGAAATATTTGTTACGTTATTCAAAAACCAAAATTACAGAATAACAAGACCAACTTGGAATACAATGCTTCAAAGATGGAGAAGGTGTGCTTAATCAAACTCTCTTGCAACCACCAATCTGTTCTCTAGAAAAATAATTTCCAATCTCCTCAAAGTTGTATTAGTTTTACTTGACAAAAAGACTAATTGCAGAGAACAATTGCTTGTTAAAATCAAAATAATTTTTTTTTTCCAATCTCTCCAAAATCATCAATTTAAAAATCCAAGTAAAAGATAAGTTTTTGAATACAAAAATCAATGAAATAGACAAGTTTCCAATTCAAAAATCAGTTTGGAGTCGTGCATGTGCACACACTCCTCTTTGTACCATCTTTTCTTTGCTTTTACAATCAGTTCAAAAATCTTATCTCTTTTATTCAATTTAAAGTTATATTACTTTCCACATTTAATTAATTAAACTATAATGATAGTAATATTTATCTTTATTTAGTTTTTTAATCTTTAAAACATTTAACCATATTATTTAATTTAATAATTAATAATCAAAACACATATAATATCTTTTCACAACCACAATTTATTTAATTATCATTTCAATTCTAAATTTATTTAAATTACCTTGTAATCAATTTTAATTAAATTAAATTGATTAATCAAGGCTAGTCATAATATTAACTTTATTGCATAATTTCAAAATCAAATTAAACAATATCATCACAAAATCAACATGACATCACAATTTGGCCAAATGATGAAAGACATCAAGCAAGACAACTGACACAAATTACAAGCTAGACACATGGGGTTACTAGACGATACTCATCCTCATTGAGGATGATGGAAATGGCTGGGGACCTTTTTGTCAACTCCTTTTTCCACATCATTCCCATTGGGATTTATAAGGAACACTCATTCATAGCAATGCAGGTGGAGTCGATGCCTAGTACCTGCAACCTGCATCAGACCAAATGTCGATTAACATATATATATATATATATCAAATGACAAACACACCATGAGAGGAATTCACAATGTAGTAGGGTGCTTGCGAATGGTGATGTTACACCATCCCTCTCACCAAGACCTCAACAGTAACCACATCATCACACTAAAATAATTAAATCATTAAGTAAAACTAATTACATCATTAAGTAACACTAATTACATCATAATCAACATCATATAGCAATTAGTAATCAAATGCATAACAATCATACTAATAAGTCCTCATGATGTACATAGCCAAATTAATCCAAACACAACAACACACTCCATACATCATCATAACATAAACATCAGTAAAGAGTGACATAATCATCCAAGTTAGATAAAATGTCATCCAAACCAAATCAAAATGGTGAAACAACCACCAACAAAGTCTCATGGTACATAACACATCATAAAAAGTATTAGTACAATGAAAGCAACATAAGAGACACTGCAAGATAAGCCAATAAATGTTAGTTGAAGGGGAATTCGAAGGGAGATTGAGCTTTAAGATTGCACGTTTGGCGAATTACATGTACACTTGAAGATTTTATGTTTAGGTCTATTTTTGGGATGACCTAACATGTTTGATGTTTCATGGATGATAAGAAAGTAACTCTATCTTATGTGGGATCTATATTAGGTCCATGCCAATCTATCTTGATGTAATTTTAATTTTTAATTTAGGTGCTAAGTGTGGATAAAATGCTTTGAGGATGACATGCTTAATTTTGTGTTTTGCTTCTAATTAGGTTGACCTAATTGAAGTTACACATGATGTGGATATTTATATATATATATATCTCCTATATATATATAGGAGATCAACATCAAAATTTTAGAGAGTGTGTGGAGAAGTGTGTGATATATGTGGTTGATGATGTAGCAGAGCAAATTGCATGGGAATGTTGAAAACATATATGACATGTATGGTGATTCACCTACATATGTGTGATGTAGTATTGAGAAGATTGTGAATAGAGAAGAGTATTGATTTAGATGAGCATGAAGATCATTTTGTACTTCATTGGAACTATAATCTAGCATGTGATAGATGCTATTATATCAGTTGAAATAGGTAGTGTTGCCAACCCTTCTTTGTTGTGAGCCTTTTTCTAGGCACTATGTCCTAACCTAGCAGTGAGCCTTTTTATAATATTGTATATCTAGATATAATATATTGTGAGCTAAACCTCACTGTGGTTTTTCCCTTTTTGGGTTTTCCATGTAAAAATATTGGTGTTCATGTGTCATGTGATTCTGTGGTTGTATTCATGCTTTCTTACATCATTATAGTTATTTCTTTTTTGTTAATTGGATGGGTTATGTTTAATTGGTTTAAAGGAATATTGATTCACCCCCCCTCTTAGTATTCTTGGTGTTCAACAATTGGTATTAGAGATTGGTTCCTTGGAAGGAGCTTGACCACCTTGGGAAGATCTTGGAGTTTGAACACGTGTCTGATAGAAAGTATTCTATTTCTCCTGAAGAGATTCCTAGTATTGAATACATAGTAGAAGATTGCATGTTAGACAAAGATGGAGAACTTAAAGTTGCTCTTGAAGATCTTAACATAATTGGAAATGAAAATGGAGATCTAAAGGAAAATCTAAAAGAGGCAAATGAATGCATTAGGAAATTGAGAGAGCAGATCAAGAAATTCAGATAAAGGCATAAGGAAGTCAATTAATAATTAAGGCAAGCGAATGAAGACATCATCATAATAAGAGTACAAGTGGAATAAAAAGAAAGAATTGAGGAAAGCTTGAATACAATGGTAAAAGGAAAGATTGATGAGTGCACTAGGCTTGAACAAGAAGTGGTAAATCTAAGACCAGATCTAGAAAAAGCATGAATTCATGAAGAAAAATTTAAGACAAGTTCTACAATGCTTGATGAGTTGATTGCTAGACAGATAGAATCTAAGGATAAAGGAGGTTTGGGACTTGAAAGAGGAGAAAGCTCTAAAGTAGATTAGACATCTAATGCAAAGAAGATCAGTGAACTTGAGAAGGTTGAAGGAAAGAGGAACTATGAGAAGTTCTGGAATCAAATAAGCAATGCTAGAAGACCCCCTATCAGAAAACCAAATGCTCAAAGGTATGAATCTTTCAATGGTCTGTCATTTTTGCAATAAATTTGGACATAGAGCTATGGAATGTAGAGTAGAATGAATCAAAATGTTTCATCTTTTACTGGAAAATGCAAGAAATTGGACATAAAGCAAGTGAATGTAGAAGTCATATGATGAATAGATACAACAATGGTAGAATGATTCAATATTTTAATGGTTACTGCTATACATGTTATGGATTTGGACACAAAGCTAATCAATACAGATTTAGACCAAATGGAAGGAACGCTGATAAGAAAAATATCATATGCAACAACTGCAGAAAGCTTGGAAATATTGCTAAATTTTGTAGAAATAAGTGTAATGTCGTAAAATTACACCCCTTGAAATTTCACATGCATTTTTGTATCCACTTTAGTACCACTCCCTTAGCATTTGTGTAGGATCATTTTAGCCTTTGCATCAACCTTTTTCCTCTCTTAGGATGCTTGAAAAGCCTTTTTCAGTAGCTACCCCTCGTACACCAGATGTGCGTTAAAACTTGTGCTCTTCCTGTTTGTGTCATTTTGTAGCATGATGTGTTTGGACACTAGCGTATCGCATGGCCGTCTGCATGCCGCACTAGTGTCTTGTGACGTTTCAATGCTCAACTAGCTATTTTCTGAGCATGTTTTCCACTTTTCAACTAGATTTGTTGGTGGTAATGCCTGGGGATGCCTTGTAACTGCTCAGGAAGATTCTTTTCCTTCCTAAAATGCTATCTTTTCAATCCATTAGGTCTTCTAGCTTCACCTCTAGCTTCATTCCAGCGTCTAACTTCTTTCTATCCTTAGCTCTGGCATTTCTCTCTTGTTATCTTGCTTGCACAACTCCATACAGCTTGCTACAACAACCTCAATCTCTTAAGCTCTCACACCACCCTTTTATAGTTCTCTTGTCTTTTGTAACTCTCTTTATCTCCCTCTTTGGATTCTTTAAACCTTGCAACTTCATCTCCCTTAGCTCATGCTTGTGAGCATCCTCAAATTCCATATCCCCTATATATTGCATCTTTACTTTGTGATACAGGTTCTCCTCCTTGAGCGGGGTTTGTTTTTATCACTCATACTTGGTGGTGCAGGTTCTACTCCTGAAACAGGTTTTACTTTCACCACATGCTTTATCCATTTCGGTTCATTTCTCTCTATCTATCTAGCTGTCCATGGAGGTAGGAACACCAAAATGGGGTTTGATTGAGGAAAACCCCTATACAGCCCCAACACTTTCTCCAGATCTTATGCATGTAGGTATTGAAGAAATTCATATGCTAGAGGCTTTATTACTTGGATTGTTGTAAGAAGTTTCTCTCTTATTCTTTTACTTTATCATTTCTATTTCACTTTATTTTAGCTCTATTACAAGTTACATTCTATAAGTTCTTAGCAATCAAATTGCTAGTAGTCATTTAGCTATTTCCTATAATAAACTTACTTTCTGGTCTGTACGAGATGCCAACACATCTATGGGATGCTAGCGTACTGCATTATCGTCTCTATTCCATGCTAACATCCTTTGGCTGAGAGCTTGTTAGTCTGTCTAGAAAATCTTTGTGACCTGCTCTTTCTGATTCTAGAAATCACGCTGGTCCTTTAGGTAGTTTAGGGTAGTTAGCCCCATGAGGCTCTCTGAATAAAGAGAAATCGTGAGTAGCGAATCCCCCTTCTCTACATTTTGGTGAACTCGACATGAACCACAACATTTTCAAAAAAAGTAGGAATTTATTTACCCCTACTTGGTGGGGTCATAAATTTTGATTCGATGCTTAGAATTAAGGACCATTTGTGCCGTTGGAAAGGTCTCCAAGAGGACTAGTTCAATCTCTAAAATACTGTGCCTTTGGCAACCAAAGTGTAGGGACTAACGCAAGTTTTGACCTCAAATTATGCTTCGAAGACCTTCAAAAATGCAAATTACTAGAACCTAGAAAATACCAAAAATATCCAAAAATATCCAAAAATCTAGATTTTTGGTTTTTCTCCGCAAAATGAATTTAATATATTTTTTTATTAGTTCAATATCTAATTATATTCAAAGTGTTAATGATCCATTTTATGCATGTGATGGTGACTTGGATTTACCCATGTCACTCAAGATATCTTTGATCCTTGTCATGAAATTCCTCTTGCTTTTGAGGATATTTTATTACAAGAAGATGAAATCATTGATACCTTCCTTAACATTACTCTAGCTTCCATTCATTCCAATGCACTCTCTTTTGGAGATGATGCATTCACGAATAATGAACCTCCTCTCCATTCCAATGCACTCTCTTCTAGAGACGCTGCATTGGTGAATGATGAATCTCATCTTTGTTCTAATGCACTCTCTTCTAGAGATGATGCATTAGTGAATGACAAACCTCCTTCCACATCTGATCCTCCCTAGATCAATTTCAAGAATGTTTCTTTGAATAATTGTTGCACTAGTTGTGATGAGTCTATAAATATCATCTATGTATCTACTGCCCCTTAATGGCCTAAGAGACATGTTATTTATTTGACCCCAGCTAGTCCTTCTGCTAAAAGGGCTTGTTCTATCAATGATGTTCCATTTGATAGTGATTCTCTTGATCTTTCTATGGATTCCTCTTATACAGCGGTAGACCATACTTATGAGAATATAGAGTGAATAAAAAACTAATCCTTTGTCAAGCACCTAAATTTACAATTGAAGCACCTAGTGATTACGATCTTGTCGAGCAACCTCAAGTTACTCTGACTAAGATCTCACTATGGGATTTGCTTCAGTTTGCTCTGGTTTATCAAGGAATGCTTTAGGAAGCCTTGTAGAATACCCTCTTTCCTGCCTTCGCTAGGTCAATGGATGTTAATGCATTGATGGCTTATATTCGTGAGGATTCACTGAATATTATGTTCTGTCTACAGGAACTTCTACTCCTGGATGTATAGAAGAAAGCATAACCTCTAATGATTATAGTTAACATTAATAATATCAGCATTAGACGTACTCTTGTTGATGTCAGTTTAGCACTCAATATATGTAGCAATGATCTATTGCCTAAGATAAATATTGATTGATCTTCTCTTAATGCTTCTTTTGTTGACATTCATGGGTTTGATAATGTTGGTCAACAAGCCCTAGGTATGATAGTATTTCCTTTGAGGTTGGGACATCTTACCATACTTGTTAGAATTGGCTATGGATGCCAAGATCTTGAGACCAAATGGAAAGCACAAAAGAGAGAGAATAGAATATGACAAGAATAGACTATATTCAATGTCAATGATATGATTGTTGTATACAATGAGAGAGACCCCTTGGTTATATAGCCAAGGTGAGAACATAGAAGGGCATAAGATTATGACAAGTGTAATAATCTTATGACATGAGACAACTATGAAAATCTATCACTCCACCTAAGGTGGAAAAGTGATAATGTGATAATCACCACAAATGGTGGATCACCCACAAAAGGTGGAGAAGTAATCACATGATGTGTCCATGAAAGGTGGATGTGATAAAGTAATAACATGATAAGTCCACCAAATGTGGGAATTCTCCAACTACCTCTTATGTGATCCCTAAGTAAACTTAACTAAGGTGTAATTATAACCTAGGACAAGGTACACCACTTTTAATTACACCAACACCCCCCCTTAAGTGCAACTTAGGGAGTAGTAGATTATTATGCAAATGACACAAAGATGCAATGATGGGTACCAAATACTAGGACATGTTAGGTACCCATGTACATGCAATGCAATCTCTCACAAATAGAGAAAAGGAGAAATCCTAGTGGGACAAAACTCCTCCCCAAAAGAGAGATGAAATACAAAAACATAAATTCTCTCAATAAAGAATGAGAAGGTAAA
Source organism: Sequoia sempervirens (assembly GCA_007258455.2). NCBI lineage: Eukaryota > Viridiplantae > Streptophyta > Pinopsida > Cupressales > Cupressaceae > Sequoia > Sequoia sempervirens. Next base: position 195,440,075 of record VDFB02105785.1, on the reverse strand, counting down.
AACCCCATGTGAGGAAAAAGACCCCCCCATAAGAGAGAAGTAGAAGAGAGACAAGGCATCCCCCCCCCTAATGTTGAGTCTCTTGCAATGATGGTAGAATCTCGACATTGAATGCTGAAGATGATCCAATCTCGCCGAACAACGTTCCTCCCCTTAGGAAGAAACAAAACCATGAATGTATGTAGGATGTCAAGAAGATGAATGATGGATGATGTCTCTGAAGCATGCTCAAGTGTCTCCATGTTGATGCCGAAAGGTGTCGCACTCCAAACAGGCGTTCTAGGCCACACTGCTGAAGAGGAAAATCAAACATCTAGTAGAGAAGAATGTAGAACATGATCCAAAGACAAGGATATCCCCTCTGAAGACAAAGAAACCTCCTCCAAATGCTGTCCAAAAGCATCCAAACTCATGCCAATCTATGAAGAATGATCATGTAGAGAATGAACTGTTGGTTTCTTTTACTGTAACTAGGTTGGTCTTCTAATCTACCTATGGAATTGCCAATTCCAATCAAGGGAAGCTTGAAGGACGTGAACCAACTGACGAGGATTTTAAGGACCTCCTAGATTTTTTGGGCTCTGCAAGACCCGGGAGGGTGATCCCTTAATGCATTTACAACCTCTACACCATTATCATAAACAACATTAACAACAACATATAATCTCATTTAATAGCTCAACATAATAGGATAATACAGAATAGAATTAGTTGTTCATCAATAATATCAACTATTTAGAGCATGAGATAACTACAACACATTTCACAGTATAATATAGTCATTGATTTACAATTTGTAGCAAGCTCTAGGTAAAGACAAACAAATAATAAACCATACAAATCAGTACAACTCAGATCAGTGCCATATATCCATTGGGGGAGTCAAATTCATAAGCATTTAAGGGTTTATGACAAATTTAACACATAACATATAAGATCCTTGAGAACATTGCTTTACAATCTCATCAACATGTATTCTAACCCAATACTACTTATCAAATCCTCATACAGAACATATCGACCTACAATCCCCATTCAAGCATTTTAATTAATTCCTTGAATTAAAGCTAAAAAAAGAATCATACACACCACAACAGTGATATGAACGAGATAACCCTTGATCATCTTATTCAAAATTCAGATATGCATGTACAATGGAGAGTCATGAATTTGAATTAATCATTTCAATTCAAATGCCAGTACTGTCATAAAACATCAAATCCTCATGAATTCAAAACCTACTACAAAATGACTCAAAACCTAAATTGCATTTTCCCTAAAACCATCAAACTTTACAATTTTTTCTGCAACTCCACCTAGACTCGACCCAAAATATCTCACTTGCATGCTAACCCGTACTTCTGGCCTTGAAATCCTTCTTATAGAAAATAAAGAGAAAACAAGCATCGGGCCAAAAAGCACACATGTCACCAACTGATTGGACCACTTTGTGACATTCAAAAAAAATGTTACAACAACAATTTCCCCAGTGAATCCTTTTGTTCATTGTGCCCACTAAGAATGGTTGATGCAACAACAAAAACTTCAAGAATTCCACACGAAGAGTATCACCAAAAACAAAACTGGAATCTGTTGTAACTGTAGGAGTTGATTTCTCAACCATTAACAACCTACTCCTTTTCACTCCTTAGTTAAATATACATTTACCCATTTTTGGTATTCCTCATCCGTAGGCCAATCATAATTTATTACCTCATTCACCTTGACACTATAAGGTGTATACTTAATTGCCACCTGATTCACTTCCCTTTCAAAAGACTCTAAGAATGAACTGGTGCTAATGATTTTGTCCATACAACTCACACATAAATCATAATTTGAGTCATCAAAAATTAATCTATTTTGATCACTGATGACTTCATTTGCTTGATCCTGCCACTGTTGTAGTGACCTGATATTTTCTTGCTCATCAATTATATCAGGTAACAATGTGTTGCTCCAATCATTAAAGTTCTTCACCAACTCTTTGATCTTCCTACTCAAGTCATCTGGTAAGGTCTGAAAACCTTGTAATGAATTAACTAACACCTGAGTAGGCCTTAATGATTGGAGCCTATTATTTATATCAAACCTTGATGCTTTATACGTTATATCTAGATCATTGGCCATAGGGATCAAATTTTCAATTAATGCCACTACTACCTCCCGATCCCTATCAATATTCCTTAATGTACTCAATAATAAAGAATATAAAGAATACACAGATGACAATGTCTCATCAAATTTCTCATTTAATTACCTCAATACAACATTTACAACCTCCCTTTGCTTTAAAACTATTCCCTCCTCACTCACCTTCAAGGATGCTTGTAACTCCGCAATTTTGTGCATTAGCTGCTTCTTTGAAGGATCAATAGAGTATTCCATTTCTTCATCAATTAGCTCTAAATTAGGGCCGAGGGAAGAAGTTTGACTGGGAGACCCTTGTGTAGAAACATTAGGAGAAGCAGGAGGCACTGACCTTGATGTGGAAGGAAATGTTCTGATCCCTGTAGCACTTGATGTCTCCCTAATTTTCTTGTTCTTTAACCTGTCCACCTCAGTCTACAACTCAGTATTCCTTTGTTGCATCTTGCTATATTCCCCAATTATGATCTTGTACTTCTCCATTAGGCTTTTCTTTTCAACCTCCTCTCTTTCAATAGTCTTTTGGGCCAATTTGGCCACATTTATAGTCAAATTAGTAGCCTATGTGGTTGAGGTCTTTTAAGCTCTCTTTATTATCAACCCTCCTTTTAAATTTGGGTTAATATTAGTAATATTCAGCTTTCCCCCTTGAGGGGCCAAAGCCTAAATTGCTAAGGTCTCGTACTCCTCACTGAAGGTAGAAACTTGCAACGCTTCCTTGACCTCTTCTTTAGAATCTTGTAAGGGGTGCTTAGACTTCAGAATAGCGTTAAAAGCTACAACATCTGCAATGTCCCACTCAGGAAAGATCAAGACACTGGCTTGATTTACCAGTTTTCTCCCCTCCTCAGGAGTGATGCTCTTGAAGTCTTCCATTAATTCAACTTTCACTTCATTATCATTCTCTTGGTCTAACCTGTCAGGTCTCAATTCTCTTCACCTTTTGCATTTATCTTGATATTCTTCCAATTTCATTCTCCACACTAGTTGCAAGAAGACTGGAGTTTTTACAAATGCATTATCATCTAGAAACTCCTTACATGCTTCCATTCTTGCATCTTGCACACATTTTCATTTCATATCCAGATCAGAGAGAACTAATTCAATTGGCCTGGGAGGGGAAGGCATACCTATCTGCATGTGTTGGTCAGTGACAACAATCTCACCCACCAAATCCTCCTGTGATTGTTCAATTCTTTGCCTTTTATGGCTTGGCTTTGATGGTGGTGGTGAGGGACTATTTTTGGGTGATGCTTCCAAATCAATAATTTTAATTGCCCCAGGCGTTTGGAGCTTTGGACCTTTTTGTGTAGGCACTTTCATTATTTGTTTTCCTTTACTATCCTCTTCTTCCTCATCACTACTATCATTTTTCTTCCTTCTATAAATAGGCCATATCTCTATAGGTTGGTAAGCTTGCCTCACTTCAATTGGCCTGACATCTTGCTCCTGTATGCCCAAGTCCGACTCCAAGTTTACCTTCTTGGTCATCAAGGTGCCTATGATTTCTTTAAAGTTACCCATCAAGAAGTAAATTTTCTTATGATATGGACTCAACTCCATCAATGGATCATACTTTGGATCCATTTTGTGCACAATAACCAATAGCTTGTCATAGGCTACCCATTTCACCTTGTTCAACTCCTACCTATTTAGGTCAAATTCATTTCTAATCAATTCTTTAGGGAAGTTGAACTCATGCAAAAACTTACCACCTTTTATTCTTTTTTTGAAAAGAGAAAAGAAGCCCTCAGGATCATGCTGTCGCTTGGGACCACACCTCAAATGGTATTCTTCAAAAAATTTACCAAAGTGTACCCAAATTCCTTTCAAAAAGACAAAATCTGACACCACAGTATAGTCCGGGAAAAATGTTCCTTTACATTTCCCAGTAAGGTTGTCCTCATGGATACAACCAATCTGCCACATAACTTTTGCAAATCCCACTCTTGGTGGCACATTGTATGGAAATATACGAGGGGTCCCCTGAAAACCATACACCCTCAAGACAGTGCTGACTGGGTATGGAATAATAACACCCCAGTTATGGAAAACCTTCAATTCTAGCTTCCTCCCCTTTGGTTTGAGGAAATAATGCAACTCCTCAATAATCTTGGGTATATTTACCATTAGCCTGGCTCTCAATCTGGAAGCAAAACAATTGTCAAAAAGCACATAACTGGCATTCTCCCTATTACATGATAAATCTGCAGTCCACACCTGCACTGGCAATCTTTCTCCATTAACCCACTGCCTTAACTCCATCTTCTCAGAGAAGAATTCAACATTCTTATACAAGAACATATACGTTAGCATGGAATACCAGAAGAATGGAGTGCTTGTATCATTTTTCTACAACTTCAACAACCCTTCATGTATCTTTTCGGCCAACAAAGAAGAAAAATCATAAATCACTAAGAAATTAGGGTGTTGTATTTGCACCCCCATGAACATGTAAGCAATAGGCATCATTGTGTTAGGGTTAAAACCCAAAATCTGGCACAATGAGTAAAAGGTGGCCAAGAAATGATTTGCAAAGCAGTTTAGTCTGAAAGGTTCTTGGTCATTAGGGCTAATATAGAATTTTGAACCCCATGCCCTAGCCAAATGAGGTGGGAGCAACTTAGCTCTGAAAATTGGTTTCAGCCTCCCATATTCTTGTTTCATCTCTTCAAGATCAATAGGAACAAGAGCGTACTCTGCTCACTCAAATCAAAAACCTGTTAGAATTCCACTCTTTTGATGCTTAACAAAACCTCTCCATCATTATCTCAAATCAACCATGTGATAGGGTCATATCGTGCAAGCACTGCCCTAAGCAAGCCTATATGAGGGAACACATTCGGTTCCACCAACTTCCCCATATCATACATCCAACCATTAGAAAAAGGGTGGGGAAAATTCCTTTGTCCAAACCACAATCTGAACATCTTTAGACCAGTAAGAGGAACCCTAGCATCGGCTGTGTTGGAACAATTATATACTAATCCCTCCTCTAGAGTCTTTCCTCGCATCAAAATCAACCCCCTCTTCCTATCATTCATTGACAATGGCAATTGATCTAGGAAATCATCATATAGGTTTCTACTTAAATAATCAATCTGGCCAGAGTGCTACTTTTTCGGTGCCAGCTTGAGTAAACTAGGGCTTCCTTGCTATTTCAAACTTTAGACAAAGTAGGGCTAAACATAAATATGAAATTAAAGAATAGAACCTTGCAATTTCCTACAATTCAAATAACCTATAGCGCTAATTTTTTTTTCAACAAGCCCTACGACAAGCACACAACAAGTTTCCCCCAAATTCAAATTTAGAATAACTAGGAGATACATAAATCAACTCACGGCTTAGTGTTTGCAGAAATCCAAATATTTGTTGCAATAACTCGTAACTTTGTCCTTGGCCTTGAGACTGCTCCGCAAAGATGTTTGAATTCTTTATGACACAATAAAAGTAGGAGAATAATTGCTTTATTTCAATCAAACACTGCCAGTAAATGTCATGTTTGCCATTAAAGCTTACTCACGCGCTATGCCAATGGATCCAATCACATTTGATGTAGATTCAAATACTACCCGTCGATCCTTCACCTTGGTTAGATCATCGAATGACTACCTTCAAAAAACATTGACATAATCTCCATCAAGGCAATTAGGGCCCACCAAATCATCTGTGTTGCCAAGGAAATCCACGTGGCGCTCGCCCATGATATCGCGATCAATAAAGACATCACAACTTCTGATCACATGATAGCAGCCAATCGTGGATCTCAATCATCGGTAATCTTGTTTGTTCAACATAGTTTTGCAGCTTTGTGATTAACCATAGAGCACCTTTCTTACTGAGATTATAACATCTCCGTTGATTTGAAACATGTGCATCTCATAATTTCTTTAGTAACTTGCTACATAATGTATTAAAAAAAAATAGAAATATCAAAGTATTTTATCATCCCTTCGACTTCACTGGATGAGACACGTGGTGCCCACCCGTGATATCGTGATCAACCAAAACAATGTGGTGGGGTCATCACGAGATGGCAGGGAATGGTTGAGATCAAACGATGATTGATCTACAGTCATGCGAACCTGTCCCTTTGCAAAATAATAAAAATTATTAAAGGAATAAGGGGACATCACTAGGCTAATGACAAACAATGACATAAGTTTTTATTTAAACGAGGGAGCACGAGACCATCCAATATTTAGGAAAATAAAGTCAAGTGAAGGAAACAAATTGATAAAACAAAAAGGGGCCTGGCCTAGACAAAGCGATGGGGCTTAAGTTGTTTTAAAACTCTCCAAAAAAGTAACGGCCAAATAGATCCCACCTAAGGCGTAAGATAAACACCAGGGTTTTACATGAAGACAAAGGTAAAACCCCAACCTTAGGATTTTTCCCAAACACCATAGATGACCAAAGACATAACGCAGGATAAAAATAAAACACATAGAACAAAACTTTGAAGTTCCATTAGTGGCTCCAATTGGGGACATTCATTCCACTAGGATGAAGTGAGATTTCAGAATCTCAGCTTGAGCAGACCAATTATAGAGACGACCAAAATGAATTGTTTGGACAAAACAACCCAACAGGAAAGAAACCTACACTAACATATATACAAACCTAAACTACTGTTCATGGAAAAACATACTTCAAGTGAAGTACAACTTCAAGAACTGTCCATGAACTGGCAGGTCAAGAGTATCGCCTGTCATACCTTGGAGGAAGTATGAATCTTCACCCCACTTACCATTTATTAAAAATGATCCCAACCAAATCGCATCAAATTTTCCATGTTTCCCTTTATCTTCTAATCTGGCATTCCACATTAAGACCAAATCTCCATCTTGGAAATTCCTTGCAGTTTCCCTTTTGTCATACAAATTCTTTACTTGCAACTGTAATTTTGCATTTTTCATTTGACCTTCCCTCCTGGTTTCATCCAATTCTATGAGAGCTTCCACTCTCAATTACATCTTATCATCAATTTCATTATCGTACATCTAGACAAACTTATACATTTCCATCAAATTATTCTGGGGAAACATTACATTTATCCCATAAACCAAGTCAAATGGGGCACAACCTATCACCTTCTTTACAGTTACCCTATCCATCCAGACTGCTAATCTCAACTTAGAATCCCATGCCTTTTTATTCTGATCCAAGATTCTCTTAATGATCTTCATCAAGCTTTTATTGCTTGATTCTGCTTGTCCATTTCCCTATGGGTGATACGGTGATGAGTAAGAAATTTGGATGCCATGATTTTCACAAAATTTTGTGTATTCCTAAGATCTAAAACACATTGCATTGTCTGACACAATCCTTTCTGGGCATCCAAACCTAGTTAGTATGTTGCTCATCAGGAAGTCAATTACCACTTTACTAGTTGCTTTCTTTGTTGGAAGCGCTTCCACCCACTTGGTAAAATAATCAGTGGCCACCAATATCCATGAGTGGCCTCCACTAGATTTACACACTATCTCTCCTATAAAATCAATACCCCATTGCTGGAATGGAGATTGCACTGCAATTGGTTTTAGAGGCAAGTTACCAGAAAATTTCAACTTACCAGAGAAATGCTGACAAGAATCACATGTCTTTACTAATTGGTGTGCATCCTTAAAAATAGTAGGCCACCAAAATTCGGCCCTCATTATCTTATGTGCAGTTGTTTTTTCCATATAATGCCCTCCACAAACTCCACCATGCATCTCACTCAGAAGTTCTTGTGCTTGATATTGGTCAACACACTTCAGCATGACACCTTCTTGATTTCTCCACCAGAGCTTCCTAGCTATGATAACATATTTAATAGCATGCAATTTCAATGTCCTTTTCTCATTTTCACTTAAGTTATCAAGACATTTCATCTTTTGCAAATAATATATCACACCTTTATACCATTCAAAATGCTCCATATTGCATATGTGTGATCTATTTTCTTCATCTAGCAAATTTATCTGATTTACTTCCAGATTACTTTGGGTCATAATCTTGGCCAATCCTTGTCCTCTCACCAGCTTAGTAATTTGGATCTCAATGTTGAACTCCTGGATCATGTTGATCCATCTACACCTTCTTCTTGACACTTCCCTCTGTGTGAAAATATCCTTGACAACAACACTAGGTACATATGCAACTATAGTAGCTCCCATCAAATAAGGCCTGAAGGATTTTACTGCTTTTACTAATGCATATTATTTTTCTCACTTATATCATACTTAAGTTATGCAACTTGTAAAGATTTGCTGAAAAAGGCTATAGGCTGTTCAAAACCTTTGACATTCTTTTGCAACAACACAACTGCAATTGTGTGGAAAGAAGCAAATGAAATTTTTTGTAGGGTTTAGAAAAATTAGGAGTTCTTAACACAAGAGCCTCCTTTATTGCTTGCTTAATGGCCTGGAAATCCTGAGCAGATTCCTCTTCCCATTCAACCTTGGCTTCCTTCTTAAGCATTTTGGAAATCAGACGAACTGTCTCAACAAATTTTTTCACGAACCTCCTTAGGAAATTTATTTGTCCAAAGAAAGATTGTATTCCTTTGACATTCCGGGGTTGTGGGATTTTATCTATTGCAATTACCCTCTCTGGATCAATTTTTACTCCATCCTTGGAAACAATATGTCCCAACAGTTTTCCCTCTCTTACCCCAAATACATATTTCTTTAGATTCAAAGAGATACCATACTCCAATGCTCTAGTGAATACCCTCTCCAGATGCTCACAATGATCGTCTTCTTGCTTAGAATATGTTGTCAAGTCATCTTGATAAATCACCAAAAACAAGTTAATGAAATCTGGAAATGCCACATCCATGGCTCTCTGAAAAGTAGCCCCTACATTTGTCATACCGAAAGGCATTCTGAAATAGACATATGTTCCCCATGGTGTAGTGAAAACTGTCTTAAATTGCTCAAACTCTTTGACCATGAGCTAGTTGTAACCAGAAAACCCATCCATCATAGACATCAATTCACAGCCTGTTACCCTTTGCAAGTTGGCTTCCATATTCGGTAATGGATAGTTGTCTTTTAATGAAGACACATTCAAATTCCTGAAATCTACACATAATCTGATGTCTCCATTTTCTTCCTCACTGGCACCAAGTTTGACACCCAGGATGAATGTCTGATTGGCTTGATGATCCATGCATCCCTTATCTTCATTAATTCTTCTTGCATCTTGGGGGCCAAAGTGGGATTAATGGGCCTTTTCTTTTTCCTAAATGGCTTGGCTCCATCCCTCAAAGGAATCCCATGTTGGAAAAGATCCTCTTTGTATGCTTTAAGGTCATCATAGGACCATGCAAACACATGCCTAAACTTCCTTAATAAGTCAATTAGCATCCTTCTCACCTTTGGTGACAATTTCTTTCCAATATACACCTTTTTTGGTGATGCCTTTGTTCCAAGATTTATCTCTTCCAAGTCATTTGGATGGGAAGCATCATGATTAGCCTTTGTCCTATCCTGATTATCAAACACTCTTTCGAGTACAACTAAACCCTTAGGAATTGTATTTGTCTTTAACTAAATGACCTCATTTTCAAATACAGTATGTTTACCATCAATTTTTTCCACAAAAGCTCCAAAGTCAATTTCTTGACTTTCATATTCATCCACACAATTCAAAAAACTTAGTATGTCATCATCATTATCAAAGACTTGCCAATTTTTTATATTATCAGGAACGGATGGTCTGGTTTGCACCTCAACCTTTGAAATTCCAGCATAAGTCATATCATCTAGTTTTAATGCAATGTTTGCTAATAAATCTGCCACTTTGTTGTAGCCTCTCTCCATCCATCCTATGCCAAAGGCATCAAAGTTCTCCAATTCATCCCAAACAACATTCCTATACTATTTCAACCTCTTATTCTTTGATACATACCTGGATCTAACTTGGGAAACCACAAGCTCAAAATCTCCAATTACCTTAAGCTTCTTGATCCCATGTTTTTCAGCCAATCTTAACCCCAATAATAGGGCCTCATACTCTGCCACATTATTGGTACATTCAAATAAAAAAGTAAAAGAGAACCTGAATTTCTTTCCACTTGGTGATCGTAACAAAACACCTGCACTAGATCCTTCTTTTGAACTTGCACGATCAAAATACATAGTCCAGAAGTAATCAGACTATGACAATTGGTTTACTTTTGTATCAATCAGTGCAGTAGGCTTATCACAATTGCTAGGGAATTCCTCAACCCTAAATTCATTTATGCCACTATCAATAAAACATGCCATATTTTTATTAGGGTCATGTTCAATCATATGAGATAATTTTGACTCTCTTTCAATATTGAAATCCTTACCATCAATGGAGAAAGTAGAAAATGATAGATCACACTGCATGTTACCCCCCATTGATGCACTCCACTTTCTTGACAAAAGCATCCCAAAATGAGGTGGGATGTCTGCAACTAATACAATCATGGTTAAATCTTTCTCAGGATATTGAGTCAGTTTATAAGGAAATGCTTTGATAGTTCCAACAAATGGCACTTCTCTTGAATCTAAAGCATATCATTTACCTTGAGCAGTATCAACTGTCAAGCCCATTGCCTCCATTATTTTGATTGGAATAACATTATTTGATGCCCCTGAATCTATCATACAGTTCCTTAAATTTTTCCCATTTATATCAACACTTAAGAAGAAGGGGGTTATATTTTCAAGGCACATATTAATAGGATTCCCTAAATATACAGGGGAAATTTGTAACACAATTCCCTCCACTTCTTTCTCTTTATCCTTTGCTTCTTTACAACTACCTTGTTCAATCTTATTACCAGCAACACCTGTGATCAAGGCTATTTCTTTTCCTTCTCATCATTTCTAGCAAAGGTACAGTAACTTTAACCTGAGAAAGCACTTGAAACATATCTATGGGTGTATATTTAGGAAAATCAGATACCATACCTTCATCATTTTCTTTTTTCTCTTGTTGTTTACTTCCTTCTAGTTTCTTTTGATTCCTATCCTCTACAACAGGTTCAACAAACTTTGTAATCACCTTAGTCTTCACCAATGATGAAGCTACATCCTCTTGAGGCTTTGGGATTTTGTTATTTTTTGCCCAAACCTTATCATTCTTAACCTCCTTGATTTTAACAACATCCCTTTTGCTGTCAACCTTAACACCCTTGTTTTTGTCCTTTTGTTCTTTGACAAACAATCCAACAGGTTTACCCTGTTCACCACTCAGTTCTGTTTCTCAATTGAAGTGAAATTCTCATTTGAGCAGCCATTTCCTCAGTCAATCTTGCAATCTCTTCTTCTAATGGTCTCCTTAAGGACACTGAATCTTAGGCCTGCTCCATACTGCAAGCATTATGGTCAAAATTTCCTTCCTCATTAGAGAAAAATTGTTGATGGTACATCTCACTTCTCTATCTCTGATTATCCACATCAGCTCCCTATAATTCATCATCAGAGGAACATTCTACCTCATCGATGTATGATCTGGCCATACAAACATCTACATCACCCTGCTCACACTCTAGAGTCTGCTCATGAGCATCCTCCTCTATTTCCTCAGCAACAAACAACTGAGCAATACCATAGTAATTTTGATCATGTGGGAGTTCACACACCTCACACCATGGTCTATCCTGTACTAAATTTACTGAATGCTTCTACAAGGGGTCTGGTGTATGCTGATCATTTTTAGGCGTCTGGCCAGGAAAGATTGGTTTCCCATCCTTCTAATTTGTATTATAAGGATAATTTTGCAACCTAGACGGTCTATCATTTTTATTATACTGTTGCTTTTCATTTCCTATACCCCTTTCTTGCTTGGCAATGGTATACTTTATGTCTTTCAAAGTGCTGAAGACCTTTTCCCAATTTTTATCATCCTTAGGCTTTGCAACAGAAACCTTCTCAGTCTTATCCTTAGGATTTTTTAAAAGTGGGTTCTTCTCTCCTACCATATTTCCCAAAAGATCTTCTATTACTCTCAATATTTATAGCCACCCTAAATGCATCCCTCATAGTTCGAGGGTTCTTATCTTTGAGGAGATATGCCATTTTAGCATCAAAAGCATTGGAATATGTAGTTAGAAAAACGTTTTCATCAAGCCTCAACACCTGGAACAACTTATACATTTCCTTTTGGAATCTTAGATTAAACTCTATCACAGGATCATTCAATGAATTCTTGATGTTATTGAACTCATTTAGCATGAAACTAGCATTAGTTTTATCACCATATTGTTCCTTGAAACATTTTTCAAATTCATCCCATGAACCAATACTAGCATTAGGTAAACCTCTGTACCAATCCCTTGCATCCTCTACTAGAGATTGTACAAAAAAATTCATTACAACATCTTCATGCTCTACCTCGTAATCATTTAGCATATCCATAAAAGCTTTTAAGTGTTCCTCTGCTGTCACAACATTGTTGCTAGCAAACTTACTCATCTTTTCTCTCAAATCATCAGGGATGGGATTTGGATAACCAAGAATACCATCAAAGAATAATTTCCTATGCCTTTCCAACTGTATGGGTCTTCATTGGAACAATCCTTTAGTCTTCTAAGGACCAACACTAGACCCTAAATTTTGTACCCTAGGACCATCCTAATTTAGATTTACAAAACTAGTTGCATGAACCTTCAGGCCATAATTGTTTGTGGTGAGATCCAGATTAGTTCTGGGACCATGTTTCAAGGCATCTTGGTGACTTGATGAGGTTGTAACTTGTGCGGCCTCATCCATGTTTGACATCTTTAGGAAACTTATTTTCCTCTTCACTTCTGCATTTGCAGCCTTAATCTCTATCCTCTCCAACTCTTCTGCAAGAGCCTCATTCTCCCTTCTAGCCTTTTCTAAGGCAGTTTCAACTTGTAATGATACATGTGGTGGGGAATCTTGTTTAGAAGGGTGGTAAGTCACCCTTTCATTTATTTTAATCCCCTCAACCTTTTGTTTTCCCTTGTCTAAAACAGGCCTAGGGTTTGGATTACTTGGTTGAGACTTAACAAGATTTGAGGGTTTTAGGTCTGAATTTTTTGATTGGGCATCAACTTGACCTACATGACTTTCCTTAAACACATAATTTATCTCCCTATCAAAAACTTCATGTATAATAGGACCCTCAACATCGGGCTTAGGTTTTTCTTGATTTAGGAACTTCATTGTTTCCAACTATCTAATCAACCTATCCCTTTCAATCACAACATGCATCAATTCTGTTTCCCTCTCCTTTTCTTTTTTTCTTCTTAGCTTAGCTTGCTTTTGGATCTCCCGTCTCAAGGAGTCTGTCTCCAAAAACATCATCAGGGTCAGGAAAATTCATATCAGAACTCAATGTATCATTTAGATCTATTTGATTGACCTCTTCAAGTACATGTTCAGACAATAAAGGAGTTCCATCATCTTCAATAGGAGGAGGAGGCATATCATTGGTGCTTTTTATGTGATGGATTTGACTACTACTCCTACCTCTTCTTTTTTTAGTATATTGGACACTAACAGGCCCTTTATTTTGACATGTTACATTCTCTTGAACTGGTGTAGTAAATAATGCATCAAAAAATACACAACTATCTAATTCTGAATTTCTAGATACCTCTTCAAGAGTTTTGGGGATAGGGTGTAAAGGCCTACTTGTACCTTGGTGTACAGGGTTCTGTGACGTGGGAGCAACATTGCTAGATTCTGGTCTTTTATTTATCCAGTCCTTCTTCATTTTAGGAAGTTCACCCTCTAGTTTCTATTTTAGACGATTCTTCATGAATGACCTGGTGTTCTTCATTCTACGTACTTGTCCAAAAGATTCTTCAACTTATATTAAAATTTCAAAATAAAACACACACTGGTGCAGAGACTTTAGAGTCGCCACCCAATTATCTTGGGAATACCAAATATCCAAAGATATTTGGTGGAATTCAAAAGACCTTCAGAACTTTATACTGACAACATACAATTGTGCTTCACTAAATGACTCAAAACACTTTGAAAACAAAAGAAATGGACAAACCAAACAAAGAACCACGAGCTCAACCTTCAAATCATAGAAATATTATGAAAACCCTATGCAAAATAGATAATCGACAGACTTACTGGAAATATTGCAATTAGTTCCATAGTAGAGTCACCATTTTGTTGGTTTTTTTTACTATAACCAAGTTGGTCTTCTATTCTAATCTACCTATGGAATTTCTAATTCCAATCAAGGGTAGCTCGAAGGACCTGGACCAACTGACGAGAATTTTAAAGACCTACACTTTGGGCTTTGCAAGACCCGGGAGGGTGATCCCTTAATGCATTTACAACCTCTGCACCATTATCATAAACAACATTAACAAAAATAGATAATCTCATTTAATAGCTAAACATAATAGGATAATATCAAATATAATTGGTTGTTCATCAATAATATCAACTATTTAGAGCATGAGATAACTACAACACATTTCACAGTATACGATAGTCATTGATTTGCAATTTATAGCAAGCTCTAGGTAAAGACAAACAAATACTGAACCATAAAAAATTAGTACCTACTATAGAATGACTCAAAAGATCCTAAATTGCTTTACATTTTCCCTAAAACCATCAAACTTTACAATTTTTTCTGCTAACTCCACCTAGACTCGACCCAAAATATCTCACTTGCTAACCCGTACTTCTGGCCTTGAAATCCTTCTTATAGAAAAGAAAGAGAAAACAAGCATCAAGATAGAAAGCAGATGTGTCACCAACTGATTGGACCACTTTGTGACATTCAATTTTTTTTAAATTACAACAACAATTTCATCGAAGAATCCTTTTGTTCATCGTGCCCACTGAGAATGGTTGATGCAGCAACAAAAACTTCAAGAATTCCATGCCAAGACTATCACCAAAAACAAAATTGGAATCTGTTGTAACTGTAGCAGCTGATTTGTCAACCGTTAACAACCTACTCCTTTTCACTCCTCCTTAGTTAAATATACATTTACCCATTTTTGGTATTCCTCATCAATAGGCCAATCATAATTTATTACCTCATTCACCTTGACACTATAAGTTGTATACTTAATTGCCACCTAATTCATTTCTCTTTCAAACGACTCTAAGAATGAACTGGTGCTAATGATTTTGTCCATACAGCTCACCAATAAATCATAATTTGAGTCATCACAAATTAATCTAATTTGATCATTGATGATTTCATTTGCCTGATCCTACCACTGTTGGAGTGACCTGATAATTCCCTACTCATCAATTATATCAGGTAACAATGTGTTGCTCCAGTCATCAAAGTTCTTCACCAACTCTTTGATCTTCCTACTCAAGTCATCTGGTAAGGTTTGATAACCTTGCAATGAATTAACTAACACCTGAGTAGGCCTTAATGATTGGGGCCTATTATTTATATCAAACCTTAATGCTTTATACATTATATCTAGATCATTGGCCCTAGGGATCCAATTTTCAATTAATGGTACTACTACCTCATGATCCATATCAATATTCCTTATTGCACTCAATAATAAAGAATACACAGATGACAACCTGTAATCAAATGTCTCATTTAAGTGCCTCAATAAAACATTTACAACCTCCCTTTTCTTTAAAACTATTCCCTCCTCACTCACCTTCAAGGATGCTTGTAACTCTGCAATTTTGTGCATTAGCTACTTCTTTGAAGGATCAACAAAGTATTCCATTTCTTCATCAATTGGCTCTAAAGTAGGGCTAAGGGAAGGAGTTTGATTGGGAGAACCTGGTGTAGAAACAATAGGAGAAGCAGGAGGCACTGACCTTGATGTGGAAGGAAATGTTCTGATCCCTGGAGTACTTGATGTCTCCCTAATCTTCTTGTTCTTTAACCTGTCCACCTCAGTCTTCAGCTCAAAATTCCTTTGCTTCATCTTGCTATATTCCCCAATTATGATATTGTACTTCTCCATTAGGCTTTTCTTTTCAACCTCCTCTCTTTCAGCAGCCTTTTGGGCCAATTTGGCCACATTTACAGTCAAATTAGTAGCCTCTGTGGTTGAGGTCTCTGAAGCTCTCTTTATTATCAACCCTCCTTTTAAATTTGGGTTAATATCAATAACATTTAGATTTCTCCCTTGAGGGGCCAAAGCCCAAATTGCTAAGGTCTCGTACTCCTCACTGAAGGAAGGATCTTGCAATGTTGCCTTGAGCTCTTCTTCAGAATCTTGTAAGGGGTGCTAGGACTTCAGAATAGCGTTAAAAGCTACATCATCTGCAATGTCCCACTCAAGCAAGATCAAGACACCAAATTGATTTACTAGTTTTCTCCCCTCCTCAAGAGTGATGCTCTTGAACTCTTCCATTAATTCAACTTTCACTTCATCATCATTCTCCTGGTCTGACCTGTTAGGTCTCAATTCTCTTCTCCTTTTGCATTTATCTTGATATTCTTCCAATTTCATTCTCCACACTAGTTGCAAGAAGACTAGAGTTTTTACAAATGCATTATCATCTAGAAACTCCTTACATGCTTCCATTCTTGCATCTTGCACACATTTTCCTCTCATATCTAGATTAGATGCTTCCAAATCAATAATTTTAATTGCCCTAGGCATTTTGAGCTTTGGACCTTTTTGTGTAGGAAATTTCATTATTTGTTTTCCTTTTCTATCCTCTTCTTCCTCATCACTACTATCATTTCTCTTCCTTCTCTAAATAGGACATCTCTCTGTAGGTTGGTAAGCTAGCCTCACTTCAATTGGCCTAGCATCTTGCTCCTGTATGCCCAAGTCCAACTCCAAGTTTACCTACTTGATCATCAAGGTACCCATGATTTCTTTAAAGTTACCCATCAAGAAGTCAATTTTCTTATGATATGGACTAAAATCCATCAATGGATCATATTTTGGATCCATTTTGTGCACAATAGTCAATAGCTTGTCATAGGCTACCCATTTCTCCTTGTTCAACTCTTGCCTATTTAGGTCAAATTCATTTCTAATCAAGTCTTCAGGGAAGTTGAACTCATGCACAAAATTACCACCTTTTATCCCTTTTCTAAAAAGAGCAAAGAAGCCCTCAAGATCATGTTGTCACTTGCGACCACACCTCAATGGTATTCTTCAAAAAAATTCCCAAAGTGTAGCCAACCTCCTTTTGAAAAGACAAAATCTGACACCACAGTATAGGTCAGGAAAAATGTTCCTTTACCTTTCCCAGTAAGGTTGTCCTCATGGATACAACCATTCTACCACATAACTTCTGCAAATCCCACTCTTGGTGGCACATTGTATGGAAATATATGAGGGGTCCCTTGAAAACCATATACCCTCAAGACAGTGCTGACTGGGTATGGAATAATATCACCCCAGTTATGGAAAACCTTCCAATTCTAGCTTCCTCCCCTTTGGTATGAGGAAATCATTCAACTCCTCAGGAATCCTAGGTATATTTACCATTAGCCTGGCTCTCAATCTAGAAGCAAAACAATTGCCAAAAAGCTCATAATTGGCATTCTCCCTGTTACATGATAAATCTGCAGTCCACACTTGCACTAGCAATCTTTCTCCATTAACCCATTGCCTTAGCTCCATCTTCTTAGAGAAGAATTCAACATTCTTATACATGAACATATACATTAACATTGAATACCAAAAGAATGGAGTGCCTGTATCATTTTTCTGCAACTTCAACAACCCTTCATGTATCTTTCGGCCAACAAAGAAGAAAACATTATAAATCATTGAGAAATTAGGGTGTTGTATTTGCACCCCGATGAACATGTAAGCAATAGGCATCACTGTGTTAGGGTTAAAACCCAAAATCTAGCACAATGAGTAAAAGGTGGGCAAG
Source organism: Sequoia sempervirens (assembly GCA_007258455.2). Classification (NCBI taxonomy): domain Eukaryota; kingdom Viridiplantae; phylum Streptophyta; class Pinopsida; order Cupressales; family Cupressaceae; genus Sequoia; species Sequoia sempervirens. The sequence continues at coordinate 195,422,124 of VDFB02105785.1, read as the reverse complement.
AAATGATTTGTAAAGAAGTTCAGTCTGAAAGGTTCTTGGTCATTAGTGCTAATATAGAATTTTGAATCCCGTACCCTAGCCAAATGAGGTGGGAGCAACTTAGCTCTGAAAAGTGATTACAACCTCCCATATTCCTGTTTCATCTCTTCAAGATCAATAGGAACCAAGAACATACTAGGCTCACCCAAATCAATAACCTGTTAGAATTCCTCTCTGTTGATGCTTAACAAAACCTCTCCATCATTATCTCGAATCACTCGTGTGACAGGGTCATATCGTGTAGCCACTGCCCTAAGCAAGTCTATATGAGGGAACAAATTCAGTACCACCAACTTCCCCATATCAAACATCCAACCATTAGAACAATGGTGGGGAAAATTCCTCTGTCCAAACCACAATCTGAACAACTCTAGAGTAGTAAGAGGAAATCTAGCATTGGCTATGTTGGAACAATTATATACTAATCCCTCCCCTAGAGTCTTTCCTCGCATCAAAACCAAACCCTTCTTCCTATCATTCATTGACAATGAAAATTGATCCAGGAAATTATCATATAGGTTTCTACTTAAATAATCAATCTGGCCAGAGTGTTGCTTTGTTGGTGCCATCTTGAGTAAACTAGGGCTTCCTTGCTATTTCAAACTTCAAACAAACTAGGGCTAAACAGAAATATGAAATTACAAATTAGACCCTTGCAATTTCCTACAATTCAAATAACCTATAGCCATAAAACAATTTTCAACAAGCCTTATGACAAGCACACAACAAGTTTCCCCCAAATTCAAATCTAGAATAACCAGGATATACAGAAATCAACTCACGGCTTATTGTTTGCAGAAATCCAAATATTTGCTGCAATAACTCGTGACTTCATCCTTGGCCTTAAGATTGCTCCACAAAGATGTTTGAATGCTTTATGACACAATAAAAGTAGGAGAATAATTGCTTTATTTTGAGCAAACACTGCCAGTAAATGTCATGTTTTCCATTAAAGATTTCTCTCGTGCTACGCCAACAGATCCAATCACATTTGATTCAGATTCAAATACTAGCCGCCGATCCTTCACCTTGGTCAGATCATCAAACGACTGCCTTCAAAACACACTAACATAATCTCGATGAAGGAAATAAGGGCCCACCAAATCCTCTGCATTACCAAGGAAATCCACGTGGCGCTCGCCTGTGATATCGTGATCAATAAAGACCTCACATCTTTTGATCACGTGATAGCAGGAAATCATGGATCTCAATTATTGGAAATCCTATTTGTTCAACACAGTTGCCAGCTTTGTCATTAACCATCGAGCACCTTTCCTACTGAGATTATAACATCTCCGTTGATGTGAAATGCATGCATCTCATAACTGCTTTAGTAACCCGCTACATAATGTATTAAAACCAAATAGACATATCAAATTATTTTACCATCCCTTCGACTTCACCGGATGAGACACGTGGCACCCGCCCATGATATCGCGATCAACCAAAATAGTGTGGTGGGGTCATCACGGGATGGCAGGGAACAACTTAGATCAAACGATGATCAATCTACAGTCATGCAAACTTGTCCCTCTACAAAATAAAAACATTTATTAAAGGAATAAGGGGACATCACTAGGCTAACAAAAAACAATGACATAAGTTGTTATTTAAATAAGGGAGCACATGACTATCCAATATTTAGGAAAATAAAGTCAAGATAAGGAAATAAAATGATAAAACAAAAAGGGGTCTGGCCTAGATGAAGCGATGGGGCTTAAGTTGTTTTAAAACCCTCCCAAAAAGTAACGGCCAAATAGATCCCACCTAAGGCATAAGATAAACACTAGGGTTTTACATGAAGACAAAGGTAAAAACCCAACCTTAGGATTTTTCCTAAACACCATAGATGAGTAGAGACATAAGGCAGGATAAAAATAGAACATAGAGAACAACAGTTTGAAGTTCCGTCATGAAAAAGAGGGTCAAGGTGTTACATCACAACAACTAAGAAGGAGCATCTTCATCAAAGAGAAGATGAATGCTATCGATGACGTCCTCCAAATTTGCAATATGAGACTCCACAAACAAGTCTGAAATACCTGTCAAGAAGTCATCCAAAGTAGCCAAATATGAAAGACAATTAGGATCCTGCTGCACTGAATTACAAGGAACCCAAGTTGTGGAATCACAAGCATCCGCAGGTAAAATAGTAGATGAAGATGTGATCTAAATAGGAGGAGAAGCAATAAGAGAAGTCTCTTTGTCAACTAGACATTCAAGACATTTATTATACTCAAGCTCCTCTAAAGTATCATCATCATAGGGTATATTATTAGCATCATCAAGGGGAATTAAACAATTTGCAATAGGATCATCTGGGAATGGAGAGATATGATGGTCTCCAAAAATCTCCCAAATCCTGGTCCAAAGTGTGTGTGGGCACTCAATATTTGAGATCTCCATAGGAATATCAACACCAATATATGAACCAATTAATCCTACAATGTGAACATTATTATTACCCCAAATTAATTGCTTCCAAGGTGTGTTTAGTTTAGGTATGAGCCCATAAAGGTATGGAAAAATCTTAAGCCACCTGAGATGTGTTAGGATACCTTTCTTCCAAGACTCATAATTATCCTTATTCAACATTACCATAGAAGGATGAATAGAAAAACCCATGATACCTCCTCAAAAGATCAACACAAATGAATCAGCCACAAGATTACCCCCCCAAATTCACTCAATCAAAGAACCCCCAACAATATATGAGCTTGGCACTTTATGAATAGTGTGTTTACAGTTGCCACTTGCCAAAAATAGCTAAGTGGTCTTTGATCTTGGTACATGCAAATGACAAATTTGGCCACATAATCAAGTACAATTTTTGGTACAAAATGAGATCAATTTGATCCTACCACTGTAAAGTACACGAAAAATAATGCACTTTCAAAAAAAAATTGCACTAAAAAATGTTACCGTAGGAGCAAGATATGAGCTCCCGAAGTTCCCAAAATGAGGATGAAGAAGCAACACCTATGAGAATCTACAATTTCTGGAAAAACCAGAAACCAAAAACGGAAACTGATTGCACTAATGTGAAAAAGCACAACTCGAAAAAATAAAAAAAAATTTCTCGAAAAAGGGAGCCAAAATGACTGAGTTATGGGGCTTCAAAGTTCACCTTCAAAAATCAAAACGCAAACCGTGAGGGGGGCAAAAATTTCAAAACTGTGCCGACGTATTGCTGATGTCAGCAATCCACTATCTTAAAATTGATGTTCTCCCCCCTGTCACTGGAAAATGTGCCCTCTGGCCTGATTTTGATGCTGACAGAATATTCTTAATTTCTACCGCCGATAGAATCTGGGCAAAATATTGAAAGGAATCTTCAACTAGAATATTCTCAGCGAATATTCTTTCTGTGCCAAATTTTTGAATCTCGCCGACATTGTGTTGAATGCCAACCGATTTGGAGAAGTGTTGGTCGATGGATGAAGGGAGCCCGCGGGGGCCACGACCCCAATGAAAGGCCACCACGTGGCGGAAGGGATAGGTGGGTACCTGCTGTGTAGTACCATGTACTGTGTACTAAATCTAGAGAAATTTTTATGTTCTTTTTAAAAAAGAAAAAAATTCAATACAATTTATAGAAAATACCAATTGGTATTTATTTAATTTTTCCTAAAAAAATTTCAAAAAATTTAAAATTGAAATTAAATAATGATTTTCTGCAAATCATACCCGACGCAATAATGATGACTTGGGGGGTCGTACGACTCCTTGGGATTTTTTTTTTCCTCACCAGATAATTGCTCCGATTTGGACAATTTGGCAGTTGATCTTAGGGTTTTTGGCCCTTCTGGATGCAATGGAAGGGTCAGATTTGACCCAAAATGCTCCAAAATTGCAGCTACCTTATGAATCTGGCAACCACTCTTCAGTGTCAAACCCTCATAGATTTGGCCTTGTATGTCTGATTTGGATGAAACAAAAGGAAAAATTGACTTTCTCAAACCTTTGGAATGCAATGGTGAGCTTAGATTTGCACCAACAAGCTCTAATTTGAACCTGCAATAAAGAGCCACAAAATGGAACACCCCAAATCTGATATCTCTCTTCAGAAAAAAGACTCTCCAATGGCACCCAACCCGCTCTGATACCATCTTAGAATTTGCTATGGATGCCAAGATCTTGAGACCAAATGGAAAGCACAAAAAAGAGAGAATAGAATATGAAAAGAATAGACTATATTCAATGTGAATGATATGATTGTTGTACACAATGAGAGAGACCCCTTGGTTATATAGCCAAGGTGAGAACATAGAAGGGCATAAGATTATGACAAGTTTTGAAATCTTATGACATGAGACAACTATGAAAAGCTATCACTCCACCTAAGGTGGAAAAGTGATAATGTGATAATCACCACAAATGGTGGATCACCCACAAAAGGTGGAGAAGTGATCACATGATGTGTCCATGAAAGGTGGATGTGATAAAGTAATAACATGATAAGTCCACCAAAAGTGGAAATTCTCCAACTACCTCCTATGTGGTCCCTAAGTAAACTTAACTAAGGTGTAATTATGACCTAGGACAAGGTAGACCACTTTTAATTACACCAATAGTAGCCACCCTTGTATATGTTATGTAAGAAAAATTACCATATAACCTTCTTCTTGGTAGATTATGGATTCATGCTATGGGTGTAGTTCCATCTACCTTGCATAAATCTATTATGTTCATTTGTAATAATCGAGTAGTCATAGTCAAGGCTGGCCCTGATGCTATGCACTTATGTGAGATGACAGTTGTAGGTCAGGTTTCAGTTATGCCTACTCCTTTAGTATCTTCCAATGTATCGATGTTTACTCCAGTAGTACCTACTACAAATGATACTCTTGAGATAGATGTCCCTAAAGAAGATCCTTCTGAAGTAGGAAATCTTAAGTCTACTCCTTCTACCTCTTCTCAAGAAAATGCATGTCTTGGTGATGATTAGGGTTCCTTAGACTTTACATATTCCTTCATTAGGGAATATAAAGTCAACCTGGTCCACTTAGACCTTCGAATAACATCATCCACACCTGCTATCAAAGATGGTCATTCTTCTATATCACAGGATAATGAAAACATAAGTTGTAATGTTCTTAGTGTTGATCCTCCTTTTGAGGAAGATGATTACGCTTCTGCTAAAGAGGATAATGTTGGTAGTCCTGTTAAAAATGATGATGGCGATCCCATAGAGGAGTGTTATCCGCATTGCTGGAACAATGCTCTCTATGAAGATCCTCCTCCTCAAGATTTGCAAACATGTTATGGCCCTGGCTTTAGGCTTGCCTCTAAATATGGCTATGGGCATAAAGATTGTGGGAGTAATGAACAAGGCATTCTAGTCCCTATATAATTTGCACCCCATAAGCATAATTTGGGGCTTGGTTGCTCAAATGAACAATCTAAATAGAAGCCATGGTTGAGTGACATGAATTCTTCTCAACCTCATTCTATTGAAAAGATTTATCCTCAATTGTCTGCTATCTTCGTGTCTTCTTCTTCTCATGAGAAGTCAAAATTTTTCCATAAGAGAAAGGGTTACTTCCTGCTCGTCATTATTTATTTGAGCAAGAGTGTATGTTGTTGAGGCTTCTAAAAGACCTCTTGATTACTCTTCCTTCTCCTACAAGTAAGAAATTTCACAAACATGCTAAAGCAAAGAATTCTTTCTGTGTCTACCATTGAGTGCCTAGCCATTCCACTGGTGAATGTAAGGCCTTGAAGGATAAGATACAACAACTTCTCTATTCAACTGTCGTCGCTCATTGATTTGCTGATGCACCTGCCTCTTCTTCAAATGACAAGTGATATTGGGATCTATCTCTATCCTGAATGTTCTAAGTATCTTGTATGGTTCTTGTTGGCAACCAGGATTGCACCATCAGTCAAGCGAGGCTTGGCTATCATGTTGCAACATGGAAACACTCTCTGATTTGTGGGTTAATCAATTGTTGAGAGAAAATCTCCAAAGTGGGCTAGTTCCCTCTAGCTAATCACCTAACCTATGAAATTTCAAGGGGAAAGGGGGAGGAAGAAAGCTGCAAAATGGAACCTACAACTTAAAATGATCAGCTAGACATTCAATTTTTTTGAAAAAACTAACTCACAACAACCTCTCTTAAAACATTAGTTCTCACAATCCACCTTAAGGAACTTAGCTCATTAGTGTTTTACATAAATATTTGATAATTATTGAATACAATATGCAACCTGAACCATCTTCACTTCTTTCCTACAACCCACAATAATAAGACAATAGAAGGATTCATAGCTTTGAGCCACAAAAATCATTAGATTGTCATTGTAAGAACATGAGAAGAGAAAGTGGAAAGGAAAACCTTGCGGCTTATATTGAAACTGAAGGAATAAGACATCAAAATCTAATTCAAAAGTTTACGAAGTCTCTACAATCCATATGAGAGCAAGAAATAGAAATCTAAACTCTGAGAAATTCAAAATTTCTCCAACTTATAGGCATCAAGCGACATCCATGGTGCAAAAATAGAAAAATTAGGTCCATTGCATCATCAAAAAGCAACCCATTCTACATTCTCGAGCTCAAGGAAAAAGCCTAAAAAGAAGGGGCTTGAACTGCTCCAAACAACTTCACAAACATGGAAACTTCTCACCTCCAACAAGTTGATCCAAAAACTCCACAAAATTAGGCTCAAAACTGTCGAGAACTGAAAATAGAAAGTTCAAAATGCCACCTCTTTTCCAAATCCACCAAGGAACTGAACTCAAAATGGAAAGTCTTGTTGTCAACTCAAGTGCATCATCTAATTGCATTTAAATAACAACTAACTAAGGAATTTATAGAAACATTGCTTAATCAATGTTTTACAACTTGCATTTTCAAAATTACAAAATAGAAAAACTTCCCTTGTTACATCAGATTTTTTACAATCAATCTCTAGATGCTTTGATTTTTCCTTTATTTATCTACAAATATTTTGATTTTTGCATCAATGTTTGCAAAAAATAAAAACATTATACAGACTCTTCACACACTTTGATTTTCTACAAAAATCATAAAAATAATTGAAAGCCCCATCACATAAAGTGATTCACACTTCAAGGGGATTGCAAAATATTAAGGACTTAGGTGAAAAAAGAGGGCCTAAAGTCATTGTTCAATTTTTTTTCTAAGCCAAGGCTCATGGCATCAAATGTCTCTAAGGCATTGCAAGATAAGCTTACTCTAATGTGAGGGGCAATGTGCATGGTTTTTGATTTGATTTTCTTTAAAAATCAAAGAAAATAAATGCCTCAGGCATTCGATCTAGGCAACACATGAGGCATGGTATTGAATTTATTTTTGAAAAGAAATGTGATTAAAATCACATTCAAATTGATAATGAAGGGAACCCTAACATCAAAACACTCAACGAGCCCTAATTTTCCTCATCATTTGCATCAGCCAAGTTAGAGAGAAAAGAGCTCTACTGGGGCGCCATCATGGAAGGGCTAGGGTTTGAGCCTTGAAACTTGATTCTCCACCATTCTTGATGCCACCTTTATCGATTCTCCTCTGCAATCAGCTTGGTAAGTCATTTTATTTGCATTTTGGTGCTTTTCCAACTTAATTCAAAGAGAAAAATGGCCTTTAGGCCGTGGCTATCATTGTGTTTTGATGCTTTTTTTTGTGTTTTACTGTGTTTCCATTCCTCTCCATTCTTTTTGGCCACCATGAGAGACTTTGTTTGAGCATATGTGAAGCTCAGGCCATGGGCATTGATGAGCTCCTCCACATTGATACTGAAGGTAAGCTCCACTTCTCCATTTTTGAAGGTATTTCCATCTTAAATACAACTTTGTTCAATCTTTTCTCATAAAAATGATGAAGTTCTATGTGTCTTTTGAGCTCGACCATTACATAGGCTACGAGTACACTGTGTGTTCTCCTTTTTTGTTGAATGGGGCTTGGCTCACAATGTGCAAATGAAACATTTTTTAAATGAAAACATTTTTAGATAAATGCTTTCCATTTTATGGGTTTTCAAAACCCCTCATGGCTATGGCCTATAGCTTTGATTTCACCATTGTTTGAAAGACTCTTTGTTGGAAAGAGCTCGAACCCTTGCCATTTCTTCTTGTATTTGCATTTTGAACACAAACCCTAAATGGGTATGGGACTTATGAAGGAAAAATTTCCCTTCATAGGATGTGGGTATGAGAGCATGAATTAGGGTTTACCTTTATTATTTGGAGCTCAAAATATTTTAATTTCTGTATTTTGGGAAAAAGCCATGTAAACCTTCATGGGGTTTAGTTCTAAAAGCCCGACCTAACACCTTTGCACTTGCATTCATTTGAAACCTTGACTTGTATCATATGGGCTTACTGTAGCATAAGTTCACTATTTTGAAAGAAAAATAATTTCATTCTTTTCAACCTCAACACCTACAACTGTAGGTTATTTGCTTGCCCTCATACTGCAGATTTATCTTAGAGATCATTTTTAGTGGAACACGTTTCCCTTTTTGCACTATTTGTATCTCCCCAACATGATGCACACACTATAGCAATATTTGTCTTTCAATTTGCTTGAAGTGCGTAGATGTAATGAAGCTCCACTTAATTGATGTCTCCTGGTTACTTATCAAAAATTGTTTCCTATTCCGTGCAAATTTTAATTCACTGTTGAACATTAATTGTAGTAACCCGTGTACACATTTTTACTCAATGAAGACATACAAAAGCTTCTTTTGTTCTCTAAATGCATTACATATGAATGTTTCACTTCACTTGTCTTGCAATGCTGCACTTAGTCATCATGGTGCACCTGTAGGCTACTTTGTTGTCCATTATTACACATCATGTGCACTTGGATGGTTCAGAAAATGTATCTTCAACTTCATATCTTAATGAGACAATGCAAATGAGATTTTCCCTTTATGTTTGTAGAATCAAAATATTGAAGAAAAACTTACTTCAATCTACAAATTACCTTTATAAATGATTTTGTTCCACATTTCATTCAGCCCCAACACTTAATGCCTTGCACCTAGAGTTAGCCATGCTTCTTTTCATTCATTCCCTACTTTCATTAGCTCACTTGCAACCACTTGTAGACTCACTTCTTGATGAAACCAAGACTTGTTTTGGCACTCTTCATGCATTTTTATCTCCTTGACAACAACATGATGATGTGAAAACAACTATTGCATGGAAGATTTTGAAATATAAGCACCTGATGTTGATGATTAGAAGCTTCTTCATTTGCTTCAATTATCATTGCTTGATTTGTAAACAAGGCATTATGTATGCTTGTTCACTATCACATTATGTGATGATGCACTTGATGTCACTTCACTTGAGAAATTAATCACCTATTATTTTCATTTCATTACATTTCAGACTTGACTGTCCTAGATGATCACTTTCTTAAGCTTTCATGGAACTTGGATGCACTCCTTCAGATGCATATCTCTTTGAGCAATATTGAGTTGTCACTTTTCTAAAAACCCCTCTGTGGAATGTTGAGGGAAAGCATGCCGGGTCTCAACCCTTGTGGGAGCCTGTTTTACCCCACATGCTTTATGATATTCAAATTGGATCAGCAGCATGACTTTTCCTATATCTGCACAAGAAACAAATAGTGTTAGATAAAAAATAATAATTATAGAAGTTTCTTTTGATATTTCCTCCTTGGTATTTTCTTGTACTCCTCTTGTTCTTGCTCAGTTGATTCAATGCATTATAGACAATATTCTACATTACTGTTGGTGGATCATGTAGGAATGTTCATAGTCTGAGCTCTAAAAATACTTTCATTCACTTGTAGGTTCACTTGGAGAATGAAATTAGAAAGGAGAGCTCAACTATGAAGGTAGCTCAAAGACACCATCAGGCAATGACGATTATGTTCTTTCTTACATGCTCTTTCTCCTTTCAATATTCAGTAGTGTAGAATATTCTTTGTGGTTCATTGTTCTAGCTACTCCCATGGATTGTGTGGGACACTTGATTCTCTTTTTTACTCCAATGCATACAAAACGACATTTGTGAAATACTTGTTTAATTCCACACTTTTCTTTTCCTTCAAACAATGCATTGAACATTGTGAATGAATGGAAAAATGAAAGAAATTCTTTTACTTTTTATGCAATACTTAATGCTGCAAATTAATATAAGGAAACTGAAAACACATTGCACTTCTTAAGAACTCAACAATTCAACTATTTGCAATGGTTAAGACATCTGCAAAAACAAACTGAGATTCTTCACCTTAAAATGAACTTGCATAACTAGCTTCGTCAATTTGAGCTGTATGAAAAATTGATAACAATTCTCCTCCCTTGTATGTTGGGGGCAATGATAACTCATTTTGGAGATGTGTGTCCTTCTTAAGAACCCCATCTCTTATTTATACACTTTCAAATAGTGTGTCCCTTGAGCTGACCCCTCTTCTTTTGAAGGGTTCCCAAGAGACCCATTTGAAAGCCTTCCAATTTGTTGATGGTCTGTGTGACTATCTGCGTTATTTCTTGTGTGGCTACTTTGTTTTCAACATGCTTTATCCAAGGGTAAACATGTCACTTTACAGGTGCGCCTATGAAGCCGCTTTCCAATTTGACTCTACAAAGTCTCTTCCTTTGGGTTGCCTCCATGAAAGGGATCTTGGGGGACACCTCCTTGCAGGTCTGTGGGCTTGTAAGGCACTTTCGTTTGGGTTTCCTTTATGTGAGAGCTCTTGGGGATACCGCCTTGTAGGTCTGTGGACCTCTAAGGTGGTTTTCATCTGGGTTTCCTTCATGTGAGAGATCTTGGGATACCTTCTTGTAGGTTTGCAGGCCTATAAGGTGCATACTTCATGGGGCTTCCTTCATGTGAGAGATCTTGGGGGCTACCTCCTTGCAGGTTTGCAGGCCTATGAGACGCTTTCATCCTATGGGATTTGTCCATCATTGGTTCAAGAATCTTCAATCTACTTTGTGCAACTTCATAGTTCTACGAGGCTATGGAGTCTTTTGTTCGAAGCTCCTTAGAGAGAGTACCTGTGGAGCCATCTCTCTTGGAATTTTCATTCCTCCTTTCTCTCTCTTCCGCCTTCTCTTCTCTTCTTTTCTCAATTGTATATACTGGATCGAAGATTTGCATCTTCTTCATCCTTAGTATATGCTCTTTCTCTCTTCAACATCTGAGAGTTCTATGTATTGTTTTCAATTTGGGGACAACGCGTAGTACTGAGACAACCTTTTACATCTAGGTCTCTTCCACTTTGTTGACTCAAATCCTTTAGTTTTTTGTGTGCTAACATTGTTGTCTGGTGCAAGTTTATCTTGTCTAATGCATTTGTTTTGCAGGTCTTCAACTTGGGGGCATGCTTCTTTGGTTTGAAGAGTTATTTGCTTCGTCTACAATATCCTTTTGGCATAATGATGTTATTTATGTTTAGTATATTTCCTTTAGCATGCATATTAGTATAGATTCATATACCCGCTAAAGTGGGGGAAAAATGTAATGTCGTATAACTGAACCCCTTTCAATTTCACATGCATTTTTGTACCTTCTTTAGTGACCACTCCCTTAGCATTTGTGTAGGCTCATTTTAGCCCTTGCATCAACATTTTTCCCCTCTCAAGATGCTCGAAAACCCCTTTTTAGTAGCTATCATTCGTACACCAACTATGCATTAAACCTTGTACTCTTCCTGTTCATTCCATTTTATAGTGTGATGTGTTTGGACACTAGCACACCACACGGATGTCTGTGTGCCTTGCTAGCATCCTGCGATGTTTCAACACTCAAACAACTATTTCTGAGCATGTTTGCCACTTGTGAACTAACTTTGTTGGTGGTAACGGCTGGGGATGCCTTGTAACCACCAGGGAAGCTTCTTTTCCTTCCTAAAATGCTATCTTTTCAATCCATTAGGTCTTCTAGCTTCACCTCTAGCTTCATTCCAGCCTCTAACTTCTTTCTATCCTTATCTTTAGAATTTCTCTCTTGTTATCTTTCTTACAACATAACTCCATACAACTTGCTACAACAACCTCAATCTCTTAAGCTCTCACAACACCCTTTTATAGCTCTCTTGTCTTCTGTAGCTCTCTTTATCTCCCTGTTTGGCTTCTTTAAGCCTTTGCAACTTCATCTCCCTTATCTCATGCTTGTGCATCCTGGGATTCCATATCCCCTATCTATTGTGCATCTTTACTTTGTGATATGGGTTCTCCTCCTTGAAAAGGGTTTTCTTTTATCACCCATACTTGGTGTTGTGGGTTCTACTCCTCAAGTGGGTTTTTCTTTCACCACATGCTTTATCGATTTTGATTCATTTCTCTCTATCTATCTATTTGTTTGTGGAGGTGGGAACACCAAAATGAGGGTTTGACTGAGGAAAACACCTATACAGCCCCAACACTTTCTCCAGATATTACGCAAGCAGGTATTGAAGACATTCACATGCTAGAGGCTTCATTACTTGGATTGTTGTGAGAATTTTCTCTTATTCTCTTACTTTGTCATTTCTATTTTACTTTATTTTAGCTCCATTACATTTTGTTACTTTATCACATTTTATAAGTTCTTAGCAATCAGATTGCTAGTAGTCATTTAGCTATTTATTGTGATAAACTTAGTTTCTAGTCTGTACAAGACACCAACGCATCTCTGGGATACCAACACACCCTGTTGTCATCTATATTCCACACTGATGTCCTTTGGTTGAGAGCTTGTCAATCTGTCCATAAAATCTTCATGACCTACTCTTTCTAATTCTAGAACTCTCACGCTATTCCTTTAGGTAGTTTAGGGTAGTTCGCTCTGTGAGACTCTTTGAATGAGGAGAACTCATGAGTAGAAAATCCCCCTTCTCTACAATAAGATCACAAGGAAGAATGATCCTATGAAGAAAGATGAACCAATGAAGAAAATTGATCTGAATAAAGTGAAGAAGGAAATGGAAAATATATGGAGAAAGAAAGAAGAGACTGAGGATAAGGGAGAATCTATACCAATCTCCAGTGTAGATGTTTCCTTTGGTAACTAAGCCCCAAGCTTTGGGTACAGGGAGCTTTATCGAAAATCATATAACCCCCTATTGATATAATGTGTCATGGCTTGACACGAAGAAATAAGATGAAGATGAATAATATGGATCTTTTGGTGTAAACCATGAAAGAAAATTGTCTAATGCAACAATTTGTGGAGCTTTTGAAAGTTGATTGTGCATACAAGGTTTCAAAGTTCACTAGCTTTTTGTCTGAAGCATTTTTTGTTGAAATTGGTCAAATCAAAGAGTTAAAAGCATGCTTGGGAATAAGAATTCATTTCACTTTACACATTCGAAGGGGAAGAAAGGTGCAAAAGAACAAGTTGAAGGGCTTGACGTGTCTCCCGATAGCTAAACATCAAAATCCTAAGTTTGTCGAGCTGTTTAAGAGGTATTTTGCATATTCCAATCTTCCAAAATTTTTCTTTAAAAACAATTTAAATGCAATGGAAGGACCAAAGGTTGTAGATGTCTCATAGAGACCAAAACCTAAAATAAAAAGGAATACTACCAATTTTTTATTAGAAGATCCCCCAAGTGGATTCTCTAGCACTCCTTATCGAGTTTTACTTATTGAGGACATTAAAGCATATATTCATGGGAAAATAGAAGAAATTTACTCTGGAAAATTATTTATTCTATGGGTAGATGAATTGGAAGAAAATGATGACACCTTAAAACTAGAATACAAAGCCCTAAGTGAGAAGAGGTTGGATGTATGGTGGAAGTTTCCACATCGTTTGAGGATAAAGAGAAGTAAAACAAAATGGTGTTAAGAAGAATTAACGATGAGTCCATATGGATTGATGGCCCATACATGATAACCAAGGAAGCTATCAAAGACATAACTGGTTTGTAGTGCTCCAGACCAATTCTAGACTGAAAACCTATCAAATTCAAGGATATAATGGAGAAGACAGGTGCTACCCTTAATGAAAAAGAACTCACTATGGACTTGATTAGAAACCTAATAGTATGGTATGTTACAATGCTTATAGGTCACAAAATTTATCGCCCAAATAGAGACAATGCAGTATTTGCCATCATTGTTCACATTGCACAAGATGTGATTGAAAATGGTGATGATTATGACCTTTGTGAATTACTTTGACAACATCTATTGAAAAAAATGAAGGAGATAAAGAAGAATAATAAGCATACATTTAGGTATGGAACATTGGTGATCTGTCTAATTTTCTACTTCATGAAGTAAGAACTGGTGATTGGGAAAGTAAAATGGACAAATGTAGATCTTGTTGCACATCAGATATAAGCTATATGAAAAACATTGGAGGTTCGGATGCTCAAGATGATGCTCTTGCGAAATTCTTTGGAATGTTTCAAAGGAGAATGAATGAAAGAGTGAGAATTCCTAAGAGTGTGTTGGAAAGTTACTTAAGAGACATTAAATTTCTTGTCTCCAATGATTTTTTCTTAATGGAAGCAATTGAGACCAAAACTATTTAAATCTCAGAACTAGACTATGAAGTGATTGAAGCAGAAGCTACTCACTATGCATAATTTCTTCTAAAAATCCCCAAAGACCTTAGCAGATTAGGGTTAGAGGATAGGATTAGAGCTGAAGCCTCTAGCATCTCTAGGAGGACATGTAAGAAAAGAATGAGCAATGTTAACCCTCTGGTTATAGAAAAAGTTAAACATGAAGTTACAAAGCAAGATGATACTAATGTGGAAGAAGAAATAATTCACATAGATGATGCTCAACATGAGCATGAAAATAGAGTCAGAACTATCAATGCACAAGATATGGATGAAGCCATAAAATCCTTATAAGAGATAACCCCCAAAACAAGCATTGATGCATCATTATCTGCTATAGAAAATTTAAGGATCTTGGTTGATTTGTTCAAGGTATATGGGTATGTGCAGAATCATCATGGAAAAAACAAGCCCTTAAGTGGCAAAAAATTCAAAAAAATCAAAGTTAGGAAAATTGACATAAAAATTTGAATAAGTTATCTATATTATTTAAAAAATATGTAAGAATATAATCTGTAGAAAATTGAATGTAGTTTTAAACTACTAGGTTTTAAAAAATAAAAAAAATCTATTTGGTGAAAATTTAAAATTTCAATGTAGTAGTACTTGAATTTGAGGAAAAAATAAGTAGGTGTCTATCGACCACCCTAAACACAATAAAATGATAATATTTTTTTATAATATTTTAGATATAAGTAGATGACTCATGTCCCAATGTGATGCATATTTTTTGTAATTTTTCTCCAAGTAAATAATTAATTATGAATTTTTATTACAACTTTTAAAAATATAAAAACTTGTATGTCTAACCACCTTAACTTGGTCAAAACTTCATGAAATTCAATTTTTTTTAATCCTATAGTATACGAAGCATAGAATGTGACACATATTTTGGATTCAAAAAATGTGATACTGTTTGAAAGCTATAGATGTTTTTCAATCAACCTATCAATTAGGACTTTAGTCGTAATTCAAATAGAAAATGAATAATAATTACTTATTAAATTCAAAGTAAAGAATAATTTATATTGGTGGAAATCTGAGAATCTCCTTTAATAACTCTTTTCGTTTCATCAATTTTGGGTAAAAAAAAAGCCGTCAGCCACATACCCATCATATTGCCACTTTTTGGCCCATCATGATCCTGCAGATACCCATATGTCTTTGAACTAAAAGGAAAAGCTACAAGTGAATCATAGGCAAGGCCTATAGAGAAGAAACTAGTGGATATCACAAGGAAATGTGCAAGTGCACATCATAGAGTTACAAAATGTTTGAAGGATGCTCAAATCTATGAAGAAGCACATAACCTACTTTCATATTGCCTGAAATGGCCGAATAAAACATGAAGCATAAAGGATGCCATGAGCTCAATTGAAACACAAATAGGCTCTGTGGCATATACTTATGATCTAGTGAAATAAAAAGACAAACAAACTTGGGCTTTATACAACTACATGACAACTTCTTTGCCTTACAAAATTAGAAAGAAGAAATAATCAAAAAATATGTGATGCTAAGGGAATTAGTAAAGATAAAGCATATTGCTATCTCAAGTGCCCTTGCTAGTACTGATAAACTATCAAAGTTAAATTTCAACCCTAGTATTGTGGAAGAAGGAGAAGAGACACTAATGGAGCTTGAATTATAGTGCAAGACTCGAGCAGACACAAAAAGGCTTTGGGAGGAAGGCAGATCTACTTGGCAATACATTTTGAAGGATCTCAAAGGGTCAACATCTTTAGGTTGAAAATTATTACTTCTATGCATTTTCCCAATCTTTTAGAATCCCTTATTGCATAAAAGTTCCTTTTTGATTAATTATCTAAGGGGGAGTATATTGAGTCTTTGCACACCCTTTTCAATTGATGTCAAAGGGGGAGAGATGGTGGAAAAGCATTTTTGTCAAAACATTTGCGGGAGAGATAGCTGAAAATTTTTTTGGTCAAACTTTTGAAGATAGATTGTTGGGAATACTTGGAGAGATATTGGAGAAATCCTTTTTGGGAGAGATATGTGTAAGGGGGAGACAAGTTTTGAAACAAGCTTTCAAATTTTTTTTGTTATGCATGTTACCATCAATGAAAAAAGGGGAGATTGTTGGAAGTTGGAAGTCTGTCATTGATAATGTAGTTTGGCAACATGAGCATAAGGTGTATATATATTGCTTGATCTAGTGTTGTCATTGATGTAAACATTGTTATGATAATTCTAACATAATGTGGAAATATTGTTGGTGACTTATGTATAGTGCAAGTTGGTCCAGAAAGTATGGTTTATCAAGAAATTGGCTAAGTATTTCCTTTGACAGTTTTGTGGTTCAGTGTGTAAGTTTTCTAGGTTCACATTTCACCGCACATTGGTATAACCTTCTACGATTGTAACTACAATTTTGAGTTCATTAGATGTAGCTGTACTCAATATTTTGTGACATTCTGTGGAGTTTCTCGAAATATATGAATGAAAGTGTGCAACCTTGTATATCATAGTTACTTTTTGTACAGTGCATTGGTGTGGAAGATTATGAATTTCTTTATGAATAATTATTCTATTTTGCGATGATGAGGATAAGCTAATAAATGTTAGTTGAATGGGAATTCAAAGGGAGATCGAGATTCAAGATCACACACTTGGAAAATTACATGTACACTTGAAGATTTTGTGTTTAGGTCTATTTTTGGGCCGACCTAACACATTTGATGTTTTGTGGAGGATAAGAAAGTAACTCTATCTTATGTGGGATGTATATTAGGTCCATGTCGACCTATCTTGATGTAAATTAAAATTTGAATTTAGGCACTAACTATGGATAAAATGCTTTGAGGATGACATGCTTAATTTTGTGTGTTACTTCTAATTAGGCTGACCTAATTGAAGTTACACCTAATATATATATATATATATATATATATATACATATATATATATATAGGAGATTAACAATGAAAGTTTAGGTAGTGTGTGGAGAAGTGTGTAATATGCAAATTTGGTGGATGATGTAGCAGAGAAAATTGCATGCGAATGTTGAAAAGATATATGACATGTTTGGTGATTCACCTACATGTGTGTGATGCAGTATTGATTAGATTATGAAAAAAGTAGAGTATTGATTCAGATGAGTGTGAATATTATTTTTTACTTCATTGGAACTATAATATAGCATATGATAGATGATATTATATTAGTTTAAATAGGTAGTGTTTCCAACCCTTCTTTGTTCTTTCTCTATGGGTTGTGAGCCTTTTTATGGATAGTGTGTCCTAGCTTGGTAGTGAGCCTTTCTGTAATATGTTATATTTGTATATAATATATTGTGAACTAACCCTCACTCTGGTTTTTTCCTTTTTGGATTTTCCACGTAAAAATACTGGTGTTCATGTGTCAAGTGATTTGGTGGTTGTATTCATGCTTTCTTACATCATTATAGTTATTTCTATTCTATTAATTAGATGGGTTATGTTTAATTGGTTTAAAGGAATACTAATTCACCCCTCTTAGTTTTTTGGGTGTTCAACAAAATAGATATCTATTATTAACATATATCTACTTTTTAAAAAGTGGATATTCTTTAATAACAAATATCTGATATTAACCAACAAAAATGGATATTCGATTTATAAAAACCGGATATCCGTTATTAGAAATATATAATTTTTTTAGACTGAACACCATGCATATTAAATTTTATAATATATATTATTATTGTGTATTCTATAATAATAATATATTATAATATTATTATACAATATTAATATATATAATATATATAATAGTATATTAAATTTGTAATATATATAATATTAATATATATACTATATTAATATTAATATTATCAATATAACTTATGTTGTCAATTATTACCACTTTTGGGGTGACTTACATGTGAGATGTGTGAAGGTGTAGAGGCGGGTGGAGACAAAGCTATGGAATGAAGACATCGATGGGGGTTTGGATAGTGTGAAGCTCGCACAAAGGGGCAAGGTACATTCAATGATGCTTGGGGGAGAGATGCGTGAGGATATCCCATTTGGGACTGCGACGAATTTGGTATGTGACTCCCCTGGGTTGGTTGCTCCCATCCTCATTGATGGTTGTAGGAATAGGAAAAACCCCTACCATGTATGCTCTGAGTTCTATATAACTTAGGTCACTCATGAATGCCCTCCTGCCACTCTCTGATTTTCCTTCATCAATCTCTTCAAACCTTGAAATATACTCTTTGGGTGACTCGATGGTCTACTTGACAGATGTCCTTGTTGAGTTTTATTTGCTTGATTTGTGCATTAGAGAATTTTTGGATGAATTTGGGAATAGATCCTTGTTTGTTCACTTCTTATGCATGATTCCTGAGATTGCTCAATTTATCAACTGGATGAAGACTACTTGGAATAACTTGACCATTCAAAACATTGACATTTTGGAATTTGGTTTTTCCTGCTTCGCTTCGCCTCTATGGAGGGTTATAACTTTTTCAAACAACATGGCCCTTTTTTTTTGTTAGTTTGGCCTCTTCTTGGCATATTGGTCCCCATTCTTTGATCTTGCTGCAACTACAATCACCTTGGTTCCCATCTAGATTAGGTTGTACAACCTTCCACCAATTGTACATGTGCTTGAGCTCATCAAAGATATGGTTGAGTAGTTTGGATCCTTTGTTATGTTGGATGCTAGTGCCTCACATTGTAGATTCACTAGGGTTTTTGCCATCATCGACATCTCCAAACTGGTGCACCACTCTATTTTGATCCATTCAGCCTTCGGGACCTAGACTCAACTCCTTAATTATGAAGGTCTCCCCTTCAAGTTTTTCAACTGCAACAAGCTAGGACACAAAATTAATGGCTACACTTCCCCTAAGGCTATGACATCACAAAATTTCAGGCTCAAGAGGTAGTCAAGAAGGCAGGTGATCTAGACACATATTTCATATGGAAAAATCATGAATTTTTTTTTGCTCATTTTGATCCCTCGCCTTTAGGCCTTGATGCCTCCTTCCTCTACTCCCATCAGTGATTCCTATATGGCACCACCCGCTCTTCCCACTACTGAACCCCCCTTCCAATTGTGGCGGTTGAAAATGTTTTTGATTTAGAGGGTTCCTATCCCTTCTTGGATTTTGATGATGTAATTGTTCTTATTAAAAATTGCTCTTGCACCCAAACTACTAGTGCCATATCCAAACCAAAAAAATTTTCCAAAAGGAAAATGGGGTGCAAATCCAAAGCTGAGAAGCTTCGTATTGAGGGTTGAGATGCTATGGCTGATGGAACAAAATGGAAAATGGATGTCCTCCTCACTAGGAGTATGAGGAAGGGGAAGGCCAAAAAGGCCACTTGAATGGTGCCCACAGGCTGTGGGATTTTGTCTAGGCTTTGTTCTCTAGAAAATTTGTCTTCAAGTTCTTTCAAGCATCAAGATACTATTGGTTATCTTAGGCTTGCTTTTGGTGGCTTTAGTATCTTTGTCATAATTAGTGCTCCCCATTCATGGGTCAAAAGAAGTAGATTTTTTTTTGGGTGTTGGTCCTTAGCAACTATTTAACTATCATTTTTTATTATTAATATTAATATATAATATTATATTATAAGATTAATATTAATATATAATATTATATTATAATATTAATATTAATATTAATATTATAATATATATTATATATTAATATATATTAATATCAATATATGATACATAATATATATATTATAAACATAATATATTATTATATATATTAATATTAATATTAATTCATCTCATATATGAGATATTTAAAAAAAATAAAAATGCTCTCTCGAATGGATATCTGGTTCAGAGAGCTTAAAAAATCTCTTAGAAACATGGATATCTATTTTTACAAAATGAATATCCGTTATTTATAATTATAAGTAAAAAATATTATCATAAATTTTATTATATAATATATCTACAGCCAATTCCTAGTTTCTAGATATATATGTAGATATATGTTCTAGTTTATGTTTGTTTGTCAACAATTATATATTAATTTTCTCATTTTTAGTTTTCTTCTTATAGAGTATGTCCCCATCCACATCTATGGATCCAGGACCAAGACAATATGGTAGGACTCTTGAGCATCCAAGGGATCATCATTTGCTGAATGTATGCCAGTCAAAGAAAAATTGCTTGAGGCAATGAAGAATTGAATTTGACTTTAATTTATGGTTCAGTATAGTGATTAGATGTTGCTCGAAAGTTAGAAAGAATAGTAGATAAGTTTCTATTTAGTAGTTTAAGTTATTTACCATTGAGAGCTAATTAATCTAATTTGTGGTTTGAATTGTTTTTTCTGCAAACATCTTCTCATCCATTAGGTGGTGTAAAGAGGCTACGTTTTGGCAATCCACCACAAGATTAGGGTTTTCTTGACATGGAATAGCCATTTGAGATGTACATTATATATAGACTATGAGATGGCATATGTCACATTTTGTAAATATTTTTTTGAGTTGGCATATATGCCAAATTTATATATGTACATACACAATTACTTTACACTTATATATAAAAATTGATATTTGAAATATTTTGTTTGTTGTGTGCATGGTTTCCTATTTTGAAACTTAAAATTTGAATATATAGTCACTTTATGGGTATGTGCAGGATCATGATGGGCCAAAAAATGGCAATATGATGGGAATGTGGCCGACGACTATTTTTTTACCCAAAATTGATGAAACGAAAAGGGTTTTTAAAAGAGATTCTCAAATTTCCACTGATATAAATTATGCTTTACTTTGAATTTAATAAGTAATTATTATTCATTTTCTATTATAATTATGACTTCCTGATTGATAGGCTGATTAAAAAACATTTACAACTTTCAAACGATATGACATTTTTTGAATCCGAAACATGCATCACATTCTATGCTTTGCATACTATAGGATTAAAAAAAGAAAAAATGAATTTCATGAAGTTTTGACCAAGTTAAGGTGGTCAGACATATGAGTTTTTATATTTTTAAAAAAAGTTGTAATAAAAAATTCATAATTAATTATTTACTTGGAAAAAACAAAAAAATATGCATCACATCGGGGCATGAGTCCTCTACTTATATTATCATTTTATTGTGGTTAGGGAGGTCAAACAAACACCTACTTCTTATTTTGTCCCTAAAATTTAAGTACCACTGCATTGAAATTTCAAATTTTCAACAAATAGATTTTTTTTTAAACAAACATAGTAGTTTAGAAACTACATTCAATTTTCTATAGATTCTATTCTTATATATTTTTGAAATAATATAGATAACTTATTCAAATTTTTACATCAAGTTTCCTAACTCTATTTTTTCTAAATTTTTTGCCACTTAAGGGCCTATATTTTCCATGATGATCCTATACATACCCTTATAATGGTTGAGCTATGATGGATAACATGTTATATCTATTGATTTCTTACAATCTTGCACTTTAATAGTTTATGAATTATATCATTTTCACTCATGTTATAGTACTGTCAAATTTGGTTGCCTTGGGAAGCTTTAACACCAAATTTGATCCTTTTATCGTTTGTCTCTATAGTTGCAACATCATTTACCCTTTGATTCCTTGATTTGTTTTTGATGAGGAAAAGTAGGTTTTGATGAGACCTAAACCCATTACACACTAGTTTTGAAGGGACCTGAAACCCTATCAAGGAGATTCACACTGCAAACAAAGATAAACCACATACCATCAGCAACCCAACAACAACAACACTAAGAACTATACAAGACAACACATGTTGTAGGAAATAGGTTTTGAAGGGAACCTAAAACCCTCAACAACTAGGTTTTAACAAGAACCTCAAGCCCAAGAAGATAAAAGAAACCACTTGAAATAGTCAGACAACAAGACAACCAAGCTGCAACAAACCAACTCACAACACCAATCAACTAGAAGCAACAACCCAACCTCCACCTCAATAGGAGAGGGCACCCCTCTATAGGAGAGGATGAAGAGATATCCTTTACCACAAGACATAGAGCTTCCCATCTGATCCACAACACCCATTTCCACCTCATTAAGAAAGAGCTCCACCTCAACAGGAGCAACCTCCACCTCCATAGAAGACATCAGCTGAAGAAGCTAATAGAAAGTAGTTACACCTACAAAAAGGAAAGTCAAGACATCCAAGTTGGCCTAGCAACAAACTAGAGCTCGAAAGAAGGAAAAGAGCACTCCACATCCAACCTTGAGTGATGAAACTTCTGGGCCTTAAGCACCATCATTTGAAGGAGCCCAACCATCAGGAATAACACACCCCAACCTGCATAATGAATTTAAGAGCACCAAAGGGGAAAAATAACCCTCTACAGAAACTGAGAGTTAAAAACCAAGGAAAGAGAAGTCAAGAAGGCTTAACTGAGCCACCAAATGACCCCATCAACCAAAAAAACATCACCCACCATAGGGGATTCAGAGAAACATCAACATAATGAATCCCACCTTCAAAAAAAGATCTACCATCCAGCCGAGGATACCACCAGCACAAACCAAAGTGCCAAAAGGACACACCAATCCCCTGATAAAAAAAAAAGCTTAGAAAACTAGAGAGGAACACAACAACTCCCACAGAGAGCCCAAGAGAAAGGGACAACAAAGAAGCAAGAGGAGGACCCCAAGCAACCGACAGAAAGCCAAGGCCAAAAACTAACCAAGGGAAGAGGAACAAAAATAACTCCCCACCACAAAAGATCTTCAACAATAAGTAGGGGACAAAAGACAAGCTAAGAAAAAATAGTTGAACTCCCATCCCACTCGATTCAACAGCCAAAGAGAATAGTGGAACTCCCATCCCACTTGATTCAATAGCCAAATAGAACAAGGACCAAACAAATGAGCCCCAACAATGGAAAGAAGAACCCCCCATCCAATCCACATTACCAGGCCCAAAAAGAGGCTAGCTGGAGACCGACAAAGGCTCCATGCCAAAAGATAAAGTGTCCAAACACTACTTGGAAGCCACAGAGGGGCCAACAACAAAAGAAACATGCCAAGGAGAATTCATAAAAGGGGTAGTAAAAAATAAAGAAGGGAGCAAACGACCACCACAAGCTCCTTCTGCCAAACAAAAGCTGTAGGACAAGCAAGCCTCCCGCAACAAACCAGCCTCAAGCATCTCACAATGAAAAGGCACAAAGGCCATGCACAACATCGACCCTAGGCCGCCCCCCGACCATCTTCATCGTCTCCATTCCCATCGACCTCTCCTGCTTCACCTCTTGAGTTTGAAAATGCACTCCCGCTCATTGTTCTGTATTTAACAGTAACAAAAAAATGATTCCTTGATTTGTTAACATACTTAGTCTGTATAGTAGATTATTTTGGTATTTAGACTTTTAATAAAGTTAGATTTCCCATATTTTGAAATTTGAATTTTCCTTTTGAAATTAGTGCATCAAAATAAATCACATATGTTGGGGTACCTATAGCTTTTCCTAAGTTGGGAACAAACTCTTAGAGTTGACAAGGGAACACATATTCTCTAAGCACACCAAGTTGCTCAAAACAGAAAATAAGATTGGTAGGAATGATAATACCCTCTTTTTACAAATCATGAATTATGTTTGGTCTATACCCAAGGCACATCAAAGTGCGACATAGCCATAATAAGATTATTTTATTTTTTGATAGATTTTAGATCTTTTATTATTTTTGGATTTTGTAATTATTTTGATGCCAAAAATTATGGTACTAACTATGAAAAGAAAATCTAAACTATGAAAATAAATTATGTACAAGAATGTAATATTCTTTTGGTTTCTATTGATAAGATGAATGCAACTAGGAATACAAATATTTTCTAAATGACCTTCCTTATAAGGTTTTCACTAATACAAGTTCACTAATTTCCCTACTTTTAATAAGACAAGAGAATAAACTTCAAAAATAGAAAAGTCAAAAAAATAGTTTATAAGGAAATAATATAAAACTATGAAATTTATAATATGTATAATATGCAAGTTATGTGATGCACAAACTATGGTTTGAGTTGATGGAAGTGTAGGGCATGTGCAGGATCATGATGGGACAAAAAGTGGCGATATGATGGGTATGTGTAAGGTATGTGGTTGATGACTTTTTTCTTACCCAAAATTGATGAAATGAAAAGGGTTTTTAAAGGGGATTCTCAGCATTCCACCAATATAAATTATGCTTTACTTTGAATTTAATAAATAATTATTATTCATTTTCTATTTGAATTACGACTAAAGTCCTGATTGATAAGCTGATCGAAAAACATCTATAGCTTTCAAATGGTATCACATTTTTTGAATCTAAAACATGCATCACATTATATGCTTCACATACTATAGGATTAATTTTTTTTTTGAATTTCAGGAAGTTTTGACCAAGTTAAGGTGGTTAGACATACGAGTTTTTATATTTTTTAAAAGTTGTAATAAAAAATTCACAATTAATTATTTACTTGGAAAAAAAAATACAAAAAATATGCATCACATCGGGACATGAGTCCTCTACTTATATCTAAAATATTATAAAAAAATATTATCATTTTATTGTGGTTAGGGTGGTTAGATAGACACCTACTTCTTATTTTTTCCCTGAAATTTAAGTAATATTGCATTGAAATTTCAAATTTTCATCAAATAGATTTAAAAAAAAAAAACCTAGTAGTTTAGAAACTACATTCAATTTGCTACATATTCTATTCTTACATATTTTTGAAATAATATAGATAACTTATTCAAATTTTTATGTCGAGTTTCATAACTTTGATTTTTCTAAATTTTTTGCCACTTAAGGGCTTGTTTTTTCCATGATGATCCTGCACATACCCTGTAGACATGTAAAAATGACCTTAGAACACTTATTGCACATGAAATTTTTCATCATCGACATCATTATAACCTAATATCACTAAATTTCACATCAATTACATGTCTAAAACCCTAATTTCCTCTATTAATTGAATAATATTAAATTATTTAATTAATTCACTTTTTCACCATTTTTTACTAATTAAATAAATTTATTTTTTAATAAAGTCCTAATCTAACTTTATTCCTCCTGATTAATTAAATAACATCAATTATTTAATTATGTTGCTAATTTACCCTATTCCCCTAAGTTAATTAAATTATTAATATTTAATAGTTTAACTATATCACTTTCCCCTAAACTTGAATAATTAAATAAATTATTCAAACATCATTCAAAAAGGTCAAAACAAATGAATGCAACTTTGCTTGTAAAATTCAAACATGACTTGCACGTTCAACTCAAAAATCTTAATTAATTATTTAATGAATTAATTAATTACCCTTACCCACTTTCATGATTGAGAAAATTATGACCATCGATTGCTCACTTTGATTGGCTGACTAATTCATCTATTTCCTAACTGATTCATCTGTTCTTCAATCCCACTAAAGGCTCAACTTGATTTCCTCAATTTCATAGATTAGGCAATCTATTTCCTCAATTCCATTGAACACTCAAATTGATTTCATCAATCACATCGATTATGTAATCAAAATCCATTGATTCTTCCCATCTAATTCCTCTCAGCGGTTTTGAACCGTCGATTAGGATATTCTACTACACGATCTCAATCGTTCATCTCAAAACAAAAAATCTATATAAAAATCCTCTTCATCCTTAGAAACAATCGAAGAATTGACATCTTTTGCACAACGAAGTAATGCCGAATTGACAATCAATTTCACACAAGCTTTGACACACATCTTTGATCAAAACAAACACATTTGAAGCTTTTGCAATGCATCAATGAATGCTTCACATTGATACAACAATCCAACATCATTGCAAATACACTTTGACACATGATGGTAATGCTATATCCCAAAACTCAAAACTTATCACCGAGTGGTCTAATATTCTCCCACACATGTCCCATTAATTACCAATGAAGTGACATTGGTTTTTCCTCATGCACCCAAAAAAACATTTTCTTTGGGAAGCTACATTTAATATTTCCAGCTATTCATTGACTTTATATTAAAATATTGTAACTAATCACTTCCAACTTTTAACATTTGTTTGTAACCATCCTTTTAGATACAAGTGCAACATAAAAAATATTTAATAAGTGCAACAAATTATTTAATGAAAAATTAATATGAATATTTTATCCTAGTTTTTTTGGTCTCCATGACACAACAATAGACATAACTTGGGAAAAATAGATGAGGTGAGAGATAAATAAATAGAGAGGGAGAGATGGAAGGAGATAGAAAGAGGGAGGCAATAAGATAGGGAGAGATGGACATATTTAAAGATACATATATAGTAGGTGATATGTAGAGAGAGATATAGAGAAATATAAATAGGGGCAAGAGTGAGATAAAGTAGGTGATAGAGATAAGTATTAGAGAGAGGGGGAGATAGGGAGATAGAGATAGGGATAGAAAGGGAGAAACAAGGAGTGTTTTTGTGTGTGTGACTGAGAGAGAGGGGTCATCCCACGATATTGTGTTCCACTTTTTGGCCAAAGTAGGACACTAAAATAAAAAATTTTCACCAAAATTTCACTTTATGAAACCTATAGAAACTAGACAATCAACAATTTGGAGATGATGTGAACTAGTGATTTGTGAGAACTTGTGTAGATTCTAAATATGTTTTCTAAAAAATATTTAGAAATAAATTGTGTTTTTTTTATGTAACATTTAATAATTTATTTTTGTAGTAAACAACATTTTTAAAGGTGGCGTTTATGTTGTAACTTAAATTTATTTTTATTGAAAGGGTAAAATTATAATTTTTAAAATGAATTTGTAACATCAATATCTAGTGCATGGATATTTTCCATATTTTTTTGTTGCATATTGTTTTTAATTATTTTTTGAAGTTGGAGTAATTATAATTTGGGCATAGGTGTATGTCGTAACACATGACTTGTTTTGTACATGTATTGAAATTATTATTTTTATGAAACAAGGACATCAATACCCAGTGCACACATATTTTTTAGAATTTTTTCTCTAATTTTCTATTATTCCATGTGTGAGATAAATATCTTGATGTTTGGTGAAAAACCTACATTCACAATAAACAAAATATAAATATTAAATAATTTAAAATATTTAAAATTATATTTTTGGAAAGCTTATAATCAGGACTACATACTTACAAAATATAAATTTGAAATTACTTTATTTGATTGGTTAAAAGGGAAAGAAAAAGTGTTTTTTTGTCTAAACATTTTGATAGGTGCGAAGGAGAATCCATTGTGGGTATGATTTAAGATTGGAGGGGTTCTACCCAAAGGGGTTTGATCTAAGGGTGTATTATCTAATCCTCTTCAATTAAAACCCTTTATATGGAACCCCTAAAGGCTTAAATAATTAATTTTCTAAAAAAATATGTGATTTCAGGAAAAAATCAAGATGTCCTAAGTTTGGGATCCATTATTATTATGGGATGATGCAGATATATAGATATAGAGATAGGGAGGGAGAAATAGAGAGTGCATGTTTTTGAGCAAGAGAGAGATAAATAGATAGAGATAGAGAGTGATATGCATTTAGATGGATAGATAGATAGAGATAAAGAGGGGAGAGAGAGGAAAAGAAATAGGGAGAGAATAGAGGTGAAGTAGATAGATGTAGAAAGAGGGAGAAATAGGTAGAGAAAGAGAGGGAGATATAGGGATAGAAAGAGGGAGAGATAAATAAATAGATATATTAGGAAAGATAGAGGGGGAAGAGAGATGTAGAGAGAGGTAAGGAGACAAAGATAGGGAGAGAGATAGAGAGGAAGATATAGATAGAGATCTAGATGGAGATGGGGATCAAAAGAGAGAGAATGATAGAGAGATAGAGAGATAAATATATATAGAGAGAGGGAGATATGTAAGGATAGAGGAAGATGGAGTTCTCTTTATCTCTCTCTCTCTCTCTATCTTGTTATCTCACTCTCTTTATGTGACTCTTTATATATCTATGTAGATCTCCTCTTCTCTCTTCTCCTCTCTCTCTTTCTTTATCTCTCTTACTATCTCTATCTCTTTCTCTCTCCCTCTTTATTCCTCTCTATATATTCCTCTATCTTTGTATCTCTACATATTTCTATATCTCTCTATATCTCTTTGTCTCCCTGTCTATCTCTATCTTTTTTTTTTCTCTTCTACCTTTTGTATCTCCTTCTCCCTATCTCTTTCCCTCTATTTCTAGATCTTTGTTTATCTCTCTAAGTCTCTCTATCTCTCTATTTGCCTATCTTCTTCTCTTTCTCCTCCTTTGTCTCATCCCCCCTCTCTTTCTTTCTCTTCCTTTCTTTTTATTTTTTCTCCCTTTTCCTCTCTATATCTCTTTTTGTCTCTCTATATCTCTTTGTCTCCCTCTCTATCTCTATCTTTATTTCTCTCTCTTCTCTCTTTTTGTATGTCCCTCTCCCTCTCTATTTCCCTTCATTTCTATATTTAATTATCTCTCTCTAACTCTCTCTATCTCTCCCTTTGTCTATCTGCCTCTCTTTCTCCTCTGTCTCATTTTCTCGCCATCTCTTTATCTCTCATCATTTCTTTCTATTTTTCTCCCTTTGTGTCTCTATATCTTATCTATATCTTCCTCTCCCTTATCTATTCCTCTCCTATTTCTCTCTTTATCTCTCTATCTATTTTCTTGCTTAAGTGCACAATGGGTACATTGAAGAGGTCTTGAAGGTGAATTATCATACCCTTACTTAAATGACATGCTACCTTGAGCATAACTCTCAAGGAACAAAATGACTTTATCAAAAGTTAGTTTCTCTCTATAACTTTTAGCTTTTAAGTTTGAAATTTATTCTATTATAAAATTAAAATTAAAATTAAAATTCAAAATAAATCAAAATTTTAATAAGACAAATAGTTATAAATTAAATTAATTTGAATTACTTTTAATTATTATTTGTAATTTCATTAAAAAAATTAATTTTTTTTTCAAAGTTAAATATAAATTAAAAATTAAAATAGAATAAACTCAATGCAAAGTCAAAATATTTCAAAATCTAAATATTAATTAAAATAATAATTTATAAAAAATTATAATAAATAATTAAATGAAATAGTAAAACTATTTTTTATAGTTATTAGAATTGAAATATAAATAAAATATACACCTAATAAATATGATTAATATATTACAAACAATATTAACATTAATTGACAAATTAACTAAATATTAACAAATAAAAAGTATTATCAAATTGAACATAAATATAGTTAAATTCTTCAATAAATTAAATGTTAAAAATTAAAACTATATTTCTAACTAAATATTAAAAATAAAAATAAACTATATTAAAATTGATAAAGGTAAAATTTTAACTTTTAATATTAAAACTAAAACTTTAAGTAAAGACAAACTTTAAAAAGTTAAATTAAAATGAAACCTATTAAAAAGGTAAAAACATTTTATAATTAAGATTAGTTTTTTAAAGATTTTTTTTAGGTAGGTGTGGGGGTGCATAGTAGTTACGGTCTTCTTCTTTAGATTTATTAATATTATACAGTAATTTATAAGTTAATTTATGATTATAAAAATAATATTTATTTAATTTAAACATTAAATTTGTAAATAATGTAAAATATAATAAAAAAAGAGATATGGATGACTTGATGGATCTAGACAATATGATGTAATAAATAATAAATATAATATGTAAATAATTAATTGTATTTTTATAACTTTTTTAAATATTATTTTTGTTTTTAAGATTTTAATAATCATTATATTATAATATATAAATAATAAATCACATGTTTAAAACTATTTACATTTTTATTTTTTATTTATTTTAATAATAATTATATTATTATATATAAATTGATTTTAATATATATATTAAATACAAATTTTAATAATAAAGTTCATTTTTATCTTTTAAAATAAAATTATTTCATTATTATCAAATGCTCATATCCTTTAGTAAATGTATTAAACCTCTCCTCACTTCACTGTTGGTGTAATTAATATTTAATTACACTTTGCATAAGTTTACTTAGGTAATTATTTAATTCCTAGGTTAATTAGTTGTCATCCTCATCTTGTTGAGCTATCTTGTTGCTCAAGATAAGATTAGGGTTATGCATCTTTTATTTTATAAAGCAAATCATTATCATGTAATTATTAAACTCTCGAATAATATTATGTTGCACATTCTTTTGCAACCTCTTTGCTTTTTCTGATTTTCTCTTTTGTGGAAGGTCTTTTTGGTTTGCAATTCTGATCTTGGTTTCTAACATGATATCAGAGCCTTGATTTGCAGCCCCTTCTCAGAGTTTTGGAGAGATTCAATGCAGAGTTCATTCGGGGTTCCTCAAGGGATCTAACCTTGAGCATTTTTTTGGTGCATTCTGGAACAAAACAGACACCCCCATCGCATTCGCAGAGCTCCAAAACCCTAAGATCGACTGTCGTTTTGCTCAAATCCAAGCAATTGCAATGAGAGGAAATTTTTTTAAGGGCACGTAAATCTGTACAGATCTGGGCCCTTTCTATCTCGTTTTTCATGCCTGGTGAAAGGTATAGGGTTATCATTTTTTTTATTCTGGTTTTATTTTCTTTCCAGAATTTTTTAAAAATATATATATATATATATATGTATCAAAAAGCAAAAAAAAATTCAAAGCTTTTTGAAATTTTTTAAAAAAAGGAGAGAAATTTTTTTAAGGCTTTAAAAGCTTGTGGCTACAGGGTATGTTGTACCCCTACTGCGGTAGGCCCGTAGGCCTGCCAACAACAGGGTGGCATGGCCCTCTACCGCCAGCCTTCAACTACTGGCAATTAAAAAATCGCCAGTCTTTCAAACAACTAGCGGCATCTTAGCGGAATATTCCGCTACCTCAAAATTTGCCGGCAACCTTCAAAATCGGCCCACATGCAAATCAGCGGTGCTAGTAACGAGGGAATATTCCCTTGCAGATCCTTGTACCCTCAGCATATTTTGGCAATGGTATAGTTTCAGACACCCATCAAATTATTTTCAGTGGGGGCATTTTTTTTCCGTGACGACTAGATGGCCTTCAAATTTAAGCTCGTGAAATGCTGACGTCAACATGACATCATCGTACGACCGGCCCTCTTTGTCCCCTCCTAACCCCAGTTTTCTTCAAGGAGCAGCTTTTTTCTTTTGAGCATAACTTGGGCATACGGTATTGAAATTGGGCAAACGAGATATCGCCGGAAAGCTAGTTCCGAGCACTTTCCTGTGGTGCAGTTTATTTTTTAGTTTATTTTTTTCTGTTTAGCTGCATTTATTGCTGTTTGAAGTCAGATGTTCATTTATGGCTTCCAAGCTCATAAATTTTTGCCACGATCTCCGTTTTCGCTATCTTTGCAGAATTGGAAAGGTATTGAGGAGCTCCATGTTTTTGTCCATGCACTTTTTTCTGTATCTATCCCAAGTTGATCATTATTCCATATTTGTCCCGATGGATTTTTTGGAGATTACTTGGATGTTTTGGCAGTTGGAAGGGTGAAACTTGAATCTTTGCACTTCATTTTAGTATCACATCATTCAATAATCTACTATTGCTTCACAGATTCCAGGGTTGTTCCAATTTGTGAGTTTTCTAGTATTCCATGGCATCGGGTTTGCTGTTGCTTTATCATGATTCCTTGAGTCAATCAGTGACTCTCATCTGGTTTCAGTAGTAAACAGAAGTATCTTTCCTTGCTTGCCAATTTCAGGTTCCAGTGTTACTCCACAGTGTTCTTCCAGTGCTTCTTTGGAGGAGTCATCTCATTGTAAGGGGGTTTTGTCCCACTGGGATTTCCTTCTCTACCTCATCATTGCATTTATAAATGAGTACTTGATCAGGGCTTGTTGTTGGGACTCATCTCTTGCATAATAATTTGCTTCTCCCTAAGTTGCACTTATGGGGGGTGTTGGTGTAATTAATTATTTAATTAGACTTTATCATAAGTTTACTTAGGAATATTTAATTCCTAGGTTTATTATTCTTCATCCTTATCTTATTGAGCTATCTTGTTGCTCAAGATAAGATTAGAGTTTTGCATGGTTGATTTTATAAAGCAACTCATCTCATGTAATTGGTACTTCGAATATATCAATTTGCACATCTTTTGCAAATCTCTGCTTTTTCATTTTTCTCTTCTTTAGAAGGTGATTTTTCTGGTTTGCAAATCAAGGCTTGAGTTCATCTATGCGGCATTTTGGATCAGATCAGGCTTCACCATTAAATTCAGAGTGCTGGAAAAAGTTAGGATTGGCTTTTGTTTTGCAGATTTTGGCCATCGTTTGCCAGATCTGTGATGGTTTCAAGTTGGGAGTTTTTTTGCAAGATTTGGGGTTAGCAGATTTTTTGGAACAGTTTGGGTAGAAACAGAGGTCACCATCGTGTTCGCAGCAGCCAAAAACCCTAAGATCGCCCTTCATTTCATCATTTTTGGTGAAGTTGGTCCGAAAGGCAAAAAAATTTTGCTTGGGGGGCCGTACGGCCTCCCCAACACACTTCTTGAGGCACGAGAAAAAAGAAAGAAAAGAAAAACGTGTTTTTTTGGAAGCTATGCCGGCGCTCCCTACATAAATCAGCTCTGCCACTGGGCAGCCACCAGGCGGCCACCGGCCTGCCATCACTGCCGGTGCCCACTGCCCAAGCGTCGCCGGGTCGAGCCAGCCCCCGCGGGCCCCTAGTAGCATAGGCTGTGGTCGTATGGGGGACCGGGCGCTATGCGCCCAGCCCCATCTGCAGAGCCGTTGGTCCCATGGAGGACCAGGGGCTCCGCCCCAGCACCCAAACTGCAAGCCCTTGGTCGTGCACAGGACCAGGGGCCGAAATTTTTTTAGCCCTTGGGGCCCCTGCAGCCCTTATTGGGCCTTCTAGAGCAGTGTTCACGAAATCGGGCGTATTTTTTGCATACGATCTCCGTTTTTTGCAAACGAGATACCGTTGGAAAGATGTTTCTGACGCCAATCCATTGGTATAAGTTTTTTTACCAGATATTGCTCCAGATTTATTTTTCAGGCCTTTGAACTCAAATGTTGTTGTTTTCACTTCGGAGGGCATATCTTTTGACTCGGTGATCCTTTTTTCGTCATTCTTGCGGCGTTGGAAAGCTAATTCAGTCCTCTACACAGATATGAGATCTATTTTATTTTTCTATTTATGCATATTTAGGATTCTCTCCTCTTACAATCGTTGGGTTATTGTAATGAATGAACTATGATAAAGTTCCATTAGGGGAGTTTCTTGAATAAATAAATTTGATTAGAGTGTAGTTTTCACTTTGATCTCCATATCCATTTTGTTTTGATGGAAAATCGTATGGGTTATCTGGCTACCTAGTTTCTTTTGGCCACATCTTTGCTATTGCTTGACACATATCGGATTCATCAGTTCACACTTTAGATTGAGATTTTATGTTTCTTGATCCGCATTGGTTCATATACTTCTTAGTTTGAAGGCCATGTTTTTATGGTTATTGTTCCAGAGTCTTTTTTGGTACTCCTTCCCATGGAAGAGTTTTAGTCATAGTTTGGCATCGGCATCGAGATACACGGTTTCCAGATTATGTCATCATCTCATCTACTATTGCTTCATAGATTCCAGTGTTGTTCCAGTTTGTGAGTTTTCCAGTGTTTTGTGGCATCAAGTCTGCTGTCACATTATCATGATTCTGGTTTTGGTTTCAGCTGTAGACAAAAGTATCTTTCCTTGCTTGTCAGATTGTGGTTCCAGTGTTACTCCATAGTGTTCTTCCAGTGCTTCTTTGCAGCAGTCATCTCATTGTAGGGGGGTTTTGTCCCATTGGGTTTTCCTTCTCTACCTCATCTTTGCATTTTTAAATGAGCACCTGATCAAGCCTTGTTGTCGGGACTCATATTTGCATAATAATTTGCTTCTCCCTAAGTAGCACTTATGGGGGGATGTTGGTGTAATTAATATTTAATTACACTTTGCATAAGTTTACTTAGGTAATTATTTAATTCCTAGGTTAATTAGTTGTCATCCTTATCTTGTTGAGCTATCTTGTTGCTCAAGATAAGATTAGGGTTATGCATCTTTGCTTTTATAAAGCAAATCATTATCATGTAATTATTAAACTCTCGAATAATATTATGTTGCACATCCTTTTGCAACCTCTCTGCTTTTTCTGATTTTCTCTTCTGTGGAAGGTCTTTTCGGTTTGCAAATCTGATCTTGGTTTCTAACACCATCTACTTGTACTTGTACTTCATTAAGTACAATTCCCTTTCATGATCTATGATAGCTTTCCTTTTAATAACTTTTTTGTTATTCCCTTAATATTAGAGTACATTGGGTTATAAATAGTTGTCTTATGGTTATCTTAAATCCTAATTAAGTCATATTATCATTATTATATTATTATTTAGTTAAATAGGTCAGCCTAGGGCATATATAGGGTTGTCAAAGTCATCCTGGGTGATATCCTAAGTATAAATAAGGTATATATTGGAGGTTGTGACTCTTATTTCATCATCATATTGTGAATTGTGTTCTTATGGTAGATATTTGGAGGTTTGCCCCATTGAAGTGTGTAACAACCAAATAAGACATTAATCATTTAATGATAAGCGATACTTAATTTTTCCAAGCAAGCTATCAATGAAACTCAATCTTTTCAAAAGCATATAAAGCATAAAAGTGTAAAAACCACATGCCTATTTAACATTTAATACCAAATGAAATAAAATGACTTCTAAGCTCAATCCACTCTGAGAACCTTCAGTAATTCTACAAACCACACACAAAAATTCTCACAATAACTCTCTCTTAACTCTCCTCACAAACAACTCAGCTAAAACAAGAATAGTTCAGATAAAATGCAATAGAATGCAAGTGAATAATGCATCTAAATGGAGTAACCTTCACCCCTATTTATACATAAATATGAGACTTAACTGCCTATAATCAAGCCATGCCCATTAACACTTCTCAGCTATAAGGTTCGAATCATAAATTAACTCCAATTGGTGGTAGCATTTAAAAACAATACTCATCAAACCAAAGTAGCAGATCGACAAAAACATAGACATCAAGAATTCCTTTCAAAAATGCAAGGTGAAAGATAAATAGGTTGACTCCAAATACGCTAGCTTTTACATGACTTATTCCACATTTTACTTGGTCCTCCATCGCTGGACAAATATTACAGTTTAGACTTCTATTTGCAATGCAATTTCCATATTTTGGAGCCACCTATAACTTCTATCGTGCATTTTAGTGTTTGTTGAGCTAATACCGAGTCGACATTTAAATATTCTTCAAATATCTCTTTTAACCTTTGACTAAGTCTTCTAAACATTGCATTATATTTGTAGGTTGGTCGATGCATAAGATATGAATG
Organism: Sequoia sempervirens; assembly: GCA_007258455.2. Lineage (NCBI taxonomy): Eukaryota > Viridiplantae > Streptophyta > Pinopsida > Cupressales > Cupressaceae > Sequoia > Sequoia sempervirens. The sequence goes on along the minus strand of VDFB02105785.1, from coordinate 195,386,281 downwards.
TAACACTACCCTTGATGGCTTAATCCAACATTTAAATAACATTCAAAGTCTTGATATCATATGTGCTATATAATGTGCTTTACCTCCCCTTCAATTCCAACACTTAACACATGCATTATCTATGACCGTTTATACTATGCTTTCATATCACATATGCTATGTGTCAAGGTTATACCCATTCAACTTGCAATGTAGGAACTTATTTCCTTTCACATATGTGTGGTTTCCTACTCAACATTTAAATTTTCTATGCTTTCATATCACATATGCTATGTGTCAAGGCTCTTCGATGAGTACATATATGAGATGTGTACATATATATACATGTCATAAATGTGCAACTCAAATCACTATTTATGTTATGTAATTGTGTGGATGAGTTATCATTCATACACATATACATGTATACATTTGATGTATTTACTTGTTGACATAGATAAAATAAAGAACACATGATGAAGGACTATCTCATATATTCAAATCATGATCATTCAAAGGAAAAACCACAAACCCACACAAAATGTTCCCAAACCAAGACCAATTCAAATAATTTTCAAACTATGACCAAGGGTACTTACCTAATTCCCAAGCTACTGACTTGACTTAACCAACTAAAAGTGAGTGTGTGTAAGCTCAGTTATGTTTCATTAAGGGTTACCTAACCAATCACTTCTCCTAAGTGATACTTCCCCTCCCTTCAAGATGATTGAATATATCCCTACATCCAGCTTAGTTCAACACCAAGGTAGTTAGATGTTCATAATAAATCCATTTGCATCATAATACATTTCTATGAACAAAGCATTAGAACGTTCATATTGTAACACATAGCATTCCATCAATTGAAAACATATTTAGTCTTTTGAAATAATTAATGTATTTTTGCATATTCACATATTTCATTCACCTAATAAACATATTAAAGTCACAATTTATATTTTATCAACATTTTCACTCATAATGGTAAAAGTAACTTGGTAACTATGAAATGAGATGTAACAAAGTGGCCTATTATTCTTAGTTATCATTTAGTATTTGTAGCATATTTTTTTATCATATTCTTCTATGGTGCAAGTTATTTCATTACAAGTGGTATTAGAACTAGATCTTGGCACCTTGACGACAAGGCATTTTTTTCAATTTTGGAGGTCATTTTGGGAAGATAATATATCTTAGATTTTAGATAATTTTTATTTTATTTTTAAAGGGTTATTGAAGAAAATATTAAAGAGTTTGCAATCCATATTTGAGATGAATTGGAGATGAATTGAGCAATTTATAGCATAATTAGGATTTCTACCCAATTAATTTTGAAAGTGCATATATCTAAAATCTTGTAGAGTTTGTTTTTGATTTTTGGTGGGTGTTTAAAGAAATAATAGAGGAGCCTAAAGTACAATTTTTAAGAATTTGAAGCCTAAATAAGTGACTTATTATAAAATTATAGTTTCCATAAAAGTCACTCTCAAGGTTGGAAATTGCCTAATTTTTTAGAGATTTTTCTAAGTTAAGTGTGATCTATGCCCTTGTAAGTTAGAGTAAAAATTTTAGATTATTTTGAATTTGTTTGTGTGATTTATTACAAATTTATTTTTTACCATCATGATGGGGCTTGCAACAAGAGGAAAAGCTAATGCTACCACACTGAGGAAATCTTCAAAGAATGATGAGATAGAAATTGAGGATTTTAACCCTAAGGATGAAATAAACAAAGTCAAGGGGGATATTTCATCATTAGAGAAGAAGATAACTGAATAAATGAGTGGTGTGAAGTGGGCGAGGGCAGGATCATGGGGGTCCAAAAAGTGGCGATATGACCCAAAGTGGCTGATGAAACTTTTTTATCTAAATTTGATCAAACAAAAAAGGGATTATTGATAAAATTATTAGATTTTAACCAATATTTAAGATATGACTATTTTGGAATTAAATAGATAATTATTATTAATTTTCTACATACATTCTGACTAAAGTCCTAATTGATAAGCTGATTGAAATTTTTTATAATTCTAAAAAAAATTCACATATTTTTTTTAATTCAAAAGATGCAAAACATTCTATGCTTCCCATAATATAGGATAAAAAAAGAAAAAAATATTTTCATAAATTTTTGACCAAGTTATGGTGGTCAGAAAAACAAGTTTTAATATTTTTTTAAAAATTTCTAATAAATTTTTTATAACTTAAATTATTTACTTGCAAAAAAATTATATAAAAGAATATTTCACATATAGGCATGTGAACTCTACTTATATTGAAAGTTTCATAAAAGTATATTATTTTTTTCTTGTACTTCTGTTGGTCAGATATACACCTGCTTTTCATTTTTTTTCTTGAAAAATTAGTATTGTATTAAAATTTCAAAATTTCACCGAATGGATTTACTTTTCTCCAAAAAGAGGACTATTATCTTAGAAACTACATTCAATTTTATACAACTTTTTTTCTTACATATTTTCCAAATTATGTTAATAACCTATTCAAAATTTTATGTCAAGTTTCCTAACTCTGTTTTTCTAAAATTTCATTGTCACTTAAGGGCCTAGTTTGGACCCCCATGATCATGCACTAAACCAAGTATCAGGGTGAAGATTCACCTAGTGAGGTGGAAGATAATGTTTTTGTTGGACATGCATTCTATGGAATTGAATTTGATTTCAAGAAGGATCCTTCCTTTAATAATCATAGGCCAACACAATTCATACCCAAGTTGGATATGGTAAAGTTTGATGACAAGGATCCAAGCAATTTGCAATGCCAAATGGAGCAACTCTTTGATATTTATCATGTTCATAGTCAACAAAAGGTGGCTATGGCATCATTATACCTAGAACTAGATCAATTTTTTGGTATCATTGGTTATGTGACGAGAAGAGAAAAAAGGGTTATGTGGTCACATGGTCAATTTTTTAAGAGGAATTTGCTACCCATTATGGAGATAAATTTATGGATAGCTACTTCTACCAAGTCACTAAACCAAACAAGCATGGTCAAGGATTATGTTATAAAATTTCAAACCCTTTGTCTTAGAGTGGTAAATGTATTAGACTAAAATTTGAAGGAACTATTTCTAGGAAGTTTAAAGGATCACATAAAATATGAACTATGGTTGTTCCAACCACAATCCTTATCGAAATAAATATAAATGGAAAGACAAGTTGAGGAGAATTTTTTGACTAGTAGATGACAAGGGAATCTTGTAAATATAAGTGACATGATATCTCCTACACATTCTTTACCTCTACCTACTAGGTTGAATCCACAATAAATTGAGGAGAATAGAGAAAAAGGGTTATGTTTCAATTGTGACAACAAATATAGTTGAGGACATAAATGCAATGAAAATAAATTATTCTATATTGAAGGTCCAAGTTAGGAAGAAGAGAAGCAATCAATATTAGAAGGTGATATTGAGTCATAGGATGAATCACATGATCCCCAACTAATAATTTCTTATCATGCACTCTCCGGTTTTAGTGCCCAAAAACTCTCAAGGTAGTGGGTTTTTTAAAGAAGTAGAAAATTGTAATAGTGTTGCTCAACTTAGGTAACACTCATAATTTCATCAACAAAAAGTTGGCTACTTGTCTAAATTGTTTTATATATACAACTCTATAGTTTTAGGTCTTGATTGCATATGGTGGTACTATTAGTTGTTTTGGAATGTTTCATAGCATTATATTATCTAAGGGATTTTATCATCTTGATAGCCCAATGTATACTATCTCCATGGGTGTAACACACATTATTTTGGGAGTACAATGACTTACTAATTTGAGAATAATTGAGATAAAATTCTAAAACTATTCATGAGATTTAAATTAGAAGGAAAAAAATAGAGCTAAGAGGGTTGAAGCCAAAGTCCCCATAAATAGTAATCTCTCATCAAATGCAAAAGTTGGTTAAGAAGGGAGTGGATGGATTTGTTTCCCAGCTCTATTCATTAGAAGTCTCTCAATCTAATGCTTGCACCATCTAAATTGATAAACAATAATTGATTATCACTTAGTGGTTTTTAAAGATATTCTTAAAGGACTTCCTCCTAAGAGGGATCATGATCATGTAATACAACTAGTTCCAGGGAGATAGCCACCCAACATTAAGGCTTATAGGTACCCACATATATGTATAAAAGTGAGATAAAAAATGTAGAGGAGATGTTAGAGGTCAAAATTATTAGGCATAACCAAAGTTCTTACTCCTCACCCATGGTGATGGTGCATAAGAAGGATGAAACTTGGTGCATGTGCCCAGACTATAGAGTTCTTAACATGTAAACTATCAAAGATAAGTTTCCTATTCCAGTCATTAATGATTTACTAGATGAATTAAATGGAGCTATGTATTTTACAAAGTTATATCTTAGATTAGGTTATGACCAAATTCAAATTAAGGAAGAAGATATTTGTAAGGCACCATTTAGGGTTCATGAGGGTCATTATGAGTTTTTGGTGATGTCATTTGGTCTTACCAATGCATTATCTACATTTTAAAGTTTTATGAATTCCATCTTTAAGAAATTATTGAGGAATTTTATATTAGTGTTCTTTGATGATATATTGATTTATAGTAAGACATTGGGAGAACATTTACAACATGTAGATCAAGTATTACAAGTTCTTGTTTAGATTATCAACTCTATGCAAAGCCATCCAAGTGTACTTTTTGTCTCAATGAGATGGAGTACTTGGGACACATAGTTTCACATGAAGGAGTAAAGGTGGATCCTAAAAAGATTAAGGCTATCATGCCATTGGCCTATTATAAAACAATTAAGAAATTGAGGGGTTTCTTGGGATCAAATAGATACTATAAAATATTTGTGAATAATTATGGTCGTATAGCATCACCCATCATAACATTTTTGAAGAATGATTCCTTTCATTGGAATAAATTAGCTAATAGAGAATTTGAAATGTTAAAGGTGGCTACATGTGTTAAACTCCAATGCTTGCCACTCCCGATTTCACCAAGGATTTTATTGTGGAATGTGATGCTTCAGAAAATGGTATAGGCATAGTCCTCATGCAGGAGGGTCATCCCATTTCTTTTGAGAGTCATCAATTAAAGGGTAAGAATCAACTCAAACCTATTTATGAGAAGGAAATTCTAGCTATTCTTCATAGAGTAAAATAATGGAGGCCTTATCTAATGGGTAGCTACTTCAAGGTTAAGACAAATCATGATAGCCTAAAATATATTTTGGAACAAAGATTATTTTCTGAAGAACAACAAACATGGGTTTGTAAGATGTTGGGATATGATTTTAAGATTGCATATAAGAAATGGAAGGAAAATATTGTGGTAGATTTACTATCAAGGAAGGACAAGAAGGGTGAAGATTTATTGTGCGCCCTTCCAATATTACAAGAAGATTGGGTAGTAGAAGCCAAAGCTGAATGGTAGAGTGATGTTGCTACAAGTAATTTCATTCAACAATTATAGAGTGATACTAGTAGTTTGGATAATTTTTTTTGGAAGGCAGATACCTTGTGGTATAAAGAGTGATTGTATCATTGTAAGAATTCCTCTCTCCAACAAAATATTTTCACAAAGCTTCATGAGTCTCCAATGGGTGGTCATTCAAGATTATTGAAGATGTATCATCGGGTCAAGAAAGATTTCTTTTGAGAAGGGATAAAAGGGGATGTTCAAAAATTTGTGGAAAAGTATTTGGTTTGTCAAAGAAATAAAGGGGAGACAATTAAGACACACAGTATCCCCCAACCCTTAGTTATTCCTAGCCAATGTTGGGAAGAGGTCTCCATGGACTTCATCACAAAGCTTCCAAGATCTAATGGTAAGAATGTCATCATGGCAGTAGTGGATCACCTCACTAAATATGCATATTTTATTGCATTATCACATCCTTTTACATCAAGTATGGTGGAAAAATATTTTTTGGAGAATATTCAAAAGCTACATGGTATACATAAGGTTACTGTTATTGACCATATTTATCTTTACTAGTAAATTTTGGATAAATTTATTCAAATATTGGGTACTCAATTTGTTCATAGTTCTTCATACTGTCCTCAATCTGATGGGAAAACAAAGGATGTTAATAAGTGTTTGGAAGGATATCCACATTGTTTCACTTTAGATACACAGTCATAATGGGTGCTACAAGGCACCATGTGAACTTTATGCCTCCATGAGGCCATCTTGTAAAATTTGAATCTTCATCTTGTTATGATTGTAAAATGGTAATGTTTGGACCATTTTAAATGTATTTGATTCATTACTAGGTTTCTAGGAGGTCTATGATGTCAAATTATAAAAGTTGTAAAAAAAGCAAAATCTTGCAATTGTTGTCAAAAATGCAAAAATGCACAAAATGCAAGAAGTTGAAGTCACTTTTGTAAGGGAAGGTTTGATCGTTGGAAACTCAAGGGGAAGTTATGATAACTATTGTAACAAATTTATAAGATCCTTGTGAAGGCGAGGAAGGGGAGAGAAGATTTAATCTTGAAGTTTTGAATAAAAAGTACCTTGTTTTGCAATTTCAACATTTTTTCTTGTCTTTGCAAGCTTTGTATGGTCTGTACAAAAATAATAGATCATAAATATTCATTTTTTTTAGTAGATTAAGGTGTTAGATTTAAAATAAGCCTGATTTGTGAAGTTTCCACTAAGAATAAAGCTTTCTAGAGTCATTTTCCCATAAACTGTCTTGAAACCCTCATTTTAGGGGTTTTGAGAGTCTAAAATGGAATAAGTAACCATTCCACGGATTGAGTTCTTTGTAAATCAGTGGAATGGGGTAGTTTAGTATTCTTTTCATTTTTTTTGTGTTTGCAAGTGTAGGGGAAGTCAGGTTGCATAAGTATTATTGCCGCCCTAGTTGAATTTTAATGAGTTTTGGCATAAATTGGTGCCTACAGGTTAGGGTTTGAAGAAATGTCAATGGTGAAGAGTGGGAAATAGTTTAAAAATCTTGTGTAGACTTTTATTAAGGTGTTTGAGGTGTTGGATAAGTGGGATAAGGTTTGAAAAGTATATTTTCAATAAACCCCTGTTATAACTAGTCTAAATAGGCTTAAGTGAGGGTTTCGTCTTAGATGAATTTGTTGTTTTTTCTCTTGATAAATTTTGTGGTTTTAGTCCATTTAGAACCTATTGAGAGCATTGGAGTTGAGTCTAGTGATTTGGGTGAAGGTTCTTTCAGAGTCTCTTTGGTAAATATGCCTAATTAAGCCTTACTGCTTTGGGACAATCATTTTTAATGTCATTCTTTCTTAAACAACCTTATTTTGTTTCTTGATATGTTTTAGAGGGAAAAAATGGGTATTTGAAACTGCTTGGTGTTTCTTGAGTTCTCATCTGGTTTAAAAGATATGCCTGGTTTTTGTCTATGGGACTACTATAAGCAATTAGGTCTCTTGGTGCGAGCAATGGAAGAATTAAAGAACTAGAGTTAAAAGAGATTTTATTTGGCTTGATCCTATCAATTCTATGATGCTCAAGGTGTGGGAAAGGTTCAATAAGAGTTTGGTGTCTTGAAATCTCTTTTTGATGTATTTGGAGCTTTGGAAACCATGTTTCATTAATGTGAACTTGTGAGTGTTTTTGGTGATTTGTCAAAATCAGTGATTTGTGTCTTTGAAGAGCTTAGAAGCCCACCATGCTCTGCATCAATGGGTAGATTGGCTACCACTAGCACAATGGTGGTATAACACTTCCTTCCATAGTTCATAGAACTGTCTCTATTTATGGCAGTATATGGGTATCATCCTCCTTCCATCACATCATCATTGAAGCTATCACCAAGAGTTCCCACTATGGAGGACCATATGATTCATAAAAAACAAGTACTTTTAGGACTTAAAGAGAATCTATCCATGACACAAAATCGAATGAAGCAATAGGCAGACAACATCGTAGTCAAAGAAGTTTTGAAGTTAGAGATTAAATTTTCTTGAGATTGCAATCTTACAAGCAATTACCATTGAAGCAACAATCAAAGAATGACAAGTTATCTCCATAATATTATGGCCCATATCAAATCATGCATAAGATAGATAGTGCTGCCTACAAGCTTGAATTTTCATCAATAATAAAGATACATCTAGTTTTTCACATTTCTTGTTTGGAGAAAGTAATTAGGAATAATATCCCTACTCGGAAAATATTACTAAAGCTCAATGAAGAAGAAGAATCATATTGGAAACAAAGTTTATCCTTTAGAAACACAAAAGGAAGCTAAGGACTAGAACACTTACTCAATAATTCATCCAATGGAAGAATTTTCCAGTTGAAGATGCCACATGGGAGGATGAAGAGTTCATTCAAAAGCATCCAAAATTTCTTAGCATAAAGGACAATGCTTCTCTAAAGAGGAGGCATGCTATGCCATTAATATTAGAGTACATCAAGTTATGAATAGTTGGATTGTGGCTATCTTAACTCCTAACTAAGTTATACTATCATTATTATGTTGTTATTTAGTTAATTAGGCCAGCCTAGGGCTTATGTAGGATTATCTAAGTTGGCATAGGTGATATCCTAGGCATAAATAAGGTATATATAGGAGGTTGTGAGTCTTATTTTGTCATCATATTATGCATTATATCCTCAATTGGAGATATTTGGAGGTTTTCCCCCTTAAAGTGGCCTATTATTCTTAGTTATCATCAAGTATTTGCAACGTATTTTCTATCATATTCTTCTATTGTGCAAGTTATTTCATTACATTTGTCCATTCATATCTCCCAAGATTTAATCTTTATTTGGTAAAGAAAAGAATTTTAACATCTTTTTCTTTATTAAATCTAAACGAGCCCTCCACATGCTACTTCAACCTTGCATTTCTCGTAGTTCTAACATTCTTAAATGCAAGCTAACATTCACTTCGTTGTAATGAAAACCCTTGTGTTCAAGCAAACATGACAGAGAAAAACAATGAATGATAGAGAAAGATGGGGATGACCAAGATTAATTCTATTGTCTTGCATCCTTCTCTTTATTTCTCAACCATTGATTTCAAAAAGGTCATCAATTTCATACAAGAAATGCCTTTGACATAATAACCATTTAGATATAATATTAATTAACAAATAATATGAAATACTACTACATGAAGTAATACATATAGAATAAATTCTTTAATGCAACATTAATATGACTAAAGAAGGAAAAAATAAGACTCATGTTCTCTTAGTGTATATGAATGCTACAATTATAAAAAGTAGCTGGATTTTATAGCAGCAGGAATGACTAATTAAGGCCATCAAATTCAATCCTTTCTTGCCGTGCATGTTCAGTTGGCAACTAATGACCAACTTAGGTTGATATATGGTAGATATATGGTAGATATATGATTAAATATATATTATATTTGTTTGGCTAAATGTCACTATATTCTACCAAACTGCTTATTTCATGGAGTGATAATCGCCCTACCATCGAGGTAATTTTTATTACAGGAAGTGTTACACCGCGTTGAGGTCGCTGGTTTTGATTTAAGAAGTAGATCCGGTTGTTTAATGTTAAGCATTTAGAGAGGCAACTACTGCTCTATCATATAAACTTATTTCATGGAGTACTATACCATACTGGGATTGGGAAGAGATCTAACCAGGTGTCCTTGTTCTTAAAGAATCTCTGTAACGGCTCGAGTAGGATATTTTCCTTACGAGAAAGCCAATATGAAGAACTGGATCGGTTTTGTATGCATGGTACTGGTGCTCAGCATCCTAGCGGCGGTCACTGACGATGTTGTGGAGGTGGATAAGAGGTTATTGCTGGCCACGGCGCTGGGGTGGCTGGTTCTTCACGTACTCAGCAAACGAGAGCGCCGAGAAGTTTATCTTGTAGACTTCACCTGCTACAAACCGCCGGCGGAGCGCCAGGGTAACACCGAGATAAGCATTTACCTTTCGATAAGGACGAAGCCCATCATTCCAGAACATTTGAAATTCCAGTGGAGAATATTTCTGCGGTCCGGTCTGGGGGAAGAGACGTCGCTGCCGCGTTTCTTTTTCACTGATGAAATGCTACCCACATTGGAGGAAGCGCGGGTGGAGATGGAGGAGAGCTTCATTGCAACGGCGGACGAGCTGTTTGCCAAGACGCATGTCACACCGCAAGACATCGATATAGTCATCGTTACAGTGTCGACCTTCACGGCGGCGCCGTCACACGCGTCCGTTGTAGCGAACCATTATAAGATGAGGGAGAGCGTGAAGACATTTAATCTTTCCGGCATGGGGTGCAGCGGAGGTGTTTTAGCAGTGAACATGGCGAGGGATCTGTTACTCGTATATCCGGACTCCTACGTTCTGGTCCTCACCAGCGAGAACATCACCGTCAATTCAAACTACCCCGGTAACGACAGGACGTTCATGCTCGCCGAATGCCTCTTCCGAGTTGGCGGAGCCGCGTTGCTTCTCTCTAACAAACCACAAGACGCCGGACGAGCCAAAATGCGGCTTCTCCACACTGTTCGGACCAACCTGGCCGCCGACGACGAGGCCTACGGTTGCGTCTGCGCGAAGGAAGACGACGACGGATTGTATGGCATTCATCTAAGCTCTTCTCTCCATGACGTCGCTGCCAAGGCCGTGGCAAAGAACTTAGCCGCGCTGGGACCCAGAGTCCTTCCCTTGCGCGAGGTGCTCTACTACGCCTACAATAGGGTCTGCATGAACGTGTTGAAGATGAAGGTGGAGCCCTATATTCCCAACTTCAAGCTGGCGTTTCAGCATTTTTGCATCCACCCGGGAGGGCGCGGTGTCGTCAGTGGAATCGGGAAAAGGTTAAAGTTGAGTGACTACGACCTGGAGGCCTCGCGCATGGCGCTCTTTCGCTTCGGCAACACGTCCTCCAGTGGCGTGTGGTATGAATTGGCCTACTTGGAAGCGAAGGGGAGGCTCAAAGTGGGCGAGCGCGTGTTGCAGATTGCGTTGGGGTCCGGGTTCAAGTGCAACACCGCCGTTTGGGAAGTGGTGAGGAAGAAGCACCCTTTGGAGAGGAGCTGCTGGGACGACTGCCTTCACAGGTATCCTTGTGATACAAATAAAAATTACTCAGCGGATTTCTGTGACCAGTGGTTAAATCGTCTCACCCTTGTATAACTACCACAACCTGATCGCACCTGCTGTTTCAATTTCGTATATTGCATTTTGTACATATAGTGAATTGCTATGCAACGTTCCTCCTTAGTGCTCTTTGTTTTTATTCTTTGGTAAGGCCAATGGGAGAGATATATATTCCTATCCTCATAGTAAGATTGGGCCAACTACTGTATGTTCAAAATAAATTATTATGAAGCTAATATTATGTATGTTTTTATGGTGTAGAGTCAAGGTTTTGGGGACATTTATTCTATTTCGTATCATATTTGCATTCTGATTTTGTATATTTGTTTCTTATTGTTAAATGATGGCTATAAGTTTCTTTCCAAATAAAGTAAAGTCTTGTCTTTGAAGTAAAATTTGGAGGGTACGTTAAAAAGGAAATCTGGACACAATCTCTATCTTCTAGTAGATAGAGGAATTCAAATGTTATTATGAGATATTTTAATTAGTTTCTCATTTACTTTTAGGTGTCTAGGGTAATCATATTTAATCAACTCTTTGTTATAAAGATCATTTAAGAGAAATATTAAATTCATGGTTTAAATGTATTGTAAGTTGTATAAAAAAATTAATGAGGAAAATTATTAGTCATTATAATCATTTCATTTTTGCTATCATTATCTTATTAACACCATCTTCTAAAATCTATTATTTCACCACTAATTATTCAATAGCATTTCATTGTTTATTTACCATTAATTCATTGTCATTTACATTATAAAGTTCTTATTATTTAATTTAGTGATCTAAGTTTTTGCATTTATTTAAATAATTGAAAACAAGTAATTTCTCATTATTCATCAAATATTTAAACAAAATAAATTAAATCTACATCAAATTCCACCTTATTTAGTTAACTAATTAATCAAAATGAGTTAACTTGTTGATTTAATCAATCACCTCATCTATGCAATCATTTAACTCAATCATGCACTTAGTTAACTTTTTCATGCAACTAGTTCACCCACTCATCTAATCTCCATGCAAGCAATTAACTCCTTTTAACTATCTCATTTATTTAGTTGACTAATTATTATTATTTTAATAAAAATAAAAATAATTATGAACTAATTCATGATTGCCTCTTCTCATGACATCCACAATGAGTGGAGTTAACTATCAATCCAAGATCAAATTTGATTCATACATCCAATCTTCATAAATCTATAAATTTAGCCTCTTATCCATTATTTTCATACTCAATTATTGATGTAAACTTATGTTGTTAATTTCACAATCCAAAGAATGTTAATGCTATGCTTCAAAGTTGAGAGAAACATACATACATACATCGAAGTGATATCATTTTTCTTGAATAAAACAAAGATTTCTTGGATACATTTACTCTCATAACTCACTTAGGGTGAAGGAGAAAGCAAGGTAGTTGAGTTATTTATGTTTTGTTTTATTCACTATTTTCTTTCTCATATTTTTTGCATGCCTAGTGGGACACTAAATCCAAAATCTAATGTTTATTTGATTTTTTTAAAAGAAAATGATGGTAGGCTATAAATCAATACCTTCACATTGCATGAGGTTCCTTCATCATTGATCATCTATGCTTCAAAAAGTTGCCTCTACCCTATGTAATCAATTTAGAAATTATTCTATCATTTGCATAATTTATTATAATATATCTATCTTTTTGATGTGTGTCTTGCAAGATTTTACATTGTTAGGTTGAATCATAGTATTTCCTAACAATTTTTCTTATAATTCAACTTGTTTTTCTATAGGTTTTGGTCAAATTGTTGTCCATTGAATATATTATTGTTTTTCTTGATGACTAACTGCCCCCATTATTTATGACCTCTACCATGTATATTATCACCTCTATTCCTATTAGCAAACCATATAATTCTCTATGTTTTTTACATCTTACTTTTAATTTTCTCTATTTTTTGTGTTTAATTTTTAGTTTTTGGATTGGATTTGGTCTACTAACTCTTTAGTTTTTAGTCTTGCAAGAATCATTTTTATTTTTGTGGGATTGGTCTATTTTCAAAAATTCATTGTATTTAATTTAATTTTTTTATAGATTATTGTGTTTTAGTTCCTACACAATATGTCATCTACATAAAATTTTGCTTGTGTTTTTCATCACCTAAATAGAATGTAACCTTCACCCTATCAATTTTATTTTATTTTCATTATTCATGATTTTTGTGTTAATCCTCTATGCAACAAGTTCATTTTAACTAAATTGTTTGAAAAAATAAATCTTGACAAATAAATTTTATTAAAAAGTACTAACAAGAGTGCTACAAGTTTCACTTGCTAAAGACCTATTCTTTTTTACTATTTTAGATTATAGCCTCTAGAACATGTCCATAAACAATATTATTGGTATCTATAACTAGGATCCATTACTATTTCATTCCAAAAAATAATAAATACCCAAAATTCATAAAAATAATTTAAAAAAGAAGAAGATAAAAACCCTTGCAATGTTGAGGAAGCTATAAAGAATATATATGATTAGGTAGCATATATATGTGCTCCTATAATTGTTGCTAATTTTTTCTTCCCACATAAATTAGTGTAACTTAGAGGGGAATTATTTGCTCGGATACAATTTTTTTTATGTCTGATTATACCATAAACCTTTGCTTTCAAAAGAAAGAGTATTTAGGATTGTTTGGCTAAAAGTATTCAATAGTTCTAATCAACTGATGAACAATCCTAGCAAAGCAAATGATAAATAGGGTTTCATTTGGAAAGAAAAGAATCAGATTGAATCAATCATCTACAGTGATTGTTTCTACTAGGAATATTGCAGATTTAAGAGCAGAAATAAGCCTCATATTGATTACAGAACATATGTTTTAAGCAGTTGCAATGTATTTCAGATTATGTAAATGGATTAAATTCAGAAAAATACATAACTCATTACATATTTTGAACATTGATTTATTGAGAAAAATGTTTTGTAATCCCACACAAGCCATGGGAGTAGCCTGATTTGATTTCATAATCAAATGATGAATTCAAGAAAAATGCACATCACACAACTGAAAATAATGTAACAATAGGGTGAGAAGGTGTTTCGTCATTGCCCGGAATGATGAATCATTGTCGTAGTTGTGTTGATCTTGTTTTAGCTCCAAGATCAGGTTCAACTCCATCTCCAAGGTTAACCTGCAAAATTGTGAGGGGTAATGTTAGAGCAATGAGGAATCACATTCTACCTTATCCCTACATTACCAACAGAAATGAAATTTACATTATATAAGGAATTCACCAAATGATTAACTTTGAAAGAAGTAGAGCATCAAAAGGAACCATTGAATCTACTATTTTTCTAACTGGTTTGTTTCATGTGTAGAAACAAGATAAGTTTTGTTGCTGTTTAAATTCACCAAGTTTCGACATGAGTGGGGTTAAATCTGGCTCCCACAAGGGTGGAGCTCAGCTTATGATAATAAAATTTGCTACAGTATGAAGGAAAAGTAATCAAAACCATTTGTATCAACTCTTCAATGATAATGAACATACATACATGCCAAATTCATGAGGAATCTCTGTAAGGAGCTATAGAAGTTTAAGATAACAGTGATACCAAAAATTTGAACATCATGAAGTCAATACTGTGTTTTACAAAGGTTCCATAAAATATACTTCAATACGTATGCAAGTATGAATTACATCAGCACTATAAGATAATTTCTTTCAGAATAGTTGCTTGCAGATTAAAACAACAGTGTGTTCATCTGAAGTCAAGTATCAAAGTACAAAAGTGTAGAGAGATCATGAAAGGTTACCAGAAGAGAATATTATTTATTCACAAAGGAAACAAAAAGATCTTTCTTTTACAAATCTGATTTTAGATTAGTATCTCCATTTTTCGGTGAATAAACAGTAACAAGCTATAGTCAAATATTTCATAAATTGATTGGATGGGGCCTTATTCTCATACATGGTAAATATACAAGCATAAAAGTATAAAAGAGATACAAGCATGCTGTGAGAAACTAGAAATTAATTTTAGATAAGGAAGAAACCTTTGTATGATAGCAATCTACAGATACATATCTCATGTAAGATGATTCTAAACATAAGTTATTCAAGTTTAATGTATCATAAAAGCATAAGTAACCTTCTCTTTCACAAGTAAAAAAAGAAAAGCCCATTTTTATATCTGCATTAAAAGATGTATATAGCCATGGCTTATACAAGTTTTCAGAACAAAAGGAAGAGATATAAAAAGCCATTGCTTTTAAAGTATGAGAGTTTTTATATGATACAAATCACAGAATCGAGCTTTCTTCTACATTGTTTTTGAATCTCAGACAAAGCTCTCAATGGCATTCATAAGAATGTAAAATGAGCTTGGCTAAAGTCTTAGACAACACCTAGAATCATAAAGGCTCACAACCATAAGAAATATAGAATAAAAATGCAGGTACGAGTTTTAGATAACCTAGAAGAGCTCATATAGTTGTGGCTATCATGAACAGAGTGTATAAAAGCCTATCAAATTTTAGAAGCCAAGTTGAGTTTTCTTATGGAGGCCTAAAAATCTATAAGGATTTGAGGTTTCCTCAAGCTCAAGCAAAATAAACACACAGTGATTAGAAATGGAGCTTGTTGAGGCCGAATGGTGGTCATGTTGCATGGGCTCTAAAGACAAGTGATGCTGTGAAGATGCTACGAAGATTTTGTTTATTCCAGCATGGAAAAACAATCTACACAATCTGCTAAGCGTGGCAAATCATTCTTTATTCTTAGCTTGTTTTTTGCTTTAACACTGTCTTTTCTTTTAAAGCTTTGTTTTTTGCTTTCTGCAAATAAAGCATGCGTAGCATGCTAAATTTAGAAGTTTTTTCCTTGTTTTTGCTTGAGCATCGAACTCTCTATTTATCTTCACTATTCTGTATTCTTTGATATGCTGCAATAAACAAACAAACTCTGTTTTTGAAACAGAGCAAGCTGCAATAAAAAATAGGGAGTGCAATAATGAATACAAGAAATTATATTATTGTTTAGTATGTGTCAATTTCTTTTTTACAGATCTGTAAGTGAATAGTTTGATGTTATTTTTTCTTCTTCCTCTGCTGTTAATTTCACTCAATCATCTGGTTTAAAAGAGAGGGTGTTTTTTAGAATCTACATTTGGTATCAGAGCCGGTATTTTGTTTTGGGTTTAATATCTAGTTGTTCGAATTTTGCCAAAGATTATCATGTCGAATTCTAACAGCTTGCCCATTCCAGAATTTGATGGAAATGAGTATAATTATTGGTGTATAAAAATGATGACTTTTTTAATAGGAAAAGATTTGTGGGAGATTGTTGAATCAGGTTACTAGGAGCCAGCTGATTGGAATGCCCTCCCAGTCAATGAAAGAACAGCAAGGAAGGAGGCTAAGAAGAAGAATTTTCAAGCATTGTTTCATATTCAAATAGCTCTAGACAAGAGTCTATTTCCAAGAATTATAGGTGCAAAGACAGCTGAGGATGCCTGGAAGACTCTAAAAGAAGCTTACCAAGGCATTGATCAGGTCCAAGTTGTCAAGTTACAGAAATTGAAGAGAGAATTTGAGAATTTAAAGATGCAAGAAGGAGAAAGTGTGAGTGGGTATTGTGTCAGAGTAAAAGATGTGGTCAATAAGATGGCTACACTTGGAGAAACTGTGAACACTGAGGTTCTGATAAAAAAGGTGTTGAGATCTCTCACACCAAGATGGAATCATGTCACCATAATAATGGAAGAAAGTAAGGATTTGACAACCCTTCAATTCGATCACCTCGTTGGATCTTTGATATCACATGAAGAAAGACTAAAAGATTATTTTGGAGAAAGTGTTGAGAAAGCCTTTTCCTCTAAAGTACAAATCACAAAGAATGATGATGGCAGGAGTAGTAGCAAAAGCAATCAAAGCCAAGGTAAAGGTCAAAATCAGAATAATTCAAGAGGTAGAGGTAGAGGTTTTTCAAGAGGAAGAGGTGGTTCAAGAGGCAGAGGTAGAGGAAGATTTGATAAAAGGAATGTTCAATGTTACCATTGTAATAGGTATGGACATTTTGAAAGAGAATGTAGATTAAAAGAAGGTAAAAATGTTAATTATGCTCAAGAAAGTTATGAAAATTCTCCAGATAATTTATTTTTATCTTATTCTAAAGGTGAAAATACTAGTAAAGATGTTTGGTACCTAGATTCTGGATGCTCTAACCATATGTCAGGAAATGGGAAGTTGTTTTCAACAAAGGATGAAAGTTTCAAGTCAAAGATTCAGCTCGGTGATGATAAATCATTGGTGGTTGCTGCAAAAGGAATTATGGAGGTCCACACAAAAGAAGGTATGAAGAGTGTTAAAGATATTTATTACACTCCTGAGTTAAAACATAATTTGTTAAGTGTTGGACAATTGTGTAAAAAGAACTATAGAGTTGTCTTTGAAAATAAGAAATGTACAATTTTTGATAAGAGTTAGGGCAATAGAGTAGTCACAGTTGTTCCTATGACAAAAATAGGATGTTCCCATTGAGATTTGGTGAACATAACAGCAGCCTTGCCAATATGGCATTTGAGGATACAAGTTGGTTGTGGCATCTAAGGTATGGCCATTTAAACTTTCACAGTTTGAAGCTTTTGACCTCACAAGCGTTAGTTTTTGGTTTGCCCAAGGTTGAAGAGCAAAAGGAGATTTGTGAAGGATGTACTAAAGGAAAGCATGTAAGAGAAAAGTTTCCAAAAGGCACGGCATGGAGGGCCCATTACCCCCTTCAACTTGTTCATTCAGATATCTGTGGACCTATGCAAACAAAGAGTTTGGGTAAGTCATCATATTTTATCACTTTTATTGATGATTACTCATGAAAATGTTGGGTGTATTTTTTGAAGGCTAAGGATGAAGCCCTTGATACATTCAAGAGGTTTAAAGCAGTTGTGGAAAATGAGAAAGTGTGCAAAATCAAATGTTTATGGACTGATCGTGGAGGAGAATTTTGTTCAAGAGCCTTTCAAGATTATTGTGATATGAATGGCATCAAGAGGCAGCTCACCACTCCATACACACCTCAACAGAATGGGGTAGCTGAAAGGAAAAACCGCACTGTGGTAGAAATGGCAAGGAGCATGTTACAAACCAAGGGATTGAGTAACTCTTATTGGGGAGATGCAGTTGCTACAACAGTATACATTCTCAATCGAAGTCCCACCAATGCACTTGAGAAGATGACTCCTTATGAAGCATGGTATGAGAAAAGGCCTAATGTTAATCATTTTAGAGTTTTTGGTTGTTTAGCTTATGTTCATGTACCTGATCAGAATAGACAAAAGTTAGATGCAAAAAGTGAGTCATGTATTTTTGTTGGGTATAGTGAGGAAAGCAAAGCTTACAGGTTATATAATCCTCTCACTAATAAGCTTATTGTTTCAAGAGATGTGATTTTTGATGAAGGGGGAGTTTATGGTCATCAAAAAGGCCATATGGAGAAGTCAAAATCTATTTTGAATGATGATGTTGATCATGAGCAACCCACTAATGTTGTTGTTCCAATTGCTATAAATCCACCAAACAGCCCCTCATCTAATTCTTCAAGTCCAACTTCAACTCCAAGTTCTAGAAGGAAGGTAAAAAGTTTGAGTGATATTTATCAAAGGAGTGCCAATCAAGCACATGAAGAAAATCCAATAGGTGGGACAGTTAATTTTGCTTTATTTACCAAGGCTGATTTTGAACCATCATGTTTTGAAGAAGCATGTACTAATGAGGTTTGGATGCAAGCAATGAAAGAAGAGATATATTCCATTCATAGGAATGATACTTGGGAACTTACAGAACTTCCACATGACAAGAAGAAGATTGGCACCAAATGGATCTACAAGAGTAAACATAATAGTGATGGAAGTGTTGAAAGGCATAAAGCAAGATTAGTTGCTAAAGGCTTCACACAAAAGTATGGGATTGACTATGAAGAGACTTTTGCACCAGTTGCAAGACAAGAGACCATCAGAATGTTGATTTCATTAGCAGCTCAAAGGAATTGGAGCATACATCATATGGATGTGAAAAGTGCCTTCTTGAATGGGTACTTAGAAGAGGAAGTTTATGTGGAACAGCCACAAGGTTTTCAAGTGGAAGGAAAAGAGAATCATGTCTACAAATTGAAGAAGGCTTTGTATGGCCTCAAGCAAGCACCGAGAGCATGGTATGCAAGAATTGATGGATACTTTTAGGAGAATGGCTTCAAGAGAAGTAAGAGTGAACCTACCCTTTACTACAAACAAGAAGGTAATGATATTCTTATTATAAGTTTATATGTTGATGATTTGTTGTATATGGGTAGCAATTCTAAGATGAAAGATGAGTTCAAAATTGCTATGATGAAAGAATTTGAGATGAAAGATCTTGGTCTCATGAAATATTTTTTAGGAATGGAACCTGTTTATCAATTTAAAAATGAAAATTTCATTTTCCAAACCAAATATGCAAAAGATATGTTGAAGAAGTTTGACATGGTTGATTGTAAACCATACTCCACTCCAAGTGCTCATGGAGTTGTGTTGAGCAAGAATGATGGTGCTGAATTAGTTGATGAGACAACTTACAGAAGTATTATTGGGAGTTTGATGTTTCTAACCCACATAAGGCCTGATATTGCATATTCAGTTTCACTTGTTTCAAGGTTTATGACAAATCCATCAGAAATACACATGAAGGAAGCTAAGAGAATTTTGAGGTATGTGAAAGGTACTCTAGGTTTTGGTATTCATTACTACTCTTCTAAAAGGTTCAATCTTGTTGGCTTTAGTGATTCAGATTGGGGAGGTAGTACGGATGATCGTAAGTCTACATCTGGAAATTGTTTCTCTTTTGGTTCTGGTTTGATTACTTGGAGTTCCAAGAAACAAAGCATGGTTGTGCTCTCATCCACAGAAGTAGAGTATGTTGCAGTTACTTCAGCAGGTACACAAGCTCTTTGGCTTAGAAAAGTTTGAGAAGAAATTGGAGAGAAGCAAATTCAGCCTACAGTGATTTATTGTGACAATATAAGTGCCATCAAGTTAGCAAAGAATCCGGTTCATCACAGTAGAACAAAGCATTTTGATTTGAAGTATCACTTCATCTGTGATTTAGTACAGAAGAAGGAAGTTGAATTGAAACACATCAGCACTCAGGATCAGTTAGCAGATATCTTCACCAAAGCAGTTGCAAGAGATCAATTTATGTTACTTCGTGATCAGATTGTGAGCCCTCTTAGCATCAAGGGGGAGTATGAAGACAAGTGATGTTGCGAAGATGCTACGAAGATTTTGTTTATTCCAGCATGGCAAAAAAATCTGCACAATTTGCTAAGCGTGGCAAATCATTCTCTATTCTTAGCTTGTTTTTTGCTTTAACGCTGTCTTTTCTTTTAAAGCTTTGTTTTTTGCTTTCTACAAATAAAGCATGGGTAGCATGCTGAATTTAGAAATTTTTTCCTTGTTTTTGCTTGAGCATCGAACTTTCTATTTATCTTCACTATTCTATATTCTTTGATATGCTGCAATAAACAAACAAACTTTGTTTTTGAAATAGAGCAAGCTGCAATAAAAAATAGGGAGTGCAATAATGAATACAGGAAATTATATTATTGTTTAGTATGTGTCAATTTCTTTTTTACAAATATGTAATTGAATAGTTTGCTGTTATTTTTTCTTCTTCCTCTGCTGTTAATTTCACTCAATCAACTGGTTTAGAAGAGAGGGTTTTTTTTAGAATCTACAGGCTCGACTTTTAGAGCTAGTAAGAGATCATTATTCATAGCCATAAAATCAACAAACTCCATGTATTTGCAAACTGAAGAATACAAACAGAGAGAGTTTTTCCTTTTATGAGATACTAGGTGAAGTATAGAAACAGGAAAAGAAAAATTGTAGAGATTTCTTTACACAATGGAGGTGCTTGAATACAAATGCTATTTTTATACATACAATGAAGGAAAAACAGCTGAAAAGCAGATTCACATTAGAATACATCATAGAAATGTGTATAGCTGCAACTTGTAACCTCTAAAAGCTTTCAAAAGCTTCATAAATGAAGTTTTCCTAAATTAGAAGTCAAATATATAAGTACCTTCAGAATACAACATCAAATCTTCCAAGGATATGCAGAATAATGGCGTCCAAAACACAGATTTCCAGCTTAGAACATGGATAGGGTTTGACAGTGGCGGCGCCTCTCTAGAAGTTTCTAACAAACAAAGTAAGTGAAATAAAAAATGAATGTTTATCATTCATTTTAGGGTTATGGGTACCCTAAGAAGGTTTGATGAAATCAAAGGCATTTTTGCCTTAGTTTTGATTTTAAAAAACTTCATTCTTTTTTCCCATGTGTGGCATCTCTTTGCCATAAAATGTTTTTGAAACTTTTAGATTTTTCTTAAGATATAAATTTTTGCTTTAGGTATTTTATTTTTGCATTTGAGAATAGATGTAAAATTTTATTTTTAGTGATTTATAATCACTTATAAATAAATGTTATAAAATGCAAGGAATAAAATACCTTTAGTGTATTATAGTTATTTAGAAGTTTTTGATTTTGCATTAAAATCATTTTGTAAAACATTTATTCAAAGTGATAAATTATAAATCACTTTTTAATAAATGTTATTATTGAATGCAAAACAAAGATATTTTGAGTCAAAGAGAGTTTAAATGAGACATTCAAGGCTTGCTTAAATCTTGGAGGTGATTGAGGAAATTAAGCCAACATGTGGAGCAAAATCAAGGATTTTGAGCATTTATTGGAGAGTTAACTTCATTTTTGAGTTCCTTTTGACTTAACATGAGTCAAGGAGTGATTTGAGGCACAAAACACTTTGTTACATTCAGTTATGGTTCTAATTTGGAGGATTCTTCATTTGCATACGACTCACCAAGTTGTTGAAGTTTTGATAACTCTTGGTGGAGTTGGTTGGTAGTTTCATGCCTTGTTTGGAGGAGAAGGTGGACAACACATATTTTCTTGGAGCCAAAATTCGAATTTGAATTTTGGATGACTTTTCTATAAGTCCTTTTCTCTCTTATTTTCTCTAGTTTTTGGTTTGGAGATTACTGTGAGAGCATTGTTCACAC
Organism: Sequoia sempervirens; assembly: GCA_007258455.2. Classification (NCBI taxonomy): domain Eukaryota; kingdom Viridiplantae; phylum Streptophyta; class Pinopsida; order Cupressales; family Cupressaceae; genus Sequoia; species Sequoia sempervirens. Next base: position 195,364,144 of record VDFB02105785.1, on the reverse strand, counting down.
TTTGTAACTCATTTTCCTTAATGATATTTACAGTCTTTTGGAGCATATTTTGGCCTTTGTAATACAGATACTTTTTTTTTCTCAATAGAAAGTCATTTCCTTCACCTATTTTCTTTGTTATTTTAGTATTGGTTGTGAGTTGCATGATAAAGTTTCTGTATTATTCTTTATTTTATCAGATTCCTTCAATGTTGGATGCAAAGAATAGTATTTCATAGTGCAGGTTTATGTTAGTGATATCTTTCTATTGCATTTATATTTGTGAAAACATCATTGTTTTCCTTGTGTTTAAGCATTAGAACAGTCAGAACCTTACATAGAATCATTTTTGCAGACATAAATCTCTGTGTTGTGAGATTGTTTAGCTTTATTGAGTTTTTTGTGAGTTTCAACAGCTTTGTCAAAACTTTACCTTTGGTGTACCACCTGTTAGTGATAGGTTCTAAATTTCAAGCATATCCTTCTTACTCTTTTCCTTGTCATATTTTTTTAGTATTTTCAAGTCATCTAAAGGGGAACCAACCCATAATCTGGAGGTCCGCTTCATTCCCAGATCACCCACAACTTCAAAGTGTTCCCATGTGTCAATAGGTTGCTAAAGTTCATAGCTTAGCAAGGGTGAAAACCTTATTTGACAACAATAATAATGAAAAAAAAGATATACAACCAAAATATATGATGGAATGAGCTATAATCGATCTGGTGTTGGTTTGAAAACCACTTATATTTATGGTTTTATGATTCCCATGAAGATGAAACAACCCCAGAAACAACAATAAGAAAAAAAAAACCTCAACTATCATAGGTCCCCAATCAGATGACAATATTTTTTTACTTGATACCGTCACAATTCAACTATAACTAACAACATATAAGAGAAGCAAATGGTATGCTAAGCTTCTACAAAGGGAAAACATTATTTTGTTGAAAACTTAGAGATGAAGGAGAGAAAAGGTGAAGAGACAATATGACATAATTTCAAAGCTTGTTTTTTCTTTTTCTTTTCTTGGGTCAAATATCATGCTTTCATTGTATAAGGAAAAATAAGTTCTAAGTATTATGCTTTGTTATGGATTACTAATTGGAATATATTTTCATTGAGATTGTACATTTAAAATAATTTTCCCACATTATTAGATGGTGCTTTTTTGTGGAATTTATTTCTCAAGCACACCATAGTGACCACACATATAGATTTTGATGGGAGACATCACTAGTAGGTTAAAGGGATTTATGAATACCTTTTGGATTTAAATGTATTTTTATGTGTAATGGTAGTTTGTGGGTGCATGCAATATTATTTTTATACCTTGATTAGTGATGATGCTTTGTTTTTTATTTTGTGAGATTCTTTTTTTGTATTTCTTTTTTTAAAATATTTTTTTTGCACATGGGGTAATTCCCTTTTATTGGAAGAATAAAAGTTAAAAATTATAGGGATGATTAGTTTAGATATATGATTCATTTTATCTTTAAGTGTTTGTAGGTTATTATAGTTTTAGAGTTTGAGATTTCCTTACATCCAGGTACATGTTCTTGAATAAATCTAACTTTTTCTTGGTTTGTATTAGAGTTTCAATCTTTTCTATCTTAACATATCTTTCATCCAACCTTTTCTTTCATTAGCTCTTATTGGGTCATTGGACTTCATATTACTAGCATACTTGTCTCGTAAACCTTGACTTCCCAATACTTCTCTTTTCCTTTAGTACTATAATTTTAGACTTACCCTTACTCAAGTATAATTCCTTTTTCCCCAATCTATGAACCCCACACTTTTCCCTTATTTTTCTATATTTTTGTACTTTTCCTTATTGACATGCCTTCTACTCATATCTTGACTCCTTTACTTCAAACACCAACTCCCTAACTTTTGACCAATGTTATGAGTCATATAATATCCTTAGCTCTCAAACTTTGACATTCCTACCTTCTTACAATATTCACCTCACCTACCTTTTGACATGACACAAGTTCCATTAATGTTGGATTTGATTATGCAACTTATCCAAAAGGGTTATTGTCCACCCAAAAAATATTATTTAATATTTTGGGCATGTATCCATGTGTATCTATTTCCATTTTATGCCTTTTCTTACTCATCATTTATAATTTATTTGAGACATCTTAAATGGGTCACCTAAGTGTCCAAATATGTAGAAGATCCATACAATTTTAAGTTTGGGCTCTTCCTGACATTTTTCCTAATTAATTTATGTTTGTCAAAGTTTGATAGTTTCGAGGTTTCTCATACCTTCATGCCACTCCTATTGATGCCAATATTTGACTCTAATCCTTTCAAAATCAACTAAGTGTTGAGTTCATCAACCTTTCAAAATTTTAGGGTTTCCTATAAGTTCATACCTCCTTTTCCATCCCTAATTCCTTAACATCTGTCACTTTTAAAAATTTAAATCCTTTGGATTTGGAATTTTATCCATTACTTGTTTGAGTACCCCTTTTCATTATCCCCAAAGGCCAAAAACTCCTCTAATTTCTCTTCCAAAAATAAGCTAAGGCTTTTAGAGTTATACTTTCGGTCATTACTTAACTTGGTAGCATTTAAATCCCCACCAAAAACTTTAATTTTGATCCATATTGATGTCATGTTGATATCAATACCTTGATGAGATCAAGATAATGCTAGTAGTATTGATGTGATCTTGTCATGTTGACATCATCAGTTTGCCAAAATTTTAGAGTTCCTCATCGTATCATCCTTTAGAATCTATTCCTTTTTATCTCTATTTCCTCCAACTCCTAAGAATCCATTTTGTTATGTCAAAAAATTCCCGTGTTGTTAACCTTTTAGAGTTTCAAACTCCTCCATCCTTGTTGGACTTATTGCCTTGGTCATGCCTTGCCCAAATGTCTAACACCTTGTCTTTCCCCCTATGCATTTCCCAAAATTTATTTCTTTTATAATTTCACAGATTTCCATCTCTTTCAATCCTAACATCTTGAATATTCACTTTTCCTCTAATTCCCTTTTGTCAAAGTTTTTGAGTTTCTAATTCCTTTATAACTTCATCTAATAAGCTTTATCTAAATGATGTCATGTAGATATTATCCCTCTATAAACATCATATTGATGTTAATATTCTTGATATGATGTTGTCATGGTGTCATTCTTAAATCAACATAATTTTTGAGGTTTTAATTCATTCCTCTCTATCTCCACTTCCTTGATTATTTGAAATCTCACTATATTCTACCCTAGAAATTTTTTAAGCCTTATAGATTTGGACTTTTGGGCATCCCTTATCCAAGTACCTCATTCCTTCCAACCTTAAAACTCCACCAATCCCTCTCAAAATTATTGTAAATTATTTTGGAGTAGGAATTTCATTTTTTCCCTATTTTTGTACCATGGTAAGCCCTTACCAAAACACCAAAACCTATAGCTTGGTACCTTTCCTTTTCAAGATTTTTTGATAGACCTTCCCAACACACTTGTTGGACTTTCCCTCCCTAACATGCCAAGCCTAAAAATCCACTGGTCAAATGCAAAATACCCTACCTAGTTGTGGGATAATTAAAAAATTCCATTAATGCATTTTTAACACTTGAAAACCATCATATTTTATATGCTAGCATCTAAAAATCATTCTTTAATAATGTCATAATTATTTTTGTAGATCCCAATGATTGATGGACCATCCCTAGGTCACGATTTTAATATATTTCTTGGGTGATTTTCTTGTTCGTACACTCAATCCCATGATCTAAAAATTCTCAAATGTATGATAGGGGTATAAAGGGTAAAATAGACTCAAATGGTTTGTACCATTCAAAATACATTTTTTTTGAGTATTTAATATCTAAATAAATATATTATACAATTTTTATTTCAATAATATATTGCAAAATATCATTATAGCCTTTGATAATAGTGATAAACATTGATAGACAATTTCATTTGATCAATTTTCACATCATTTTAACATAAGAATTAAATGTAATATTCGTGTTACATTATAATAATACATCCTTATAATACATAAGTTCAATTACACATGTCATCTCAAATGAACAATAAATACATTATTAAAAATAATGACAAGTGGAATAAATATTGTCTCTGATAATCCAAGTCTTTGGTGTTTAACTGCAAGAGGGAGAGAGTATAAAATTTGAGAAAATCCTAGGTCATCAAGCCATCTAACAACTAGTGATGTGTATTAATGAAAACTATCTATCATATAAATTCTATATATCCTTTATCTATTCATAGTAAATTTTATTAATTTGTAGCTTTAGACATGGTGAACCAGTAATACAAGCGGTAATTTTGCATTACTTTTACCAAAGTTTAATAAAATATAAAAAATGCATAATCTTATGTGGTCATTATGTTCACACACCTCTTTCCCAAACTTGGATATTGACAAGTTGATTTCACAAAATATTTCTAGACATATTGTCTAAAATTCACATCTTGAATATAACCATATCTATAGTAATCATAAAATATAATCAAACACAAATTCTTGAAATATGAATCCTTAAGATAAGATTTTGGTTATAAGAATAAGTATACACATATATAAATTTGTGTGTATATTGAAGGCCTATAAAGCTTAATGCATTAGTAGATGTACAACAAATGCATTTATGCAAGAACAAAAGTGGGCAGTTTGAACAAAGTTGTTTAATTGAAATCATTTAATTGTATACCTATTGCCACTTAACAAATAATATAATAATATGTTATTCTTTAATATTCCTCCTTATTATATTGTTCCTAAAAATGTAACCTTGAAAACTTGAAATTCACTTTGCCAAAGGATCCCCCCCTTAAGGTTTACATAACAAAAATTGCTAATTAGAAACTATATACATCTTGTGAGGATATTTCTTTAAAGAACATATCCTGAATCAAGTGGAACTCCATCAAGTTACCTTGTGACCCTCATAAAGGTGGAGCTCTAAGATAAGTTCCTGAGTTCTCCTTTCCTTGAACTCTTGAATCATAGACCTCAAATTATTAGACAACCATCCTCCAAGTTGTCTGTTGACCCTCATAAGGGTATAATTCTCAATCATAGTCTCATGAACTCTATGGGAAACCATCTATACTGAGCTCTTCACTAAACCTGTTACGTGTCTCCAAAAATCAAACTTCACAATATATGTATTCTTCAAATCTATCAACAAAGAAAAAAAAATTAAAGAGAAAAATTCTTCTCATACAAAGAATCATCTTAAAGTGAGAAGCTGACTTGAGATGATGGAAATTCCTCCATCCTCCTATACCACCAGCCTCCAATATGATGGATCAAAGTACTAATCCACCAAAAATAGCACTAGAGGAAGTACTGCAACCTTTGATAGAGGAGTAACATATACAATAGACTCTTGATCAACCACTCCATCGATAAACCCACACTTCAAGGCTTTCACTGGGGACATATAATTATCTCTATCAATATCCTTACCTACCATAGGTAGACACTCTCAAAAATCCTAGTCAAGACAAATAATATGTGCTCCCATGATCGATAACTGACTCACCAATGTGAATCTCTAAACCACAAATCACCAATCACTCACAATCTCCATAATATGACATTAATCAACATTAACAAAATGAATAAAAACCATAAACCAACTAGTAGAGTAGCTGCAACCAAAACTATGATCTCATATGCTGCAAATGATTAATTGTCCCTCATCTGTCACTTCAAATGACCATGTGAATATTTGCAGTGGTTGATTCATTAAAATAATCTTTTATAATTATACTTGGTCATATGCATGACACTAACCTTATTCCTCCAAATTAATATTTTCAAATACTTCCCCCTTTCAAACCTACATTGTTTCAAAGCACATGAATAATATCTTAGAACAAATTTTCTTACTCATAAAAACTTGAGTCCATCTAAATTATCTTACCTTCAAGAAAGATGACCATATACCATCAAAACCACTATTGAGAACACCTTTGCGATAAAACATCTGATATCAAAAATGGAGAAAAAAATCGTGGCATACCACAAGAAGAACTGGTGAACATATGTATATAGGTAGGCACTTACCAAAATTAGCCTGAGTCACTAGTGCAAAAACACTCTTGAAGAAAATCAAAAGAAATTTCCTCTCTGTAGGACTGAGTCTACACTCCAGACTTGAAGAAATAACACCAAATTTATCCACAGAGTAGTGACTTAAATGTTGTAGAGTGATACATGGAAAGATCAACAATTCGAATGGGATGGTGTATATGCTCGCTAGGGCTCTAGAATTCACTCCAAATTTCTCAGAACAAATCTACATTTTGTGAATGCATCTCCAACTTGGGTTCTACATCCTTTCAAACTAAATCTACAATTACTACACCAAATTCTATTCATAGGGCAATCACCATATTATCTTACCCAGTATAGCACTAATTTAGACCACGCTGCTAGCCATAGTCCTCCAATGGAGCGAATTATTGCAAGCGTTGCGTGAGTGCTTCAGGAAGAAATGAATTTGACAAATGCTATATCCCATGCACTCAATGTTGACCTCCAGATGCAACTACGACCTTACTTACATGACATGGTGCCTCTTTCTAGGATCTTACAGTTTCATCCTCTCCTCACGTTCAACCTTCCTTCACCGCGATTTCAAAGACATAAAGATCTTGGCGCTCTAATAGCATATGAAGGGCTGTAAAGATTAATGCATTATTAGATCTGCAGCAGATGCATTTATACAAGCATGGAAGTGGGAAATTTGAACAAAGTAGTTTAACTAAAATTAGTTAATTGTATAGCTACTGTCGCTTAACAAACAATGTAATGATATGTTATGCTAACATGTATTCTTACATATTTTATAACGATGTTTATAATTCACCCAAGCAATCATCTCCTATCAAAATCAAACATGTTGTGCCCTTAGCACACACGCCCCGTTCGGAACGGGGACCCTCTTTTCTTTCATCTTGTCGGGTCATTTTATCATCGCCTCATTTTGCGTGCCCCTTTTTTTGATGTTTCAGATGGTCGATGTTGCTCCAAAGTTTCATCATAAATCGACCATGCCTCCGCTTTTTGGTTATTTTGCTGCATTCCGGAGCCTCCCGGAGTCTCTTTGGTAATTTGGCCCTAAAACGGCCCCCGGCGCTGCCGGGCCCGAGCGTCCGGAGTTCCCTAACCGGGTTTCCCCGCTGGGATTTCCGTTTCTTGCGGCATCCGCTGGGCATCCTTCTGGACCCGGGGTTCGATCCACCTCCTGCCATTGAAACTTGTTAAAATCTTCCTGGCGGAATCCCGCCCTCCGGGCCCCGAGCCCCAGAGATCCGTCTCCGGGGTTCCGTCTTGGTTTCGCCATCTGCGACGGCGAACCTCCTGCGGCGACCCACCTCCCGGGTCCCGCCGTCATCTTCCGCCCGCTGTGTGGTGTCTTCCACTGACTGCCGTGGGGTCTTCCAGGCCCGGGCGTATGGAATTCCGACTCTGGAATTCCGTAACGGTTCCACCGTCCCTGACGGCGGATCCCTGGCGGAATCCCGCCCTCCGGGCCCCGAGCCACTCCTCGCAGTCGCCTTTCCAACCAACGAGGAATCGTCAAAATGACGGCCGTCGCGTCATGTCTCCCCGGCCTCCGGGCCCCGGTTTTCCTGCCGCCGTTGCCGACTTCAAATTCACCAACTTTTCTCGCGGCCGTATGAGCATTTAATGAAGGCATTCATGGCGATTAGGGTATAAAATGCCTAATCCGCCTAAGTCATTTTCACAAATAGGACTGGAGCGAATTGGAGAAGCTATCATCTGGAGCCCACCGCCTTCGACAACGTCGCGATCATCGACCTCAACACCATTTCGCTGACCCCCGGTAGATCCCACATCTCCCCACTCCGCGTGTTCGAGGTAGGCCATCGGTTGCCCTCCCGTATGTCTTTTTTGTGATTTTCAAGGATTTAGATAAATGAAAAAATTAATAGGGGGTATAATACGATAGAATATCAATTTGCGCACCAAACCCATGTGGCGAAAACTGAGGAAACACCCAAAATACCCTCCTTGCCAAATCGGGACCTCTCCCTGCCGCGGCTGTTCTTCGCGCAGGGAAAACGTCCTTCCCGGGCCCGAAACCCGCCTTCGTCGTCACAGCTGAAAACTTCAAACACCCATCGACACAATCCTCCTCTCTGGGCCCGGTTCGTCGGGTTTCCCTGCTCGGGCTTCCATTTGCCTTCTGCCACGCTTGAACTGCCAAACCACTCTACCTCCCCGGCTGCCGGATCCCGATCTCGGCTCCACCGTAAAACTTGAAACTTGAAACTTGAAAACCGAACCGGAGTCCTTCGGTTGTCCCGGCCCGTATCCCCGAAGTTCCGTCTCCGGGGTTCCGCAGGAGATTTTCCTTCGGCAACGGCAAGCGTCGCCCGACGCCCTGTCCTCCGGGCTCCGCAGACTTCTCCGCTGACTAACCCTTGGAAAATGAAATTGAACCATCTTTTTAACCTTCGGGCCTCGGACGACGGGTTTCCCTGCTCAAATTTCGCCGTTCCCCATGGTGAAGTATTTTCCGCGAACTTGCTGATGCCGTTCGACCCCCGGACCCTGACCTTTTCACCGCCGTTGGCTTGTTCTTTCGCGACGGTGACTTTCACGTCCCCAGGCTCCTACTCCCAGATTTCCATCCTCGAAAGTCTGTCGCTCTCCTGCCGTCAGAATCTTCGCCCCGTCCGCCTGGTCGCCAGACCCCGAGCTTCCATCTGTCGTGTGTTCTTGCCAAAACTCTTCACGACCGGCAACACTCCGGGCCCCGTGTCCCGGGATTCTGGTCCTCGCCCGTCGTTCTGAGCGGAGATCCCCGCTCTGCCGTCCGCTCTCCGGGCACCGGTCTCCAGACTTCCATCCTCGGAAGTCCGCCTTGCGCCGCTGTTTCTAATGGATAAGACCGTCCGGTGCCCCGACCTCCGGGCCCCACCGTGCCAATTCCCGTTGGACTTAAACAATAAACTCATGACACTGGACTCCTGCCCCCGGACTTCTTCTACCGGACTACCGTCCGATGTTTTCCGTCCTACCCGGCGGAGTTCGTGTGCCTTCCCGATGTCACCGGCCTGAGCCTTCGAAAATGAAATGACTTAGCATCGGTCGCCTTTCGGCCCTCCGGGCCCCGGTCCTCGGACTTCCGCTGGCGGATTTCTGTCTGCTATCCGCCATCACCAAAGGCTATCTCCTGGCGGCTCTCGGCCTGAAACCTCCGATGCCCCTTAAATCCATCCAAACGGTCCTAAAATTAGAATCCAACCTCGACCCACATCCTAAATTTTGGCGCTCTTCATCATGAGTCTCTTAGAATATCAAAATTTGACCAAAGAAGGTCTTCGGGAGCTTTCCGCTATGTTTTCCCTTCCGGACAGCATTCCTGCCAGGGAAGTCCGGCCCTCCAGGCCCGGATTGTCCAAATGCCCTGAAACGAAGGTCAATAACGTCTAGAGATAAAATTTATGATATACTTAATTGATTATTTGAAGTGGATGTTATTTTCAAGATATGGACTAACATGAACGATGTTGATGTTTTATTGCACTAACTTTGGCCTTGCCTGCAAAATATATGGAATCAGGTGTAGGAACTTCAGGGGCATCTACCAAGAAGGACAAGGGAAAAAAGTCAGGAAGGACCCCTCGGGGAAAGGAAGACAAAGATCAAATGAAGTACTAGTTCCAGGGCGAGCGCTCCACTCAAAGGTCTCAACGGACTGAAAGGAGATTTCAGATACGAATATTGGTCAGGTAGATATAGATGAATTCACTCAGAGGGTCAGGGTCAACCTGACAACAAAGAACGCCAGATTAGTACGGCAGAGTGGAACAGCCAAGGCTGCCGGTTTCCCTCCGTCTCTCATGGTGTCCGAGCTGGTCATGGCTTGCCGAGAAGCCTATCAAACATACACCAGAATGATTGTGGATAAGGAAGGAAACATCCTTGCAGACATGTCGCCAGAGGGAATCACCAAAACATTCCACATTCCCACGTTCCAACAGATGGAGGTCCCCACATTGGAAGAATGTCAGGCGGCATGGGATGCTAATCCAACAGGGTGCAAGAAGTCAATCAATCTGCATTGGCTTAAGGAAAAATAGGGGCAGCGCTGCGAAGGTTCCCCAAGAACTCTTCCGTAGCGATTTCCACGAGGACTACCACGACTTGGTGACCATGTTGAGCAGGGTCATGGGTCTTCCAACGGCCGCCTACTTCCAGGAGTGGATGGCATACTATATTGAGCAGATCCTGCAAGGAAATGAGGACGTTACAACCAAGGTCTCATTCTACTAGTGAGGCATCATTAGCAACTGCTTCCATGAGTAGTTTGTCAACTTGAAGAAGAGTTCTAAGTTCTACATGACCTCCTACCTCATCTACTCCCTGGCAGATCAAAGACAATAGTGGGTTATTTGTGGCACCCGATCAGGGGCAGAAGCGAGGGCTCAAACCGTTTGATAAGTACCCGCAACTCCAATACTGAAATTTCAAAAAAGAATATTGCAGGGTCAATGACGCCTTCACTGGCCACATCATTAGGTTGATCACTAGAGACTTCGAGAGGAGGGTCTCCCATAGTGCCAGGGCACTCCTAAAGCAATATGCTTTCCTGTTCATCCAGTTTCCAAAGTTTACGTACATCCGAGCCCAGGGCTTCTCTGAAAGGCCGAATAGATTGCCTCGGTACCCAAACGACAGGATCATCCTCCTAGAGCTTTCTCGACAGCTCCAACACCTGCAGGCAATCTTCAGCAACAAACACATAGCGGGGATCTCCTACCCCATGACCCTTGGCCAGGGCCTGTATCGATTACAAACGTCACAATGTGCCAGCAACTCTGAGAGGGAGCTAAAGGACTACCATTTCGACTGGTACACTGCCCGCCCGCGAATGGACCCACATGGCCACGTCAGGAAAGCACTGGGGCCCGCATATGCCCATCAATATCACATTGAGGATTTCTGGGCCAACTGATGACAAAGCGCGCAAGGCACTACATGTGCATGACGGTACTATTCTTAAGAAGATTCCCAGTACTGGACCAGGTCGAGGAGGACGAGTCCACAGTCATGCACCCGAGGAACCCCGTAGTTGTTAACCTACCAATACCATCAATCGACTGGGATGAGCAGGAGGTTGATGACCTGGACACCATCACCCAACCAATCATAACTCGTACTAGGAGTGGATCGATGGGCAGGTGGCACATCTAAAGCGACAAGGGGTGGTCCTGACCTACGAAGGGCTCAAGAGAGCCTAGTGTGCGGAGGATGTTGCCGCAACCACACGTCAACTGGCGGGACCAAGTCTCCTCCCATCACTAGGTCTCAGAAAAGGAAAGGAACGGAGACTGCGCAGTCTCCAGATCCCAAGGAACAAGCGAAGAAAGAAACGGGAGGCTCATCTCCCAAAAGGCTTAAACAAGTGGTGAGTGCAGAAGAATTGCAGCCTCCCTTGGCTCTCCTTGCCCCTCCTGTTGCACCGCTTGCCTCCCTAGCTGCAGTCGCCGCTTCTCCGCCGGCAGTGGACATTTCTGTCCATCTTGCTCCTTCACCCCCGGTTGGGTCGGTGGTTGTCATAGATTCCTCTTCTGGCATGACCACTCCCCCTTCCTCTACTACCATGTCTCCAATTACATCACTCCCTCTGGCAGCAATAACATCGCCTATTCCTGCTGCCACTATGCCTGAGGTTCTTACAAGACACATGCAAAACCTCCCCCCTGAGCTCTCACAGATCTTAATGGACCCAACTCTCCAAGCAGCTCTCGCCCAGGTCCTCGCGACAGCTCAGCCTTCACAACCACCAACAGGGCCACTAGCTATGGAAGCTACAATGCTTATCTCAAAGGAGTTGGAGGAGCGAGAACAGGAAGCCTCGAAGTCTATCGAGGAGGCTGACGAGTATCACGAGCACCTTGAGTACGAGCATCGAACCATCGACAGGGTGGTCTACGAGGAGGAGGAGACGAGCTCTTCCGAGAGTGGAGATGAAGAGGGTGGCTCGGGTGCCAAGGAAATCATCCAGACTTTCGATGAGGACCTTGAGGAGGAGATGGCGCAGCAGCTAAAGAACGTTGGGGAGGAAACAGAAGAGTCGCCACATGGTGAAGAGGAGCAGCCACTAGAAGAGCAACAGATAAAGGACTTAACCGAGGTGAGACCCATGTTACCAAGAACCCTGAGGGCGAGGATACTGAGGAGAAGAAAGAAGAAGAAGCAGCAAAAGAAGAAACTCCCATCCAACAATTATCTACCAAGCTGCCTGTCAAATGCCTCATATTCGTTCATGACTCGATGAAGAAGAAGAGGATGATACCAAAGAGAAAGAAGAACCCCAAAAGGAGAAGGGGGCAGAGGTCTTGCCTCTGACTGAGAAGGGTGAGGATAGCTGTGATTCACCCAAGGATAAGTCTGCTATGCCTGATTGGTTGGAAAGGCAACTTGAGAAGACGACCCCAGTGCTGAAGGACCCAAGGGCAAGGTTGGAGGCCATCTTGGCTCGATCCCAGATCGTGACAAAGAAGGAGAAGAAGCCCAAAGTCCAATCCAAGATAACAATGGATGCTTCCGGCTCCCGAGCAGCACAAATTGCAACGCCCACCATTGGCCAGGCTGGGGTAAGCTACAATATCTCCACCATTGACTTGGGGACAGCAACCAGGGAGCAAAAGGCCGAGCACCTTGAGGAGTCAGTGGCCACAGTGGTGCACCTAATAAAATAGGATAAAATCTCCAAGGACGAGCTCAAGGCACAAGTTGTAGCGTTAACAAACTACATATAGCAGTGGTCCTCAGTGGACGACCTGCCCACCACCTCCACGGCCGCACCACAGTTGCTCTCCAAGGAGCAAATAGATAAAATGGAAAGAAGGAAGAACTTGGAGAAAACCACCGAGGATTGGTTCCGACAAGTCACATACGTCAGAAACATGGGAATCAGCAGAGCTGTGCAGACAACCAACAAGTTCTTAGACTTGATACAATCTCTGGAGAGCACGAAGAGGCTCTGCACCAATTTCCCCGCAACCTACGACTCCACCTTCCCAAGGATCGAAGCTATCCTTCAAATTCCTGAGGCCACGTGGGAGGAGAAGCTAGAGCTTAAAAAAGAAGATCATTGGCTAGTAGATGTGTGGCGCAGAGACTTCGACAACCGGAAGGAGAGGTTGGAGAAAATCCTGAGCAGGGTGGATCCAGACATTGAGTGGATCAAGGAAATCCGGGCGGAATGCGCCCAATATCTTAAGCTGATGATGGGCTATGATATGCCCACGGTACAAATGGATCCAGAGAAGATCAAACCATACTTCCAGGACAAGATGAAGGATGGGACAGCTGGAGATATCACAACGGAGTTCCTAAGTTTTGATGCCCGTGCCTTCGACCAATCCGGGCTATTCAGAGACCAAGGCTCGAAGTATGATGAAGATTGGAAAAGGCTGGAAGAGAACGCTAAGGAATGGAGCTATCAGGTATTGCGATGTGAAATCCTCGAAATAGAAAAGCTCCAAGCAGTCATCCTCAAACACATAGAACACACAGCTTCTGAGGAGCAGGAGGATAGCCCAGCCAAAGACGAAGACCTTCTTGAAGAGTAGCTACAGCAAAGGAAACAACAATTTTCTAAATGACGAAAGAGCTACAGTGCCATCAGCTAGAAGATGAAATAGGGAAGAAGATAGGAACGTAATTTTTAATTGAGATCTATTTGGGGGTAGGTGAAACCCTATTTTGTAATGAACCTTGGCCACACAATGAGAATGAATCTTGGCCATTCATTTAACTTTTGGAAAACTATAAATAGGGCACTCCTCTCATTTGCAAAGAGAGAGTTGAGTTGTTGTAAAGACATGCTGCAGAAATTTATAAGAAATAGCATTGACTTGGTGCATTTTCTTGGTTTCTCTCATGTTGCTTGATTCATTCTCCAATGTTAGATGTTTGACTTAGATCTTATTGCTGTTAGTTAGCTGTCTTATTTCTTTGGATAAATCTTAGGAATGCTGTTGGGTGATTGTGAAAATTCTTGCCTTGTTGATGATCCCTTAGTCCATACTTTTTGCTATTTGCTGATGGTAGATAGCTGTGCAAAGTTAGCCTGGACTTGATTTTAAAGTTGCTCCAAACATTTATCTTTGATTCATGCATGTATGTGGTGGATGAAGGATGAAATATCTGCAGCCCTTAGAAGATAGCACAATTTCCATGATACTGTGAAATCCCTGGTTAAGTGGGATATTGTTTTGAGGAATTGTCCATTGCAGGAACTCCATTGTCACTATTCATAGCAAGCTTCAGACTTAGGAACTTTTCCTCTCCTTCGCCCTTTTCCTTTTTTTTAGTAACTAACCTATGCTAATGTTCATTGCACATTGTAAAGCCAAATCCAATAACTAGATGGAGTCCAAGATTGCTGTTTGAACCTACAGCCGATGCATAACAACTTCCCACCCTAAGAACTCCATTTTAAGATCCAACTTCCATGCTTTGTGTCCTTGCTTTGTATTTTCTGTAAGACCGCCTTGTGATTTCAGCAAATCACATCAAACTACTGAGGTATCTAAGCACTGTCATGACCTGACATCTGAGAGACCTTGGGATAGTGTTCTGCAATTTGATTGTGGGAGATTGTCTTTCAAGAGAGGTAGTGCACCTACGCACTGCCTGTGTTGAAAAGTGCATAAAAACACCATCAACAAAACATACAATTCAAAACAGAGTCAAGAGTACTAATCAAATACATGATGGTATATGTATATATATATATGGACATATACTTGTATTTTAATTTTTTTTTGGGATATGACTGTATACTTATACTAGTATATGCATGTTTTTTTTTTTATAAATTTCAAATTTTAGTATATTCTATTATAAACATTGAAATGCAATACTAAAGATTAGCTCAATTATGTAAGAATTCATCAACAAAATAAACCTTATTCTCGGCCCACTCTTAAGAATTCAAGTTCAAACATAATGACAATACAAATACATCACATAGTTTCATTCTATTCAGCTTAAAAATACTTGACTCAATCAATGCTCTTGGAACAACCAAGATAAGGTGTTTTAATAACCTATTGATAGAGTCGACACAATATTACGTTTACTAACCGGTAGTTTACAAACTAGAATATTATAACCCAATAATTCACATCTGAACATTAACTCATAGTATTAGTTTTCCTTACTAGAATACCTATTATTTACATGTTATAGATGTATGATTACATTCATAAAATCTTACCTACGAAAAACATGCAATTAATTATTTACTTGCAAACGCACTTTTATTGAACACAAAATTTAACAAGGTAAGTATTACAAGTAAAGTAAGTTTTTCATGATAATAAGCAATTTTATATGATTAATACACACCTCATACAACCTTAGACTTAATGAAATTGAATCATTACTTGATCATTGTAAGAAGAATATGAAACCATTTTGCAATTCACAAAAAACAATTATTAGTGTGTGAGTTCTCAATTTGAAATTCCAGTAGAGAATATTTCTATGGTCCGGTCTGGGGGAAGAGACATCGCTGACGTGTTTCCTCTTCACGGAGGAAACAGTGGCCACATTGGAGGAAGTGCGGGTGGAAATGGAGGAGAGATTCATTGCAACGACAGACGAGCTGTATGCCAAGATGCATGTCACACCATAAGACATTGATATAATCATCGTTACAGTGTCGACCTCCATGGCCACGCCATCACACGCGTTCGTTGTAGTGATCCACTATAAGATGGAGAAGGGCGTGAAGACATTTAAGCTTTCTGGCATGGGGTGCAGCGGAGGTGTTTTAGTAGTGAACATGATGAGGGATCTGTTACTTGTATATCTAGACTCCTACAGTCTGCTTCTCACCAACGAAAACATCACCGTCAATTCAAAATACCCCAGTAATGACAGGACGGTCATGCTCGCCCAATACCTCTTCCAAGCTGGCAGAGCCATGTTGCTTCTCTCTAACAAACCACAAGACACTGGGCGAGCCAAAATGCGGCTTCTCCACATAGTTTGGACAAACCTGGCTATCACCAACGAGGCCTACGGTTGCGTCTGCGCGAAGGAAGACGACGACAGATTGTATGGAATCGATCTAAGCTCTTCTCTCCATAGCGTCGCTACTAAGGTCGTGGCAAAGAACCTAGCCGCGCTGGGACCCAGAGTCCTTCCCTTGCGCAAGGTGCTCTACTACGCCTAGAATAGGGTCTGCATGAAGGTGGAGCCCTATATTCCCAACTTCAAGCTGGCGTTCTAACATTTTTTGCATCCACTCGGGAGGGCGCAATGTTGTCAGTGGAATCGGGAAAACGTTGAAGTTGAGTGACTACGACGTGGAGGCCTCACGCATGGCGCTCTTTCGCTTCGGCAACACATCCTCCAGTGGCATGTGGTATGAATTGGCCTACTTCGAAGCGAAAGGGAGGCTCAAAGTGGGCGAGCACGTGTTGCAGGTTGTGTTGGGGTCCCGGTTCAAGTGCAACATCACCGTTTGGGAAGTGGTGAGGGAGAAGCACCCTTTGGAGAGGAGCTGCTGGACGACTGCCTTCATAGATATCCCTGTGATACAAATCAAAATTACTCAGAGGATTTCTGTGACCAATGGTTTACTCATCTCACCCCTGTATAACTACCACAACCTGATTACACCTACTATTTCAATTTCGTATATTGCACTGTGTACATATAGTGAATTGCTATGCACCGTTTCTCCTTAGTGCTCTTTGTTTTTATTCTTTGGTGAGGTCAATGGGATAGATATATCTCCCTATCCTGCTAATAAGATTTGGCCAACTATTGTATGTTCATAACTAGCAGTCACATGAACAAATATGCAACAATCAGCTAATAGGGGTCTACTGTAAATGGCTATTCAGTGGGGAAGAAGTAGGAAACTTTTTTGTGGAATGGAGTGTGAAATATAAAAAATCAATAATTTATTTACAATTGTTTGATTGAGTCGAGAGATAGAAAGCATGTTAATTAATCAATAGGAAGTAACGTGAGGTTAGTTCATATCTCATTGGCTATGGGTGTGACATTACAAACCTTTTCCACAAAGATGAAAAATTGATCTGTGCATCTCCACATAGAAAATTACTAGTTGAAAATTGATTAATGAAAATGTAAAATAAAACTGTAGGCCATGTTGAATGAATCTAATTAGTTACAATGTATCCATTAATTTTAATTTTAAGCGAGTAGTCATCAATAACTTTTTTTTTATTAATATGTAATATTTAATAATTTTAGTTACAATAGCTATTAAAAATTGATTTTACTTAATAATGTTAGGAATATAGTAAATTTATTCTTTAAAAACGATAACTAAAAAATTAAATCAAATAATAATTTTTTCTAACAACAATAATTTCTTGCCAAAATTTAAGGTATGAGATAATTTTATCTCTATTTTAGTTTTAAAGAGTTATTAAAGGTAGTCAATAACTTTGGGTATTACATATTTTTGAAAAAAGGAAAATGTTTAATATTTAATAATTTTTATAATTACTATTTAGTCCATAATTTTGCAAATTAAAGTTTTAGTATGCATGTGTTTTTTGGGTTAGTAATAGTAAAATAAAATTGAGACAAGTATAAAGGATTCAAAAGTAGTCAATTACAAGGAAATTGAGAATAAAAATATCAATTTTTAATAAATTACTTCATAGTGCAATTGAAGACTCAGTGACACCATCTTTGATAAAAAACAAATAAACAAAACTCACGAAAAGAAGAGTGTGATGATGCAATACACATTTTTTTGCATTGTTAGAATAAATGAATAAAAGATATGCCTTGTTTTTAGGTGACATGACGAAAGTCTCAAGTGTTTACCTACCACTTGATATGACATAAGAAACATGTTGTTACAAACCATGTTTTTTGAAGCCAAGTGTATGTAAGAATTTTTGTACACATGTATCTATGTAAGAAGCAATATATGACATTAAAATCCAAAAACAAAACCCACGCTCGTTATCCACCCTACCATATTGGCATCATGGAGCCTCGGGGACTCTAGCCAATCCCCCAAGCAAGAAAAGTATGAAACATCCATGGGAAATTTTGTGGAGTTCCATTATACATCGCACAATATCAAAGTTGGGAAAAATCCAGTGTTTTCATATATGATCTGTCATATTGTAGTGTTTTTTTTGGTTGGAGTAACTTTGTAAAAAACAAGCATCATGATTTTGGGATGCTTTTGCATGCTTTAGCCTAGTACTTTCAAATGGAAGATAGGGTTATGTTAGTGGATGGGCAAGCAAGATTAGGAAGGAACCATAAAAAAATAGTAAGTATATGGGTGAAATCAATATAGACAATCTGAAACTGGAAATAATCAATAATATTTACAATTGGTTCACCAAATCTATTTATTGATAATGGAAAAGTTTTGTACTTACATGTATTGTTGATAGTGTTTAACAAGCGTGAGAAACATTGGATTGAGTTGTTGGAGCATTAAACAATTTGAAATAAACAATTTAGAATACACTAATTTTTTTGGATGTCTATTGTATCTGTGCAACATTATAAAGGAAATCATATAGATCTACAATAAAATAGGTTAGCATTATCTGTTGTAAATAGAAAGAGACAAAATGAAAAAATTTGAATACATGATGAAATATATAGTAGACTTCTATAATAACTAAAAAGGTGTATCTAACTTTAAAAACATATATATCGGTATAGATTTTCTCTTGCAAATGATTATATTTGCATTGCATGGCTAAGATGTATATCCAGAAATGTGTATGTGAATCATGGCCACATATAATAACCAATAACCAAAATGAGAAAACAATTTTTTTGTGGGAAAGGAATCATACATTTGACTTGAAAAAAGATAGTGTAGTCTACCAATTGCATTTCTGCATGTGTGTATAGTTATCTTTTTAGGTTATTTAAAAGACTATTTACATGCAGTTGCTTATGAAGATGGAAATTTTCCCTAAAGTTATAACAACATTTATATTATGAAATTTTAAATGCATTTATATTAAAAATAGAATTGCAATCTAAGGAACCACATAGTAAAATTGGTCATCGAATTGATAAGCCAACTATTACATAGTCTGACAACTGTTACATAATGAACAGTTTGCTTTGTAGAACTAGGAAATAGAATATCATAAATAATATTGATACAACACAAGCAATCTATATAACAGTTGGCTTGTCAATTCAAAATTCAAGATACATTATTTGGCAGTAAATATTATAGGCAAAATAGACAAATTGTGAAAGAACTATTATAAAAAAACTTAAGAATCACAGGTAAATGTCAACTCTTACATAGATTTCTTGTCTTGTATGAATATGTTTCATGGTATTCTCTATTTTTATTTTGTTTGATGGTGCCTATAATAGTTTGTTCATTCTTGTAGTCTATGCCTTCTATTCTTCTTATGTTTACATGTAGAATTCTCACCCTTCTTTTTTTCACCAGCCCAGCCATGAGTAGGATTTGTCGGTGTTGGGATGCAACAATCGCTGATGACCATTTGCAAGTTTCCCGAGGCTATCTATGATGACATGGACTTTGGTAATTTTGTGGGCTGGAACTAGTGAAGTTGGATGCGCTGGACATCTAAGTAGAATGGCAAGTGATTGCTCGCGTGAGGGTTAATGCATCCTGACATTGTTGTACAATGGCATAGGAGGAAGTAAATGTAATGTTTGATGCTACAGTGTGGGAAAGTATATTGTTTTTGGTTGAATTCGAATTGGAGGGTTTTAACACAAATGTGCTCCGAAATGTGCAAGAAAATATATTGATTAAGTTGCATTGTTGAAAGAGCCATTATGATCTTGGTTCTAGACAAGACTATAGTAAAAAAAATCACCTTCGGCTTGGTTGTCATTTCATACATGACTACATTTTTTTCCTTTTTGGTTATTGGTTGTTATATGTTCCCATGTTTCACAAACATATTTTTGCATATACATCTTAGCCATGGAATGCAAATAAAGTTGTTTTACATGGGTATTTTGTATAGATGATTAATTTATTGTTCATGTCTTCTTGTTACATGTTTCTATCTTTGGCGTTATACCCATTTTGTAGACTTTAAAGAGATTATCACTTTGTATGGATGGAGAAATTGCAGTTACAAGGAGAGATTCTTGTAATTTTTTTCCCTAGGTTTATTGTTTTAGTTATCTTTGTGCATCTTTATGCACCTTTTTAGTCATTATAGAGTTTTTATAGTGTGCAAAATGAAGCTTTGTGGATGGATTTCTAGTTCAAATAGATGAGGAAAAAAAAAATATCATGAAACATATTGATACAAGATTTGAGCTACGTTCTTTGGTAATAAATATTGAAGATAAGTAGAGAAATTGTATAAGAGGTGTTAGAGTGATTAATTTATTGTTCATGTCTCACTCTCTCATTATTATTCCTTGTTATATGTTTGTATCTTTGAAATTATACCCATTTTGGAGACTTCAAAGAGATTATGCCTCTGTATGGATGGAGAAATTACAGAACTAAATCTTCTTTCTTTCATCAAAAAATATGGTCAGGGTTAGCAATTTTTTCTCCCTTCATTTATTGTTTGTAGTTATCTTTGTGCACCTTTGGCGTTATAGCCATTAACACAGGAGCAATTGTAGATTAACATAGGAGTAATTTCACATATCTCTCTCTCTCTCTATATATATATATGCAAAGGGTTAGTATGAAAGCATAAATATTTTGGAGATAAAAATAGTTTAGTGGCTGTTAAGTGTTATTCTAATAGCTCTTTTACAATTTCTCTATTCGCCTATAATATTTAGTTGCAAGTAATGTACCTCAAATTTTCAATTAAGTTTGTGGCGTTATACCCATTTTATACAGGTTATTGAAGCCCATTGGATTTACCACTGAACTATTTAATGTGGATTGACTACCAAAGAATGTAGCTTGAATTTTGAATTGACAACTCAAGTCATAAACATAGACTACTTCTCTTGTATTAATATGTTTAACGTGGGTTTTTGATCATGTACCATTTACCTTGTGATTCTTAAGTGATTTTCTAATAGTTCTCTTACAATTCCTCTATTTTGTCTATAATATTTAGTGCCAAATAATGTAGCTTGAATTTTGAATTGAGAAGCCAACTACTACATAGATTACTTGTGTTGTATCAATATCCACTTGCCCATAACAAACTGTTCACTATTGTAGGTCACCTGTTCTATTGTCCATGGTCTTAAGGTCTATTTAATGTGGTTTTTCGACCATCTGGGTTTTCGACCATCTGTGCTTTTATTGTGATTATTAAGTGTCTTTCCACTTATATAAGAGGTATTAGAATGACACTTATCTAGTGCTAAATATTATGGAGAAAATCCACATTAAATGGAATTTTAAAATATGCAACATAGAAGAGGCAAACTACGAGAATTAACATTTTGTTATGGGGATCTAGAGAAAAGAGTACCATGAAGAACAATTTCTCATGGGAAACTTCAAATAGATGAGGGGAAATAAATATCATGGAACATATAGATAGAACACATATAACATGTTCCATCCAAACAAAATAACCACAAAAATTAACAGTTTGTTATAAGGAGCTTGTAACAGATGAGGGAAAAAGAGTATCGTGAAACATATTGGTACAAGAAAAGCAGTCTATGTAACAGTTGCAAGATGTATTAGAATAACACTTTAGAATCACACATAAATGGGATATCAATGGGAACCATTCACCTTTTTTCAAATTTTTTTGCCTGTGTATGTTTTTCTACCTCTCTTAAACTTGTATTTGATGTGGGATTTTTGACCATCTGTCATTTACCCATGATTCTCAAGGTTTTTGTAACAACTATTTTAGAATCTCTCAAATGAAAGATCATCTAAAATCTAATTTTAAATGGAAGTTTAACATATGGAGAATAGAAGCTATAAACCACAAATATGAAGACTTTCTTATACAGAGCTTCTATTGTACAAAATGCATATAGCATGAAGGATGAACAAAGATAACAATGAACAATAGATAGAGGCTAGGGAGCTACATGGGTAAAAAAAATTAGAAATCATTCAAAAGGTACAAGTCAATCTTATGTTTGATGAAAAATAGAACAACTAAACTACGACAACAAAGACCTTGTTACATGCAGCTTCAAAGAGATGAGAGAAAGAGAATATCATGAAACATATTAATACAAAACAAGCAATCTATGTAACATTTGGTATTTACCTATTGGCTATTTGTTGGAAATTTCCACCGGGGTTTCCATCAAAGCAGCCATGGTTAGAATTTATTGGTGCATCTAGATAATTTTTTTGATTAGCTGAAAAGGAAACTATAGGAACATGGACAAATGTAATGTGTACAATAGACTATATTTATTGTAGTCAAGTGCATGTAAGAATCTGTGCATGAATGTATATATATAGCAACAAAAATATGGAGACTATCTAGCCATGGAGGAAGAAAAAGGTTGAATGTATAACTCAGGAAAATATAAATCTATAAAACAAACCTTTTTTACGCTTACAACTATTGTCGTCTTTCAGGTACCAATTGTTCGACACATGGGCTTCATATCTCGTTGTTCATCTATGTTTGCATTGATCTCAACATGATATTATTGCAAAGAAACATTTTATTTGAATATATCAAAATATATTTCTTTGGTCTAGATGTGTATGGAATGACAAAAAGGCATTGCAAAATGACTTACAACAACAATAGAAGCCAAAATGTTGTAGATTGCAAAGTGGAACAATTGGGAAGATTTCCAATTTGGTATCTAATGGCTCAGGTGGATGGCAACTTTTTTCAGTAGTCTACTATGAAACCAACACCACAGTGCGCCATTTCATAATGGAAGAAAAAAAATAGAAATCCTCATATTAGAACAATGAATATTACATGTACTCCCTTCCATGGCATCATGCAACAGTGCTAGGATGCATCAACCCTCATAGGAGCGAAAACCTACCATTTTGTTTCCGTTGAATGAGGCAACTAGTTCCATGACTGCCAAACCATGCAGTCAACAAAATTCATTATTGTTGTAAATAGGCTCGAGCAACCTGTTGCAAATAGCACAGAGTTTTATTATATATGAGAAAAAAAAAGCAATGTAGACAAGACTATATATTTCTGAATGCAACATATAGGAAGAGTGAAACAGTGAAATGATGAAAAGGGAATTTTGTAGATTTGCAGCTATTTGAATCAAATAAAGCTAATAGAAAAGCTAACAAGAAGACATAAGAATCTGTGGAAGCAAAGCATGAAGGAAAAATGTTGAAACTCAGGGTATATAGGCAGAGAAAATAAAAAACACAACATGGTTGCAAAATTTTAAACTTATTAGTCAAATGGAACACAATGTTTTTTGAGAATGTTTATAGAGTATGTGCATATATAGTTTAATATACTGGAATGTGGGTATGTGCAGGATCATGATGGGCCAAAAAGTGGTGATATGATGGGTATGTGTAGGGTATGTGGCTGATGACTTTTTTTTACCCAAAATTGATGAAACGAAAAGGGTTTTTAAATGAGATTCTCAACTTTCCACCAATATAAATTATGCTTTACTTTGAGTTTAATAAATAATTATTATTCATTTTCTATTTGAATTATGACTAAAGTACTAATTGATAGGTTGATTGAAAAACATCTATAGATTTCAAAAGGTATCACATTTTTTTAACCCAAAATATGCGTCACATTCTATGCTTCACATACTATAGGATTAAAAAAAGAAAAAATGAATTTCATGAAGTTTTGACCAAGTTAACGTGGCCAGACATACGAGTTTTTATATTTTTTAAAAGTTGTAATAAAAAAATAATAACTAATTATTTACATGGAAAAAAATTACAAAAAAATATGCATTACATCTAGAAATGAGTCCTCTACTTATATCTAAAATATTATAAAGGAATATTATCATTTTATTGTGGTTAGGGTGGTCAGAAAAATACCTACTTCTTATTTTTTCCCTTAAATTTAAGTACAACTGCATTGAAATTTCAAATTTTCACCAAATAGATTTTTAGTTTTTGTAAATAAACCTAGTAGTTTAGAAACTACATTCAATTTGCTACATATTCTATTCTTACATATTTTTGAAATAATATAGATAACTTATTAAATTTTTTAGATCAAGTTGCCTAACTCTGATTTTTCTGAATTTTTTGCCACTTAAGGGCCTATTTTTTCCATGATGATCCTACACATACCCATGTTCAAAACACATTATTGACTTATATAAATTTTGGGATATACTTATTGTTGGTTGCAATCTCTGTGCATCTTTGACACTTGAAGTTTGTTTGTATCTACATATGTATCAATTTCTAACAGCTACAACTGTATGTTTAGAGTACTTCTGTTAAAATTAGTTGAAAGAGAATTAAAGGTAGGCTGACAAAGAATTGACATCATGGAATTTAAAAAAACTTGGACAAACATGGATAGGTGGAATATACAGAAGATTGTATTCTTCTGAATGTCATATACAAAAAGTATGACACAACAAAATGTTGAAACGAGAAGTCAACAAATTAATATTTATGGGTGCACATTTGCATACTGAATTTAACAAAACCTGTATTGCTGAAGGTACAAAAGATAGTAAATAGGAACTAAATTATCTTTAATGTGTAAAGCTAAATAGGATACAAAGCATTTAATAAATGGGGGAAATTTAATGTGGTAGTCAAACACAGAGTATATAGGCACAAAAAATGGGAAACAAAGCATAGGTACATAATTTAAAACCAATCAGTGAAATACAACATGATATTGTTGAAAAAGTTTCTGGAATAGTTGAATATATACTTTAATAGAATGGAATGATCAAAACATGCCATTGGCTTGTACAAGTTTTTCCCTCTGCTTATTGTTGCCTAGTATCTATGTGCATCTTTGGGATTATACCCATTTTGCACAGATTATTACTTGGTATGTTTTTGTAAAATTTAACTTAGAAATCCTTGAAAAGAGGATGGTATACAGTCTGGAGAAAATGTGAGAATAATTGTTTCGGAACATTTTTTATAAGCTAGAGCACGAGCTAGGGATGAAAGCATTTGGAAGGGGTTGGAGTTGTTCCAAATGCGCCTCTTTGCTCCAACGTCGAGTAGTGTATTTGTTGTTGATAAGTCTAGAGTATCTCTCAAATGATAATGTTGGATTAATGTAGAGTCTTTCAATTGATTTAACATGAGAGATAGTTGTAAAAGTTAACCCTTTCCTCTCTTTGCTTCCTATGTTTATCATTGCTCTATCTAATGTTAAACCTTGTTCTTTATGTATTGTGATTCCCCATGCCATGGCGAGTGGAATTTGTGTTTGACTACCTTGAGTTATAGCTGGGATGGGGATGTCTCTTGGGTTTATGGGTCCCATGGTGGACCAATGTAATTTTGGAATTGAACAACAACATAGTCAGGCGGATTTGGCAGTTTACAATGTGCATTGTACATAATAGTTGTAACAAGACCAAGGGATCCATTGACTAGGTCAACTTGAATCCAATTTTTTTTGTTAGCATCACCTATTCACCAACACAAAGTAGTAGTTCTGGGAGAAGCTAATCATCATTTCCATGATTAGATGTTTGTTGTTGTGCTACTCGAGTAATGCTAATGGCTATGGGAAGGTTTAACTGTTTGATCATTTTTATGTTGTGGAATACGACTAAGTCATTTGTGGAAAACAAACCTGTAGCAACATCAAATTGTTCTCTTTTTGTGGTTGAGAGCATTTTATTTTTTTGTTTCATAAAATATTCCTAGTCATCATGGATATCCTCACCATTTCTTATATGGAGAAGGATTTCCCGAAACTTTTGTTGGGAAGGGCTATCTCCTTTTTGGCAGAAAATAGTGTCCAATGTCACCAAGACTGTGAAAGTATGCCATAAGTCTACAACCGATGAGCATGAAGCATAAATAGGGGTATCCATGATAGGTGGCAACTAGGAAAGATCGCCAAAAAGGATGATAGAAAAACTACCGAATGGCTCCCTTTGGTTATTAGGGAACGCTTGGCACAATCGGCTATCTATTTTCAGTAGCAACTTCAGGCCTAGAAAACTCATTTCATCTATCAAAATGTATTGAATATATGTAAATTGTTCTTGGAATATTATCAATGGTTGGCCTTGCAAAGGATTCATATCCTTTATGGGAATCCAAAGGGCTATATGGATTATGGAGGTGCATATGTTGTACACAACACTTGTGGGGGCCAATGTGAACAACGAGCTATGGGATCCAATAGTAGAGGTGTTGATTTGTTGTCTGATACAATTTATCAATAAGGATTTGCTAGCGCCAGCTGTCCATTGAATGATCATGTAGAGAGGGAATTTGGGGGAAGGCTGCATGTGATGGGGCTAGATGATTTGAAGAGCCAATTGTTATTTTGGTGAAAGATGATGGGCTGATGTGTTTATTGGAAAAAAATGTATTGTAGCTTGCTCACGTTGTGCCCTGGCTAATGGGATGAACTGCAAAGCAATATTATGAAGTTGTTCAGGCACATGGTTTGTATTCCATGAATGGTTCATATAAAAGTACCACCTACCCAACAACTGGAGCTGATTTATACTGAAGCTAGTAGTAGCACCAAGCCGAGAGAAAACTTCCCATTCATATTCATCCATAGAAGGTCGATGGTTCAAATCATCAGTATCACTGCCATGTTCTTCTTCAATCGTGGATGCAACTGGAAGTCTATTAACATGCTAAGGATGATAACTAGCTATTTTAAAAACTTTCCAATTTTGTATTATCTCTTGTTTGGAAAGACCTATATTTGTCTGTATGTTTTGTAAAGGTTTGTATAACATAATTTCAGTACAACAAAATGTCTCAAATATTTTTATATCTTTAATGAGAATAGTCTTGAACAATAGGTACATAAGGATAATTGCAGGCTGGTGTCTTGGTTTCCATTTGGCCTTTTTGCAGATCGAGTCAATTAGGGATGCACCACCTAGCTCTAGAGGCCTTTGCATATAGAAGTGAATATAATTTGTTGGTAGATCTTCATCAACATCATCTTTATTTATATGGAACCATTTCTTTTTTCCAACATTCAAATGAACATATTGTCGGCTTGAAGTGAGAAGAGGCAATTTCTACAACATATGGCACGTCTCCTGTGTAGACATGTCACACTCCAAAAGAATATTCATCATGAATTTTTGATATAAAAGCAGTGCTCTATCCTCAACTATATTTGTATTTGCAAGTATTTTCAACATATCAAGATAATTTTATGATTTCTTTCAAGATTTAGTTGCATATTTAGAAATATAATTTAAAACAATTTTCCTAGAAACAACTAGCTGGCAATCAACATTGGCATGCTAGATTGTAAGCATGGGTGGGCTATGAACATTTAGGCGATCATCATTTCTTGCTAGCTTGTAGGATTTGTTAGACTCAACATCAGATGTCAATGTAGAGGCAAGTTGTTGCTGCCAAGGTGCTTTATACCAACATTGTAATTGCTCTCATTTTTTCCTTAAACAAGTATATTCAAAGCATTTTGTGTGCCTTTGAACTGTATTTATAAAATCTTCATAATCTATGATTGGATCACTAGAAAGAATCTGGCTTGTGGAAAGAAAGCATGAATTTTATTCAGAACAATGATACATTTTGAGCAATCTCTATGCAAGGAAACATGGATTCCAAGCTGAAACATATCTATCAAAAAAATTCCTTTCCATGGTAACATCATGGTGATTGGACCAATCAAGAGTGTCCATCTTAGGGGATTTTGGAAGCCATAAAAAACTATGCACATGTGTAGAACCACGATGCTGCCATTGATATCTATACCAATATTCTTTTGCATGCAAAGGCTTTTCAATCACCTCGTCACAGAAAATTGAGAATCTATGATGCAGATTATATGTGGATTCTAAACAACACTATCTATTAGCGGGGTAAACCCAAAAAAGTGGTTTACAATTTGAGCGAGGAAGGAAAAGTGAAAAAAAATGACCCCATACAAATTTTGGTTTTTGGGGTTTGAATGAACCTTTTCATTCGAGTGAACCAAAAAAGGGTTTGAATGAACCCCGGTTCATGCGAACTAGTTAAATGCAAGGGGGGCCCCATCCCACCAAAAAAACAATGAAAACCCCTTTTTGAAAGGGGGTTCACTTGATCCCCCTTGGTTTGAGTGAACCCCTCTTTTCCCACCTCCCTACTCTCTGGCACAAAAAAAAAAAAATTTTCCCTTCAAAGCTCGGGTTGAGGATGAAAATGGAGGAGACTTCATGAACCCAACTGGAATTAGGTAGTCCTCGGAACGAGCTATCCAACGACTATAATTCTAATATGTTTCGATTTTATTATCTATTTATTTTTTATTTTTATTAAACATAGGTTTTCACTGAAAATGAAGCTCTCTATTCTACATATGTGGAAAAATAGAAGATTATCAATTTTTTTTTTTGAAAAATATGAGTGCACTAGATATTGAAGTCATTGATCCAACAAAAAAAAAGAATTTCGATACATATAAAAAAAAGTTACATGTTATATGGTCCACCTTTGTCTAAATTGTAATGGGTTTGACTTCGAAACTTGATAAAGGAAAAAATATTCAATAAAACACTATCTAACCAAGTTGAAGCACTAGATATCGAAGTTACAAATCTAAATTCGAATTAATTAGAATTTTATCCTTCATGGAAAAAAAGTTATGCATTATATGGTGATTGTCACTCCTTAAAAATGTTGTTTTATGAAAAAAACTAGTTTTCAAGGGAGATGGAAAAAGAGCTGCAATCTAATTCCAAATTTTTTGAAAAAAATATATTTAGAATCTATAGACAAAATTTCATGAAACTCTAGTTTGCATCATCTTCAAATTCCTCATGGTTTAGCCACTATAGGTGCCCGAAAGAGAAGATTTAGTTAGAAAAAAATATTTCAGTGTCCAGTTTGGCCAAAAATTATAAGCCACTATTGTGGGATCACCCAACGTCTTTGTTGAAGGCTCCATCACCAAAAGAGCCACATAAGAGAAATTTTTTTGTAGATCAACCCATTTTGTGTCTACATATCTCAAAGTGAAAAAAAGGGTAGGTATGCCAAGTTGTTCAATCATTGCAGATAGTTGGGCATGACAAGAGTTCCAAAAAGAATGGGTCCCGTGCAAGGATTCACCAAAATGCATCAACTGCTCAACTATCTGGCCATCAGGAGTAGCTTGAAGACATTCACACAATGTAGACAATGACTTGGTGATTTTGTCTTCCAGATCCGCTCTAACAAATACATAAACAATTTGTTGGTTGTGATGCCTCATTATTAGGTTGTAGAGGAAATACCTAAATTTGACATGTTTTCCAAATCTATGGTCAAACTATCTCATCAAGTGAAGGGCACATTCATGCAAGTGAATTTGAACATTCCTTGGTTGAAGGGGAAGTGCTACTCCAGTGGGGAATAATGTTGGAAAGGCCATTGTAAATAAACCTCTAGTGTTGTATTCATTAACAAGAGAATAGCTAATTTCAGGCCAACACAAGATATTCTTCTCTTTTTTTCCAATTTGTAATACCTGTTTGATTGCTTGGAGCTCTTGTCTATCATTTGGAAAGGAAGGGGTAAATGATGAAAAATTTGAAGAGCCATTTTCATCTTGAGTAGCATTTGTTGAGCTGGTTGATGGCATTAGCTCTTCATCAGAAACTTGCTCTATTGTATGCAAGAAATTGGAGACATCAACAACAACATTAGGTAACATATTAAGAGCCTCAAAATCAATCTGAACATCATTATAGTATTTTTCATATTGAATTTTATATTTCAATGCATCCATTACATGATGTTTATTAACATAGCAGTCATAATTTTCACCTTCAATGGTGGTTCATCATACGATCACAACCTCAAGGTCTTGCAATCGGCACGACAATTTTTTTGCTATGCTCGAGATATCTTAAGGAAAGCTTATCATATGACCACTATTTAAATTGACCTCCTCTAGCATGGGACACTTGTAAAACTGGAGCCACCCTAGGTAGCAATAAGCATTTCTTCAACATGTGTTAGCTTTTTTAGCAACAATGGTTGTGGGCCTGGGTCCATGCCATTTGTAGAGCTGAAGTGGTGGGTGCCTTTCTCAAAATAACATCTTACACATGTCATTACTGACCCTGACATATGAGTGCACATCTCTATATAGCTTTCTCTACATATTTGACAAACATAAAGGTTTGAAAGTGCATCTATGTGGTGTCGAAACCGTTTTACCGTAGAAAGGTAGCAATCATTGAATATTTCTTTGAGGTGTTGTTGCTATGCTAGTGCAGTAGGGGGATTTTTTTGAGATTGTATATAAGGGGTGGCATCTACCATTTCCAATGGGAATTGTGAGGGAAGATTGTTAGCAGGTAGACCTGTAGGTGTTCTTCATTGTAGTTATCCTTTGTTGCAGGTATTTTGTATGAAACTTCACACAAATTTCCTCTCTATGTTGGCTATAGTACAAATGGCTTCATTGCTATTTTTTAGCCTTTTTAAATTCAACAATTGATTGGGTTGTGGAACTTGAATGTACTTGCACAACCTAGGAGTATACATACAAGCTCAACCATATTAGCATATATTAATATACATGTATAACCATAGATATATTTAAAGTAGTAATTACATATAAACATATAAAAAAAAAAAGTGTATCCATGTGTATATAAATGTATATCTATGGATGATCACAAAAGGAATAGCATAGTTTGAACATTGGAATATATAAAAATATATATATAAGGATTTTACAGATTTTTGTGTTAACCATTTTCACTATTTCACTATTGCTATATCCCAAGTTTAGAAAAATACAATATTGGATGCACACAACCAGTTGAAAGTTATGTTTGTAGAATCCAAGTGTATATAAGAATTTGTGTAGGCATGCATCTATGCAAGAACAAATATATGGAATTAAAACCAAAAGCACACAACCCACGCTCGATATCCTCCCCACCATTTTTTTTGCATCGTGGAGGCTCATGGACTCTACCAAAACCCCTGACCAAGAACATTATGAAACACCCACATGGAATTTCATGGAGTTCCATCACACATCACACAATAACAAAGTTGGGGGAAATCTGTTGTATTCATATCTAATCTATCATATTGTAGTGTTTTCTTTGCATCCCTTTCAACATTATATATACATATACATACATATACATTTATATATACACATATACATATACATATACATAAACATATACATATACATATACATATACATATACATATACATATACATATACATATATACACATATACATACATATACATATACATATACATATATATACATATACATATATATACATATATACATATACATATATATACACACATACACATATACATACACATACACATACATACACATATACATATACATATACATATACATATACATATACATATACATGAAAGGGATGTTTTTATATGTTGGGAAATATCAATGCGTATCTACTTCCACATCTATATGCTTTGTCAGATTCACCCATGTGTGATACACCTTAAATCCAAGAAACTAGAAACAATAACACCAAACTTGCAATAGGTATAACAAAAAGGAAATTGATACTTATAGAATCAGGATTTGAAGGCTGGTGGTTCACACCCTCAAAGATGGACTCCGTAGCGAAACCAGTGGGAGATGTCAACAAATCAATATTGGGGGGGCTTTGGAGACCCATCCACAAAGCTCAATTTCGTAGACATAATTCTGGGAAGTTTTTGCAGGGACAAAATGTTGCAATTTGAGTTGACTAATTGACATCTCTATTTCACAATAAAAATAAAAAAATAATGTATTGCAACATCCCAATGGAAATTGGTAGACAACTTAGAAATATTGATCTATAACTATTCCACTTTTAATACTGTCCAAACAATATGAGATACAAGAACAAGAATAGAAACACTTTTAATACTGTCCAAACACCAGGGGATACATCAACAAGCATAAAAATGATAAATGAAAATGTATATACCCCTATATGTATTTGTTTATCTTTGAGGTTGCTTATATATGTATCCATGCAGTTTTTTATTATTTTACTATATTTCTACATATAGCTATATGCAGATATTTGTATATGTTGCTAGCTAGTCCTTTCACCCTTTCTTATCCAAACAATAGGCTATACAACAATAAGAATAGAAATGATTAAGTACATATATGCATTGAATTTCCCCAATGTCAACACATTTAAAAACACACATATAACTAGATATATATATATATATCCATATGTATACACACACACACACACACACACATATATATATATATATATCTATTTATATACACACTACTATATCTAAATAGATGTGTATACCATATTTTTTCCTCACTATGTAACTCCTCCCCTTGAAATTTATGAAGAGAGCAAACATCTAGATTGAATTTTGTCTCAATTGGCTAGGAATGCTATGAATTCAAACCTTTTGTTTCCTATAGGATATTGTCGACTTCGAAGTAGGGCATTATTATAGGAAATAAAAGGTTTGAATTCATAGCCTTCTTAGCTAGTCAATTGAGGGAAAATCTAGTTTGGATGTTTTCTCTCTTCATAAATTTCAAGGGGAGGAGTTATTAATCTACAGTTGCTCCTATGTTAATGGGTATAACACCAAAGATGCATAGAATGAGAATTATGTGAGAGTTGCACAACGGGCAGAACAAACAATAAGGAAAGGGAAAAAGTTGTGCAAACTAGCAATATGTTTTTAACTTCAGAGCTTATTAAAATATATATGCCATAGGGGGACTCTTGGCCACCTTCGAACACAAAAGTGAAATGGTAAATGGTTTCTCACGGTGTTGGACAATGCAAATCAAGATGGTAGGACCAAACAAATGCAATCTACACTATTTTCAATGTTTTTGAATGTATTCAGTTTCAATAGGGACATTCACTACCAAGGTGTAATCAATTTTATAGATTTCTTATGAACATGTTACACATACTGCACCATTAAATGCTATGTTATTAATAGTTACATCTCAATGCTATATCATTTAATGCTATGGTTGTATTGTAGCAATTTTCTTAGAAGCTAAATAATACTTACATATGCTATTTTTAACTCTTTTTAAATCAAAGTCTACCTAAATACAAATAAAGATAGAATACACAGCTATTTAGATATACATGTGCATATATAAATTGTTGTTGCATTCTCAAATGAGCCACAATGGTTTTGGTTTGTATATATGGATATATATTTTTGCCTATATGTATTTTTTTAAATATGAAATGGGGAATTCAATACATATATATACACATAAATTCAAGCTACATTTCCTAACACTAAATATTATAAAAAAATAGAGAAATTGTAAAAGAGCTATTAGATGACAAATCCTATTCACAGCTGGGCTAATGAAAATCCCAATGGAAACTTCAAACAAATAGCCTATCAGCTAAAAATGTAAAGTTGCACAAATAAAAGAGCTATTAGAATAACACTTAAAAGCAACCAAACTATTTTTTTCTCCACGCTTATACAAATATCTTTTCAACTTTCCAAATTAATTATTTAAACCCAGTTCTATATGATGATACCTATTGTCTTTAGGCTATGAAAATAATTATATGATGCAATAATCTCTAGAAAATGCATATAATTCCACAAACTTAATTGTAAATTTGAGCTACATTGCTTGACATTAAATATTATAGACAAATCATTTATGCAAAATACCCAAGTAAAACGACTTGTAGCAAATAATTGTTATTCTAACACCTCTTATATAATTTGTCTATTTTTCTTCAATATTTATTAACAAAGAACATAGCTCAAATCTTGTATCAATATGTTTCATGATATTCTTTTTTTCCTAATCTGCTTGAAGCTCCCTAGAACAAACTGCTTGGGTATGTTTATGTAAGTGGTGGTGCTTGCTAATTATGTGGTATGGAAGTGTCTTATATCAATATGTTTCATTATATTCTTTCTTCCTCGTCTATTTCAACTTCCCCACAACAAACTATTCTTCATGATATTGTTTTTTTCAGTTCCCTATAACAAACTATTCATTATCGTAGCTTTCCTATTCTATTCTCCATATTTTAAAGTTCTATTTAATGTGGGTTTTAGGACATTTGTCATTTTCCTGTGATTCTTAAGTGTTTTCCTAATAGCTCCTTTCCAATTTCGCTTTTTCTTGTACTAATATGTTTCATGATATTCTTTTTTTCTCAACTATTTGAACTTACCCATTACAAACTGTTCTTCATGATATTATTTTTTCCAATTCCCCATACCAAACTATTCATTATCATAGTTTTCCTATTCTATTCTCCATATTTTGAAGTTCTATTTAATGTGGGTTTTCTGACATCTATCATTTTCCTATGATTGTTAAGTGTTTTTCTAATAGGTCTTTTCCAATTTCCCTTGACCAAAAAAGTTTAGATATGGACATCTATGTATGTGAAATTACTTACAAAGAATATTCAAAGTGAAGAACCCAGTTCAAGTCAAATGCATGTATAGATTTAAGTTTGTAGCATATTCCTGCTTACCTAAAATTCTATCACTATCTAGACAAAGTGTAACATAAAATTCTATATAACAGTTTGCTTCTCAATTCGAAATTCAAGCTACATTATTTGCCACAAAATATTATAGACAAAATAGGGAAATTATAAAACAACTATTAGAAAAACACTTAAGAATCATAGGTAAATCACATATGATCAAAATCCCACATAAACATATTCATACAAGACAAGCAGTTTGTGTAAGAGTTGGATTGTCAATTAAAAATTCAAGCTACATTCTTTGGCACCAAATCCACATTAAATAGAACTCGTAAAGCCAATGAGTAGCAATAACTTGTACAAAATTCCTATAACACCACAAAATTAATCAAAAATTTGAGTTACATTGCTTGGCACTAAATATTATAGACAAATAGAGAAATTGTAAAAGAGCTATTACACAAAAAATCCTATTCATGGTTGGGCTAATGAAAATCCCATAAAAAACTTCAAACAAATAAATTGAACAAATAAAAGATATATTAGAAAGAATAACACTTAACATGATCCACCAAACTAATTTTATCTCCAACATCTTTCTACTTTCATACTAACCCTCTACATATATATATATATATATATCTATTAGAAAGAATAACACTTAACATCCACCAAACTAATTTTATCTCCAACATCTTTCTACTTTCATACTAACCCTCTCTCTCTCTATATATATATATATATCTGTGTGTATGTGTATGTGTGTGTGTGTGCAATTGGTCCTATGTTAATGGGTGTAACGACAAAGATGCACAAAGATAGCTAAAACAACAAATGGAGGGCGATAAAATTACTAACCCTAACCATATTGTTTGGTGAAATAAACAAGATTTAACTACAATTGCTCCTATGGTAACAAGTATAAGGCCAAAGATGCACAAAGATAACTACAAACAATAAACGAGGGACAAAAAAATTACTAACCCTAACCATATTTTTTGATGAAAGAAAAAAAATTTAATTGCAATTTCTCCATCCATACAAAACCATAATGCCAAACACCCATGTAAAATGACTTACAAATTCTAGATAACAACAATTTTAACATAAATATTATAAATAAATCATTTATGCAAAACACCCATGTAAAATGACTTACATATTGTAGAGAATAATAGTTTTAAAACCCTCCAATCTGCTATAAAATGGAGCCGAAGCCGATGATGTTTACAATAGTCTCCTATCAAACCAACCACGGAATTGAAGGCGACAATTTTTAGAATAGTCTACTACCAAACCAACACCACAATGGCTCTTTTGATAATGCAACTTAATCAATATATTTTCTAGCACATTTTAGACTATACTTTCCCACACTGCAACACCCATGTAAAACAACTTACAAATTTTGGAGATCAATAGTTTTAACATCAACAATAAATAAATCATTTATGTAAAACACCTAAGTAAAATGGCTTATAGATTACAAAGAACAATAGTTTTAAAACCCTCCAATCTACTATAAAACCAAGCTGAAGCCAATGATTTTTACAATAGTTTGCTATCAAACCAACCGTGGAGCCAAAGGTGATGATTTTTAGAATAGTCTACTATCAAACCAACACCACAATGTGTCTTTTGACAATGCAACTTAATCATTATATTTTCTGGCACATTTCAGAGTATACTTTCCCACACTGCAACATTGAATATTGCATTTACTGTGTGTTGTACCATCATACAAGAAGGGCATGATGCATTAACTCTCGCATGAGGAAACACTTAGCATTTTTCTTCCGTGTATCAAGGTGACCAACTCCACCACCTCCAACCCATGTAATTACTAAGCTCCACGTCACCATAAAAAAAACCTGGTCAAGTCATCGCCAGTTGGGACATCTCCGGTGCCAAAAAATCCAATTCACGGTTGGGCTAATGAAAATCCCAACAAAAAGTTCAAACAAATAGCCTATCGGCTAATCAATTATTATCAAGCTATCAATGGAGGATTTGAAATATTTTATAATACATTAGTTTTGTAATTGTAGTAACGAATTGGCGAATAATTATCTTTATGGTTTAGAGTTAAGGTTTGGGGGAAATTCAATCTATTTGGTACTATTTTTTCATTTTGGTTTTGTGTATTTGGTTCTTATTGTTGGGTGATGGCTATAAGTTTTTCTCTAACATAAGGTTATGCGCAAGATCATGATGGGCCAAAAAGTGGCAATATGATGGGTATGTGGCTGATGACTATTTTTTTACCCAAAATTGATGAAACCAAAAGGATTTTTAAAGGAGATTCTCAGCTTTCCATCGATATAAATTATGCTTTACTTTGAATTTAATAAGTAATTATTATTCATTTTTTATTCAAATTACGACTAAAGTCTTGATTGATAGGCTGATTGAAAAACATCTAGAGCTTTCAAACGGTATCATATTTTTTGAATCCAAAACATGCGTCACAATTCATACTATAGATTCATGAATTTTTTAAGGTGGTTAACATATTAGCTTTTATTTTTTTATTTTTTGTAATAAAAAATTCATAATTAATTATTTACTTGGAAAAAAATTACAAAAAATATGCATCACATTGGGGCATGAGTCTCACTTATATCTAAAATATTATAAAAAAATATTATCATTTTATTGTGGTTAGGGTGGTCAGACAGACACCTACTTATTTTTTCCCTAAAATTTAAGTACCACTACATTGAAATTTTAAATTTTCACCAAATAGATTTTTTTTTAAAACTAACCTAGTAGTTTAGAAACTAAATTCAATTTTCTACAGATTCTATTCTTACATAGTTTTGAAATAATATAGATAACTTATTCAAATTTTTACGTCAAGTTGCCTAACTCTGATTTTTCTGAATTTTTTGCCACTTAAGGGCCTATTTTTTCCATGATGATCGTACACATACCCATAAAGTCAACTATTATTTTTAGTCTAGAAGTAAAATTGGGAGAGTATGTTATATATAAAAAGGGGAAATCTAGATACGACCTAGACCTTGTAGTAGATGGAGGAATTTAAATGTTATTATGAATTTTTTAACTTATTTCTTATTCACTTTTAGGTGTCTAGGGTAATATTTTTTTTTTATCAAATTCTTGCATTAAATATCATTTGAAAGAAATATTAAGTTGATGGTGTAAGTGTATTGCAAGTTGTAAGAACATATTAACAATGAAAATTATTATAGACATTAAAATCACGTCAAAGAATTATTAAATGCATGACTTAAATGTGTAGACACTAAAAAATATCAGGTAGACTTGCTAATACCATTTTTCCTTATCAATTCTCTTGTCTAATGTCATAATTCTTCTATTAATTAAATAATTTTAATTATTTAATTATTTGAATCTCTATTTTTTATTTCTTCCTTGGATTATTTAATTACTTCACTAATGTCTTTTTCCTCCATAATTAATTATTTACCACTTTCTACTATAATTAGATAGTTATTTTAATCATTTAGCTATTCACTAGCATATTCTATCATTAAATTAAATAAATTTTATTTATTTAACTGCTTACTAATTTATCATCTTCTTCCCATTTCGAATTAAATTATTATTTAACTCAAAAATCAGCTTGTCACATGTCTCCTATAATTAAATAATATATCTAGTTTTTAATTATCCATGTCCCATTTTTGAATTAAATTGTTATTTAATGGAAAAGTCAACCTATCACATGTCTTCCATAATTAAATAATTCTTTTATTATTTAATTATTCATTTCCCTCTCAAATCAAATGATTTTATATTTATTTGATTCTCTTCAACAACCTCTTTTTCTCTACCAATCTCATTATCTGTGAAAATCTTATGTCTCATTCAATTTCAACCCTTGATTGAATTATTTTATAATTCAATCTTGTCCATTCATTTCTATATTTTCCCTAATGTTTCCCTAACCCTATTCCATACTACAAATTTCATTCTTGTCCATTGATTGACACATATTATTGACATTCAATCTCATCCCTTGAACATTCAAATTTTTATTTTCTATAAAAGACCCTATCCTTGTCATTTTCATACATCTAGAGCAAGTGCAAGTACATGTTAGTGTGAGACAACTATCTTCAATATTTTGCTAGTCATTGGCATAGGCTACTATTGCATACTCAAATCTAAGGGCACCAAGTACATTCAAGCAAAATGGAGAAGAGCAATGGAGGTCAAGTGACCATGGCATATGTGATATTTACTTCATGTTTATGTTGTTTATGTTGGATTGTGATCTATTGTTGGTTTAGGGTTAGTTTTGATGCTATTTTACATTAACCTAAATTTTACCCTAGATTACAAAATGTATTGCAAGTTGCAAGAAAATATTAATGTGGGAGTTTATTGTAGACATTAAAATCATTTCACCTTTATTATTATTATCTTATTAACATCCTTCTCTAAAATATATTATTTTATCATTTAATTTCTATTAATTCATTATCATTTAAATTAAATAGTTCTTATTATTTAATTTAGTAAGCTAATTTCTCACATTTATTTAAATAATTGAAAATGAGTCATCACTCATTGTTCATCAAATATTTAAATAAATAAATGAAACCTACATGAAATTCCATCTTATTTAGTTAACTAATCAATCAAAATAGCAAAGTCATTCATTTAATCATTCAACTCATCTATGCAATCACTTAACTCAATCATGTATTGAATTAAATTTTTCATGCAACCAATTCACTCACTCATGTCTAATCTTCATGCAATCAATTAACTTCTTTTAACTCTCTTCTATTTAGTTGAAGAAATTGAACGTAGGCTACAAGTTACACCTCTACCTTGCATGAGGTTCCTTCACCATTCATCACCCATGCTTCAAAAAGTCACCTTACCCTATGTAGTCAATATAGAAAGTATTCTATCATTTCCATCATTTATTATGATTATCTAACTTTTTCATGTGTGTTTTAAATTTTTTTACATAGTTAGGTTGACTCATAGTATTTCCTAAGAAGTTTTCTTATAGGTCAACTTGTTCTTTTACAAGTCCTGGTCCAATTTTCATCCATTATCACCTATATATTGATGATTAATTTCCCCAATATTTATCATCTTTATTCCTATGAGAAAACCATGGAATTTTCTTTATTTTTTGTTTAGGGTGAAAAATAGGGTTCACCAAAATGAATCAACAAGATGATGAACCACTAATTTTTCTAAGGCCCTAAACATATAATTATGTGTGTGATAAGATGCAAATAACAATTAGAAACTAACCCTAATTGTTATAGAAACTATGAGATGAGTTTTTAGAGCTTAAAATGGTGTGTACCTTGCCATAATAAGCCTATTTTTAGAGCACAAAGGACTCATTCGCCTTTAGTGTCGAATGGGTCCCTGTCAGGGTTTTTGAAATTGAGATCTAGGTTATTTTCCTTGATGTTTGCACTCTCAAATCATCGATTTTCAGCTCTTGAAAACCTGTAACAAATTATGTAGCTTCAATTTCTTGTTCTTGAAATATAAAGGTCAATCTTACTGATGGAACCCCTACAAATTTTCTTGGTTCCATTCCTAACTTTGCAAGTTTTAGTTAGCTTCAAACATTTTGACTTAGGGTTTTGTTCACTAATATTGTGTGGGGATTTTTTTGTCAAAATCTCACCCAAGAAACCCTTAAATAAAAGTCCTTGTGAATGATATAATCTATCGTTGATTTCTTATCACCAATTCCCAATCATTCTAGAAATATCTTGACGCATTTGAACTCATGGAGTAACTGGCCCCTCATGCCTAGGTTTGACATTCTTTTATT
Organism: Sequoia sempervirens; assembly: GCA_007258455.2. NCBI lineage: Eukaryota > Viridiplantae > Streptophyta > Pinopsida > Cupressales > Cupressaceae > Sequoia > Sequoia sempervirens. The sequence goes on along the minus strand of VDFB02105785.1, from coordinate 195,323,806 downwards.
TGGCCTTAAAATCCTTTGAAATAATATGTTCTATGTCCTTTGATGCCTTTTATATGTCACTCTAGATGGTCCCTTTCCTTGAACGACTTGCGGGCACATGCTAAATTGTCTTCACTTAAGTCTCGTCCATCATTTCTCTTTATCGCTCATCGTAGATAACTTTTGAAATATAAATTTAAATTCGAGATGAGTGGTGTTTCTTTGGTCTCACGCATCACAAATGGCTTTGTGAACTTTTGAATTACATCAACGATTGGTGATCAGTGGCATTTCTTTTGTTTTGTGCATCGTGGATAGGTTGTGGGTTTTGAGTTTACAATAGTGATGCACAATATGTGTGTTGATTTCATTATCACTGGGATCTTTCTCATCGCTAATTGCTTATGAAGTTCATGATGAGAATTAGTAATGTGCAATTTCCCTTGGTGCTCTTTGTATCTTATTCTATCACTCATCGCAGATTCATCCCTAGTTTTGAGTTTCAAATTGGCGATGAGTGATGGAGTGTTTTGTTTAGGGATTTCTTTCATTGATCTAAATTTTTCTTATGATCGATGTCTTTGGTGCCTTATATTTTCACGTAGGTGCATGTGGCCTAATATGGTTTCAGTGCTAGCTATAATTTTTCACTGATATGTTCTTGAATTTCAAACATGAATCAATGACATGCGATGTGAGGAGGAGAATTGCTGAAAAGGGGACAGTGATCCAATGGTCAGGATTTCATCGTGTCTATGCTCGCATCATTGATTGAACTCTAGAAAGGTGGGGCAAATACACGATGAGTGATGAAATGTTTAAGGGAACATTCTCTTAAAATATCAGCTCTGTGTACTTTTCTGATATAAATGGAAGAGCACAGATCGAGTTGGTGATGCATGTGAATTGTTAGATCACAGGTGACTAATGAAGATTAATGGTTGACAAGGAAAATTTCTAAGGTGGTATCACTATTTTTTAGGAACAAGTTGTAAAAGCCAGAAACTATGCTCAAGGTTGCCATTCATGGAGTTTTAAATCCTCAAATATTGACGGTCCAGATTCAAAGCTGAGCTGCTAAGTTATCAGCTCACTTCCATGAGGATCTCTTCAATCATTAATTGCTTCACACTGCAAATTGTCTATTTAATGTAGATTTGCTTGTCGTTTGATCTCACCATTTTTAGTCTTTAAAAAATGTGAGGTGTGGGTCATAGAAAAAGTATGCGAGTGTTGAGCTTTCAATTGCAGAGGTGTTGATGTTTTCTTCATGGGTACATTAGTTTTGTTTTATATGAGCTCTATTTAATTCATGCTCTAGTTTGTCTGGGAGTTTCATATTTCTCTGGATACTTGAAGTTGTCTGGGTTTGTGGGTGTGCTTTCCCACAAATTTAATTTAGGAGCTTGAAGTTGGTTAGTTTCCTCTCAATTTAGACTTGCTAGCTTTTACTCTGTGTTCTATAAAAATTATGGGTAAGTCAGGTGTGTCAATCCATCCAACTAGGAGGTCTAGATGACTTAGTGTGTTTAAGTGTCAAGAGGATATGTCTGTGGCTGAGCAAGAAGTACCTGGGACTTCTACAACACCCAATGGTAAGAGAAATGCATTGATAAAAATAAGAAGACTATTGTCAAGAGTATGTACAATTTGAGAAACATGACCATTTCATAAGAATTGGTCAAGTTTAAAGGGAAGGAGTCAACCCTGAGAGGAAGGAAAATAAAAGAAACAAGGGTCACCAAGCCTATCTAGGGAGACACAATTCTCCCATTGTGCTTTCTAATAGCCCTTCGGGTGGTGGAGATGACACTGACTCAGGATACAACCAATATCTTCTCTCTCTTGTGTCGTATGAGGACTCTAACAAGGAAGGGGTGATGGTTCCTCCTATTGCATCATGAACAAGGTGGGGATGAGCATACTCTGATGCTGATGACTCAAAGTAGCATCTCCTCATTGTTTTTTTTTTTATGACACCATTGCCAATGCATCGGGATCATCCTTCTTAGCTTATATGTGGTTTTTTTCCTTGTGCTTATATGTAATTCTTTTGACCGATATAATGAAGAATCTTTTTTCTTTACATGGATGTTGAAACAATGACTAACGGTACCCTATGGGTGATTTGGTTACTCTCCATCGACAACTCATGAGGAATTTTGTCTTTTGTTTTCCCCTGTCATGCAAATGATTACATATGACTGTTTGGGGAATTTCTTGAATTCAAGTGAAATTTGTTTTGAAATGAAATATGAAATATAATTGTAATTGAGCTAGATGCTTGTTGCTCCCTTGCTCCATAAAAGCGATTTTAAGGCTGATTACAAGGGTTCAAGTTTTGAGTCTTAGAAGGGTCTAGGTGAAATGCGAAGCTCAGAAAGGAGCAAAATGTAAATAGATAAAATGATGAATAGATCAGGAACAAGTTCATGGTATGAGTCATAATGTAATGGTCTTGAATATTTTTATAGTAACATCAGTAATAGAAAATATTAGTTCTAAAATATATGCTCTCCTGTGTAATTTCCTTGCAAATTATGAATGGAATTGTTAAGAATAGCTTCATTTGTCTTTTGCTATTTAAACTAAGTGAATGAGTTTATTTACACTTCAATTTAAGGGGTTGATTTAGTGCTAAAATAAGGCACATGTTTGTGAGGAAAGGATGTAGGATTTGGTAAGAAGGTATGCTTTAAACATAGAGAGTTGAATGCTACAAAGTATTATATCAATTGTCCACCAATTACTGAGTTGAATTGTTAGGGTATTACTAATTAATTGCAAAGGTGACTCCATTATTCCCATGGACAAGGCACTGGTATCTTCATTAGCTAATCTTAGATTTAATTGAGTTAGTAATGCACCTAACCAGAGGCTTGGAATGAGAATGAATTCATATAAAAAATTTAATTATAATGTCCCAATCTGATGTATCACTTTATTCCTTGTAATAGATGATAGTTTATTGAAAGGTCATCCAAACCTTTGATGAATGTTTCCTATTTACACTATAGAGGAATTCATCTGTGTGTACAAATGCTTTTAACTGAATGAGTACCTTATGAATATAAATGGGATTACCCTCCTAGGTTTCATAGAGCCCAAAGAGTACTTAGAAGTAATGGTCTTAGAATCCTTATGTGTTGGTCACTAAATTTGAAAATTCTTGAGCATAAGGGTTGGCTACCCTTTAGAGGATTTCAAGGTTTAGCTGGAAAAAAGAACCAACAAAAATGGTGACTCTGCTTGGGATGAACTTTGAAATTATTTTGTTGCAAACTGTCTTATTAAAGATTTTACTATTTTCTAATTGGTTATATTTTCAATCCTAGTTTTGTGTCAATGAGTCAACCCTCTGAGATATGAAGGATTTTGATGTGTGTCCTTTGAAAACTTGCATGTACTGTCAAGATTTGTCACAATTCCATGAATATTGGTAGAAATGCTCACTAGAAGTGGGTGGCGACTCCAAAACTCTCTTTACTAGTGTGAATTGTTTGAGAAACTCCAATAAAATGGGATGAAAAGTTGCTGGAAACAAAATAAAGAAGTGTAAAGGACTCGTGTGTGACTTTGTTGATTAAGGAAGCTTGAAGTGAAATTTACTGGTGAAAGAAACTTCACATTGTGTAATTTTATTCCTTTATAATGGAGGTGGCAATTCTATGCATAAGGACCTATGAAGACATTAAGAAAGTTTCAAATCTGCAAGGTTTTCTAGTCAATGACACAATTTAGGAATGGTTGCAGTGTATCTATGTATTTTCCTCTGTTTTGGTTTTCAAGAAGAGATAAATCCATGTGAAAACCATATTGAAATGAGTTGGTGAAAATTTTGTTTCGCTATTATGTTAGTTAAGCATAAGTAGATGGATGTTAGTTATTTTACATACTTCTAACATGTAATGTGTAATATCTAAGTTGAATTGAAGAAGTATGCTTATCTTTGAAATTTTCCTTTTAGAAAGTTTTAAAGCATGAATATTTTTGAAAATGAGGCAGTAGATAATCAATTTGAAGTTGATTTGTAAGGATTGAATAGGGATACAAAAGAAATGTATTACTCCCCTATATCTCCTTGTGGAACATCAAGTAAAAACATGCAAGGAATGCATCTCTTATCATGTCATCAAAATAAGCTTTCTATTGAGAGATACAATTCATTAAGTTTTAATGGTATTTGAGGTTTTCCTAACAAGATTCCAAATGATATTAGGAAACATTTACCTAAATTTACAAGGAAAAGTGATGAGTTAGCTTCTAAACACCTAAATGAATTCATAGATTTGATGGGTGATTCTGAGATAGATCATGAGGATGTTGTCATGAAGCTCTTTGCCCAATCTTTAAAGGAAACTACTAGAGACTAGTTTTCATATTTGTCAATCTATTCTGTAGCCCTGTGGAATGGTTTTATGATAGCATTATAGAACAATTTGGTGAAAGGGTTAATCCTAGCTTGGTAAGGAAAATATTTATGGAAATCCAAAAGGATGAAGATGAGTTGGTTCTTGGGGTTGGGGCCCTAGCTCGGTTGGCTAAATCTTTCCTATTGCAGGAGGTTGGTCATGAGGTCTAGTCTCCCCCACCCCCGTGGTACTGGAGGGCGTGTCGTTCCAACGTCGCGGATCACGTTAAAAAGTTTACCAGGCACACTGTAGTTTATATGGGGTCGTGCTACTCAATTCTGCAGTCTAAAAAAAAAAAAGATGAGTTGGTTCTTTCTTAGGGAAAAAACTCTTGAGCTCACAAATATAGCTCCCAAGGAAATGTCTGACAAGAAAACACATGTCCCGAACCTCCTCCTAAAAGGAAGATGCAAAAGGTAAAAGCTACACAACCACCACATGGCGCATTGCGCATCTTTTTGCTAATTTTATTTGAGCATGGGTGCACCTAATACTGGAAACGTTTATGCAAAACAAAAATAAACGACTAGGGAAAAAAAACCTTTATAGTTCAGGCAATTCATACCTGGGTCTTCGCTTCTGCAAAGATTCAAACCTGGGCCTCTAGCTATTCTTGGAGTTTGACAAAAGTGGTGTGTTGAGCTTCCCAATCTGCATTAGTTGGTAGAACAAGGGTCCAGATCTTCCTGTATGTTTTTTCAAGATAAAAATTTCTTTGAAAGAGATGATGCCCAATCTAGAAGAGATTGCACCCAGGTGATAATAGAGTTGAGAAAGAGGATAGATTTCACACTCAAAATCATCCACTATGGGTACAACCCTTGAGCTTGGAATTTCAGCAGTGGTTTGGATCATTCCTCGGATTGCCTCATTGATTTTCTCCATTGTTAGTGCGTCTTCATCTAGGGAGAGAAGAGGAGGCAACTTGAAACCAACCAAGA
>VDFB02105785.1:195281810-195318374 GCA_007258455.2 Sequoia sempervirens | reverse complement strand
AGTGGTGGGTGCCTTTCTCAAAATAACATCTTACACATGTCATTACTGACCCTGACATATGAGTGCACATCTCTATATAGCTTTCTCTACATATTTGACAAACATAAAGGTTTGAAAGTGCATCTTTGTGGTGTCGAAACCGTTTTACCGTAGAAAGGTAGCAATCATTGAATATTTCTTTGAGGTGTTGTTGCTATGCTAGTGCAGTAGGGGGATTTTTTTGAGATTGTATATAAGGGGTGGCATCTACCATTTCCAATGGAAATTGTGAGGGAAGATTGTTAGCAGGTAGACCTGTAGGTGTTCTTCATTGTAGTTATCCTTTGTTGCAGGTATTTTGTATGAAACTTCACACAAATTTCCTCTCTATGTTGGCTATAGTACAAATGGCTTCATTGCTATTTTTTAGCCTTTTTAAATTCAACAATTGATTGGGTTGTGGAACTTGAATGTACTTGCATAACCTAGGAGTATACATACAAGCTCAACCATATTGGCATATATTAATATACATGTATAACCATAGATATATTTAAAGTAGTAATTACATATAAACATATAAAAAAAAAAAAGTGTATCCATGTGTATATAAATGTATATCTATGGATGATCACAAAAGGAATAGCATAGTTTGAACATTGGAATATATAAAAATATATATATAAGGATTTTACAGATTTTTGTGTTAACCATTTTCACTATTTCACTATTGCTATATCCCAAGTTTTGAAAAATACAATATTGGATGCACACAACCAGTTGAAAGTTATGTTTGTAGAATCCAAGTGTATATAATAATTTGTGTAGGCATGCATCTATGCAAGAACAAATATATGGAATTAAAACCAAAAGCACACAACCCACGCTCGATATCCTCCCCACCATTTTTTTTGCATCGTGGAGGCTCATGGACTCTACCAAAACCCCTGACCAAGAACATTATGAAACACCCACATGGAATTTCATGGAGTTCCATCACACATCACACAATAACAAAGTTGGGGGAAATCTATTGTATTCATATCTAATCTATCATATTGTAGTGTTTTCTTTGCATCCCTTTCAACATTATATATACATATACATACATATACATTTATATATACACATATACATATACATATACATATACATATACATATATACATATACATATACATATACATATACATATACATATACATATATACACATATACATACATTTACATATACATATATATATATATACACACACATATACATATATATACATATACATATATATATATATATATATATATACATATACATATATATACATATACATATATATATATGCATATACATATATATATATACATATATACATATACATATATATATATATATATATACATATACATCATATATATATATATATATATATACATATACATATATATACACACATACACATACATACACATATACATATACATATACATATACATATACATATACATATACATATACATATACATATACATATACATGAAAGGGATGTTTTTATATGTTGGGAAATATCAATGCGTATCTACTTCCACATCTATATGCTTTGTCAGATTCACCCATGTGTGATACACCTTAAATCCAAGAAACTAGAAACAATAACACCAAACTTGCAATAGGTATAACAAAAAGGAAATTGATACTTATAGAATCAGGATTTGAAGGCTGGTGGTTCACACCCTCAAAGATGGACTCCGTAGCGAAACCAGTGGGAGATGTCAACAAATCAATATTGGGGGGGCTTTGGAGACCCATCCACAAAGCTCAATTTCATAGACATAATTCTGGGAAGTTTTTGCAAGGACAAAATGTTGCAATTTGAGTTGACTAATTGACATCTCTATTTCACAATAAAAATAAAAAAAATAATGTATTGCAACATCCCAATGGAAATTGGTAGACAACTTAGAAATATTGATCTATAACTATTCCACTTTTAATACTGTCCAAACAATATGAGATACAAGAACAAGAATAGAAACACTTTTAATACTGTCCAAACACCAGGGGATACATCAACAAGCATAAAAATGATAAATGAAAATGTATATACCCCTATATGTATTTGTTTATCTTTGAGGTTGCTTATATATGTATCCATGCAGTTTTTTATTATTTTACTATATTTCTACATATAGCTATATGCAGATATTTGTATATGTTGCTAGCTAGTCCTTTCACCCTTTCTTATCCAAACAATAGGCTATACAACAATAAGAATAGAAATGATTAAGTACATATATGCATTGAATTTCCCCAATGTCAACACATTTAAAAACACACATATAACTAGATATATATATATATATCCATATGTATACACACACACACACACACACACATATATATATATATATATCTATTTATATACACACTACTATATCTAAATAGATGTGTATACCATATTTTTTCCTCACTATGTAACTCCTCCCCTTGAAATTTATGAAGAGAGCAAACATCTAGATTGAATTTTGTCTCAATTGGCTAGGAATGCTATGAATTCAAACCTTTTGTTTCCTATAGGATATTGTCGACTTCGAAGTAGGGCATTATTATAGGAAATAAAAGGTTTGAATTCATAGCCTTCTTAGCTAGTCAATTGAGGGAAAATCTAGTTTGGATGTTTTCTCTCTTCATAAATTTCAAGGGGAGGAGTTATTAATCTGCAGTTGCTACTATGTTAATGGGTATAACACCAAAGATGCATAGAATGAGAATTATGTGAGAGTTGCACAACGGGCAGAACAAACAATAAGGAAAGGGAAAAAGTTGTGCAAACTAGCAATATGTTTTTAACTTCAGAGCTTATTAAAATATATATGCCATAGGGGGACTCTTGGCCACCTTCGAACACAAAAGTGAAATGGTAAATGGTTTCTCACGGTGTTGGACAATGCAAATCAAGATGGTAGGACCAAACAAATGCAATCTACACTATTTTCAATGTTTTTGAATGTATTCAGTTTCAATAGGGACATTCACTACCAAGGTGTAATCAATTTTATAGATTTCTTATGAACATGTTACACATACTGCACCATTAAATGCTATGTTATTAATAGTTACATCTCAATGCTATATCATTTAATGCTATGGTTGTATTGTAGCAATTTTCTTAGAAGCTAAATAATACTTACATATGCTATTTTTAACTCTTTTTAAATCAAAGTCTACCTAAATACAAATAAAGATAGAATAAACAGCTATTTAGATATACATGTGCATATATAAATTGTTGTTGCATTCTCAAATGAGCCACAATGGTTTTGGTTTGTATATATGGATATATATTTTTGCCTATATGTATTTTTTTAAATATGAAATGAGGAATTCAATACATATATATACACATAAATTCAAGCTACATTTCCTAACACTAAATATTATAAAAAAATAGAGAAATTGTAAAAGAGCTATTAGATGACAAATCCTATTCACAGCTGGGCTAATGAAAATCCCAATGGAAACTTCAAACAAATAGCCTATTAGCTAAAAATGTAAAGTTGAACAAATAAAAGAGCTATTAGAATAACACTTAAAAGCAACCAAACTATTTTTTTCTCCACGCTTATACAAATATCTTTTCAACTTTCCAAATTAATTATTTAAACCTAGTTCTATATGATGATACCTATTGTCTTTAGGCTATGAAAATAATTATATGATGCAATAATCTCTAGAAAATGCATATAATTCCACAAACTTAATTGTAAATTTGAGCTACATTGCTTGACATTAAATATTATAGACAAATCATTTATGCAAAATACCCAAGTAAAACGACTTGTAGCAAATAATTGTTATTCTAACACCTCTTATATAATTTGTCTATTTTTCTTCAATATTTATTAACAAAGAACATAGCTCAAATCTTGTATCAATATGTTTCATGATATTCTTTTTTTCCTAATCTGCTTGAAGCTCCCTAGAACAAACTGCTTGGGTATGTTTATGTAAGTGGTGGTGCTTGCTAATTATGTGGTATGGAAGTGTCTTATATCAATATGTTTCATTATATTCTTTCTTCCTCGTCTATTTCAACTTCCCCACAACAAACTATTCTTCATGATATTGTTTTTTTCAGTTCCCTATAACAAACTATTCATTATCGTAGCTTTCCTATTCTATTCTCCATATTTTAAAGTTCTATTTAATGTGGGTTTTAGGACATTTGTCATTTTCCTGTGATTCTTAAGTGTTTTCCTAATAGCTCCTTTCCAATTTCGCTTTTTCTTGTACTAATATGTTTCATGATATTCTTTTTTTCTCAACTATTTGAACTTACCCATTACAAACTGTTCTTCATGATATTATTTTTTCCAATTCCCCATACCAAACTATTCATTATCATAGTTTTCCTATTCTATTCTCCATATTTTGAAGTTCTATTTAATGTGGGTTTTCTGACATCTATCATTTTCCTATGATTGTTAAGTGTTTTTCTAATAGGTCTTTTCCAATTTCCCTTGACCAAAAAAGTTTAGATATGGACATCTATGTATGTGAAATTACTTACAAAGAATATTCAAAGTGAAGAACCCAGTTCAAGTCAAATGCATGTATAGATTTAAGTTTGTAGCATATTCCTGCTTACCTAAAATTCTATCACTATCTAGACAAAGTGTAACATAAAATTCTATATAACAGTTTGCTTCTCAATTCGAAATTCAAGCTACATTATTTGCCACAAAATATTATAGACAAAATAGGGAAATTATAAAACAACTATTAGAAAAACACTTAAGAATCATAGGTAAATCACATATGATCAAAATCCCACATAAACATATTCATACAAGACAAGCAGTTTGTGTAAGAGTTGGATTGTCAATTAAAAATTCAAGCTACATTCTTTGGCACCAAATCCACATTAAATAGAACTTGTAAAGCCAATGAGTAGCAATAACTTGTACAAAATTCCTATAACACCACAAAATTAATCAAAAATTTGAGTTACATTGCTTGGCACTAAATATTATAGACAAATAGAGAAATTGTAAAAGAGCTATTACACAAAAAATCCTATTCATGGTTGGGATAATGAAAATCCCATCAAAAACTTCAAACAAATAAATTGAACAAATAAAAGAGATATTAGAAAGAATAATACTTAACATGATCCACCAAACTAATTTTATCTCCAACATCTTTCTACTTTCATACTAACCCTCTACATATATATATATATCTATTAGAAAGAATAACACTTAACATCCACCAAACTAATTTTATCTCCAACATCTTTCTACTTTCATACTAACCCTCTCTCTCTCTCTGTATATATATATATCTGTGTGTATGTGTATGTGTGTGTGTGTGCAATTGGTCCTATGTTAATGGGTGTAACGACAAAGATGCACAAAGATAGCTAAAACAACAAATGGAGGGCGATAAAATTACTAACCCTAACCATATTGTTTGGTGAAATAAACAAGATTTAACTAAAATTGCTCCTATGGTAACAAGTATAAGGCCAAAGATGCACAAAGATAACTACAAACAATAAACGAGGGACAAAAAAATTACTAACCCTAACCATATTTTTTGATGAAAGAAAGAAAATTTAACTGCAATTTCTCCATCCATACAAAACCATAATGCCAAACACCCATGTAAAATGACTTATAGATTCTAGATAACAACAATTTTAACATAAATATTATAAATAAATCATTTATGCAAAACACCCATGTAAAATGACTTACATATTGTAGAGAATAATAGTTTTAAAACCCTCCAATCTGCTATAAAATGGAGCCGAAGCCGATGATGTTTACAATAGTCTCCTATCAAACCAACCACGGAATTGAAGGTGACAATTTTTAGAATAGTCTACTACCAAACCAACACCACAATGGCTCTTTTGATAATGCAACTTAATCAATATATTTTCTAGCACATTTTAGACTATACTTTCCCACACTGCAACACCCATGTAAAACAACTTACAAATTTTGGAGATCAATAGTTTTAACATCAACAATAAATAAATCATTTATGTAAAACACCTAAGTAAAATGGCTTATAGATTACAAAGAACAATAGTTTTAAAACCCTCCAATCTACTATAAAACCAAGCTGAAGCCAATGATTTTTACAATAGTTTGCTATCAAACCAACCGTGGAGCCAAAGGTGATGATTTTTAGAATAGTCTACTATCAAACCAACACCACAATGTGTCTTTTGACAATGCAACTTAATCATTATATTTTCTGGCACATTTCAGAGTATACTTTCCCACACTGCAACATTGAATATTGCATTTACTATGTGTTGTACCATCATACAAGAAGGGCATGATGCATTAACTCTCGCATGAGGAAACACTTAGCATTTTTCTTCCGTGTATCAAGGTGACCAACTCCACCACCTCCAACCCATGTAATTACTAAGCTCCACGTCACCATAAAAAAAACCTGGTCAAGTCATCGCCAGTTGGGACATCTCCGGTGCCAAAAAATCCAATTCACGGTTGGGCTAATGAAAATCCCAACAAAAAGTTCAAACAAATAGCCTATCGGCTAATCAATTATTATCAAGCTATCAATGGAGGATTTGAAATATTTTATAATACATTAGTTTTGTAATTGTAGTAACGAATTGGCGAATAATTATCTTTATGGTTTAGAGTTAAGGTTTGGGGGAAATTCAATCTATTTGGTACTATTTTTTCATTTTGGTTTTGTGTATTTGGTTCTTATTGTTGGGTGATGGCTATAAGTTTTTCTCTAACATAAGGTTATGCGCAAGATCATGATGGGCCAAAAAGTGGCAATATGATGGGTATGTGGCTGATGACTATTTTTTTACCCAAAATTGATGAAACCAAAAGGATTTTTAAAGGAGATTCTCAGCTTTCCATCGATATAAATTATGCTTTACTTTGAATTTAATAGTAATTATTATTCATTTTTTATTCAAATTACGACTAAAGTCTTGATTGATAGGCTGATTGAAAAACATCTAGAGCTTTCAAGCGGTATCATATTTTTTGAATCCAAAACATGCGTCACATTCTATGTTTAGCATACTATAGGATTAAAAAGAAAAATGAATTTCATGAATTTTTGATCAAGTTAAGGTGGTTAGACATCGAGTTTTATATTTTTAAAATTTGTAATAAAAATTCATAATTAATTATTTACTTGGAAAAAAATTACAAAAAATATGCATCACATTGGGGCATGAGTCCTCACTTATATCTAAAATATTATAAAAAAATATTATCATTTTATTGTGGTTAGGGTGGTCAGACAGACACCTACTTATTTTTTCCCTAAAATTTAAGTACCACTGCATTGAAATTTTAAATTTTCACCAAATAGATTTTTTTTTAAAACTAACCTAGTAGTTTAGAAACTAAATTCAATTTTCTACAGATTCTATTCTTACATAGTTTTGAAATAATATAGATAACTTATTCAAATTTTTACGTCAAGTTGCCTAACTCTGATTTTTCTGAATTTTTTGCCACTTAAGGGCCTATTTTTTCCATGATGATCGTACACATACCCATAAAGTCAACTATTATTTTTAGTCTAGAAGTAAAATTGGGAGAGTATGTTATATATAAAAAGGGGAAATCTAGATACGACCTAGACCTTGTAGTAGATGGAGGAATTTAAATGTTACTATGAATTTTTTAACTTATTTCTTATTCACTTTTAGGTGTCTAGGGTAATATTTTTTTTTTATCAAATTCTTGCATTAAATATCATTTGAAAGAAATATTAAGTTGATGGTGTAAGTGTATTGCAAGTTGTAAGAACATATTAACAATGAAAATTATTATAGACATTAAAATCACATCAAAGAATTATTAAATGCATGACTTAAATGTGTAGACACTAAAAAATATCAGGTAGACTTGCTAATACCATTTTTCCTTATCAATTCTCTTGTCTAATGTCATAATTCTTCTATTAATTAAATAATTTTAATTATTTAATTATTTGAATCTCTATTTTTTATTTCTTCCTTGGATTATTTAATTACTTCACTAATGTCTTTTTCCTCCATAATTAATTATTTACCACTTTGTACTATAATTAGATAGTTATTTTAATCATTTAGCTATTCACTAGCATATTCTATCATTAAATTAAATAAATTTTATTTATTTAACTGCTTACTAATTTATCATCTTCTTCCCATTTCGAATTAAATTATTATTTAACTCAAAAATCAGCTTGTCACATGTCTCCTATAATTAAATAATATATCTAGTTTTTAATTATCCATGTCCCATTTTTGAATTAAATTGTTATTTAATGGAAAAGTCAACCTATCACATGTCTTCCATAATTAAATAATTCTTTTATTATTTAATTATTCATTTCCCTCTCAAATCAAATGATTTTATATTTATTTGATTCTCTTCAACAACCTCTTTTTCTCTACCAATCTCATTATCTGTGAAAATCTTATGTCTCATTCAATTTCAGCCCTTGATTGAATAATTTTATAATTCAATCTTGTCCATTCATTTCTATATTTTCCCTAATGTTTCCCTAACCCTATTCCATACTACAAATTTCATTCTTGTCCATTGATTGACACATATTATTGACATTCAATCTCATCCCTTGAACATTCAAATTTTTATTTTCTATAAAAGACCCTATCCTTGTCATTTTCATACATCTAGAGCAAGTGCAAGTACATGTTAGTGTGAGACAACTATCTTCAATATTTTGCTAGTCATTGGCATAGGCTACTATTGCATACTCAAATCTAAGGGCACCAAGTACATTCAAGCAAAATGGAGAAGAGCAATGGAGGTCAAGTGACCATGGCATATGTGATATTTACTTCATGTTTATGTTGTTTATGTTGGATTGTGATCTATTGTTGGTTTAGGGTTAGTTTTGATGCTATTTTACATTAACCTGAATTTTACCCTAGATTACAAAATGTATTGCAAGTTGCAAGAAAATATTAATGTGGGAGTTTATTGTAGACATTAAAATCATTTCACCTTTATTATTATTATCTTATTAACATCCTTCTCTAAAATATATTATTTTATCATTTAATTTCTATTAATTCATTATCATTTAAATTAAATAGTTCTTATTATTTAATTTAGTAAGCTAATTTCTCACATTTATTTAAATAATTGAAAATGAGTCATCACTCATTGTTCATCAAATATTTAAATAAATAAATGAAACCTACATGAAATTCCACCTTATTTAGTTAACTAATCAATCAAAATAGCAAAGTCATTCATTTAATCATTCAACTCATCTATGCAATCACTTAACTCAATCATGTATTGAATTAAATTTTTCATGCAACCAATTCACTCACTCATGTCTAATCTTCATGCAATCAATTAACTTCTTTTAACTCTCTTCTATTTAGTTGAAGAAATTGAACGTAGGCTACAAGTTACACCTCTACCTTGCATGAGGTTCCTTCACCATTCATCACCCATGCTTCAAAAAGTCACCTTACCCTATGTAGTCAATATAGAAAGTATTCTATCATTTCCATCATTATTATGATTATCTAACTTTTTCATGTGTGTTTTAAAATTTTTTACATAGTTAGGTTGACTCATAGTATTTCCTAAGAAGTTTTCTTATAGGTCAACTTGTTCTTTTACAAGTCCTGGTCCAATTTTCATCCATTATCACCTATATATTGATGATTAATTTCCCCGATATTTATCATCTTTATTCCTATGAGAAAACCATGGAATTTTCTTTATTTTTTGTTTAGGGTGAAAAATAGGGTTCACCAAAATGAATCAACAAGATGATGAACCACTAATTTTTCTAAGGCCCTAAACATATAATTATGTGTGTGATAAGATGCAAATAACAATTAGAAACTAACCCTAATTGTTATAGAAACTATGAGATGAGTTTTTAGAGCTTAAAATGGTGTGTACCTTGCCATAATAAGCCTATTTTTAGAGCACAAAGGACTCATTCGCCTTTAGTGTCGAATGGGTCCCTGTCAGGGTTTTTGAAATTGAGATCTGGGTTATTTTCCTTGATGTTTGCACTCTCAAATCATCGATTTTCAGCTCTTGAAAACCTATAACAAATTATGTAGCTTCAATTTCTTGTTCTTGAAATATAAAGGTCAATCTTACTGATGGAACCCCTACAAATTTTCTTGGTTCCATTCCTAACTTTGCAAGTTTTAGTTAGCTTCAAACATTTTGACTTAGGGTTTTGTTCACTAATATTGTGTGGGGATTTTTTTGTCAAAATCTCACCCAAGAAACCCTTAAATAAAATTCCTTGTGAATGATATAATCTATCGTTGATTTCTTATCACCAATTCCCAGTCATTCTAGAAATATCTTGAGGCATTTGAACTCATGGAGTAACTGGCCCCTCATGCCTAGGTTTGACATTCTTTTATTTGGCCTTAAAATCCTTTGAAATAATATGTTCTATGTCCTTTGATTCCTTTTATATGTCACTCTAGATGGTCCCTTTCCTTGAACGACTTGCGGGCACATGCTAAATTGTCTTCACTTAAGTCTCGTCCATCATTTCTCTTTATCGCTCATCGTAGATAACTTTTGAAATATAAATTTAAATTCGAGATGAGTGGTGTTTCTTTGGTCTCACGCATCACAGATGGCTTTGTGAACTTTTGAATTACATCAACGATTGGTGATCAGTGGCATTTCTTTTGTTTTGTGCATCGTGGATAGGTTGTGGGTTTTGAGTTTACAATAGCGATGCACAATATGTGTGTTGATTTCATTATCACTGGGATCTTTCTCATCGCTAATTGCTTATGAAGTTCATGATGAGAATTAGTAATGTGCAATTTCCCTTGGTGCTCTTTGTATCTTATTCTATCACTCATCGCAGATTCATCCCTAGTTTTGAGTTTCAAATTGGCGATGAGTGATGGAGTGTTTTGTTTAGGGATTTCTTTCATTGATCTAAATTTTTCTTATGATCGATGTCTTTGGTGCCTTATATTTTCACGTAGGTGCATGTGGCCTAATATGGTTTCAGTGCTAGCTATAATTTTTCACTGATATGTTCTTGAATTTCAAACATGAATCAATGACATGCGATGTGAGGAGGAGAATTGCTGAAAAGGGGACAATGATCCAATGGTCAGGATTTCATCGTGTCTATGCTTGCATCATTGATTGAACTCTAGAAAGGTGGGGCAAATACATGATGAGTGATGAAATGTTTAAGGGAACATTCTCTTAAAATATCAGCTCTGTGTACTTTTCTGATATAAATGGAAGAGCACAGATCGAGTGGGTGATGCATGTGAATTGTTAGATCACAGGTGACTAATGAAGATTAATGGTTGACAAGGAAAAATTCTAAGGTGGTATCACTATTTTTTAGGAACAAGTTGTAAAAGCCAGAAACTATGCTCAAGGTTGCCATTCATGGAGTTTTAAATCCTCAAATATTGACGGTCCAAATTCAAAGCTGAGCTGCTAAGTTATCAGCTCACTTCCATGAGGATCTCTTCAATCATTAATTGCTTCACACTGCAAATTGTCTATTTAATGTAGATTTTCTTGTCATTTGATCTCACCATTTTTAGTCTTTAAAAAATGTGAGGTGTGGGTCATAGAAAAAGTATGCGAGTGTTGAGCTTTCAATTGCAGAGGTGTTGATGTTTTCTTCATGGGTACATTAGTTTTGTTTTATATGAGCTCTATTTAATTCATGCTCTAGTTTGTCTGGGAGTTTCATATTTCTCTGGATACTTGAAGTTGTATGGGTTTGTGGGTGTGCTTTCCCACAAATTTAATTTAGGAGCTTGAAGTTGGTTAGTTTCCTCTCAATTTAGACTTGCTAGCTTTTACTCTGTGTTCTATAAAAATTATGGGTAAGTCAGGTGTGTCAATCCATCCAACTAGGAGGTCTAGATGACTTAGTGTGTTTAAGTGTCAAGAGGATATATCTGTGGCTGAGCAAGAAGTACCTGGGACTTCTACAACACCCAATGGTAAGAGAAATGCATTGATAAAAATAAGAAGACTATTGTCAAGAGTATGTACAATTTGAGAAACATGACCATTTCATAAGAATTGGTCAAGTTTAAAGGGAAGGAGTCAACTGATCCTGAGAGGAAGGAAAATAAAAGAAACAAGGGTCACCAAGCCTATCTAGGGAGACACAATTCTCCCATTGTGCTTTCTAATAGCCCTTCGGGTGGTGGAGATGACACTGACTCAGGATACAACCAATATCTTCTCTCTCTTGTGTCGTATGAGGACTCTAAAAAGGAAGGGGTGATGGTTCCTCCTATTGCATCATGAACAAGGTGGGGATGAGCATACTCTGATGCTGATGACTCAAAGTAGCATCTCCTCATTGTTTTTTTTTTTTTTATGACACCATTGCCAATGCATCAGGATCATCCTTCTTAGCTTATATGTGGTTTTTTCCCTTGTGCTTATATGTAATTATTTTGATTGATATAATGAAGAATCTTTTTGCTTTACATGGATGTTGAAACAATGACTAATGGTACCCTATGGGTGATTTGGTTACTCTCCATCGACAACTCATGAGGAATTTTGTCTTTTGTTTTCCCCTGTCATGCAAATGATTACATATGACTGTTTGGGGAATTTCTTGAATTCAAGTGAAATTTGTTTTGAAATGAAATATGAAATATAATTGTAATTGAGCTAGATGCTTGTTTCTCCCTTGCTCCATAAAAGCGATTTTAAGGCTGATTACAAGGGTTCAAGTTTTGAGTCTTAGAAGGGTCTCGGTGAAATGCGAAGCTCAGAAAGGAGCAAAATGTAAATAGATAAAATGATGAATAGATCAGGAACAAGTTCATGGTATGAGTCATAATGTAATGGTCTTGAATATTTTTATAGTAACATCAGTAATAGAAAATATTAGTTCTAAAATATATGCTCTCCTGTGTAATTTCCTTGCAAATTATGAATGGAATTGTTAAGAATAGCTTCATTTGTCTTTTGCTATTTAAACTAAGTGAATGAGTTTATTTACACTTCAATTTAAGGGGTTGATTTAGTGCTAAAATAAGGCACATGTTTGTGAGGAAAGGATGTAGGATTTGGTAAGAAGGTATGCTTTAAACATAGAGAGTTGAATGCTACAAAGTATTATATCAATTGTCCACCAATTACTGAGTTGAATTGTTAGGGTATTACTAATTAATTGCAAAGGTGACTCCATTATTCCCATGGACAAGGCACTGGTATCTTCATTAGCTAATCTTAGATTTAATTGAGTTAGTAATGCACCTAACCAGAGGCTTGGAATGAGAATGAATTCATATAAAAAATTTAATTATAATGTCCCAATCTGATGTATCACTTTATTCCTTGTAATAGATGATAGTTTATTGAAAGGTCATCCAAACCTTTGATGAATGTTTCCTATTTACACTATAGAGGAATTCATTTGTGTGTACAAATGCTTTTAACTGAATGAGTACCTTATGAATATAAATGGGATTACCCTCCTAGGTTTCATAGAGCCCAAAGAGTACTTAGAAGTAATGGTCTTAGAATCCTTATGTGTTGGTCACTAAATTTGAAAATTCTTGAGCATAAGGGTTGGCTACCCTTTAGAGGATTTCAAGGTTTAGCTGGAAAAAAGAACCAACAAAAATGGTGACTCTGCTTGGGATGAACTTTGAAATTATTTTGTTGCAAACTGTCTTATTAAAGATTTTACTATTTTCTAATTGGTTATATTTTCAATCCTAGTTTTGTGTCAATGAGTCAACCCTCTGAGATATGAAGGATTTTGATGTGTGTCCTTTGAAAACTTGCATGTACTGTCAAGATTTGTCACAATTCCATGAATATTGGTAGAAATGCTCACTAGAAGTGGGTGGCGACTCCAAAACTCTCTTTACTAGTGTGAATTGTTTGAGAAACTCCAATAAAATGGGATGAAAAGTTGCTGGAAACAAAATAAAGAAGTGTAAAGGACTCGTGTGTGACTTTGTTGATTAAGGAAGCTTGAAGTGAAATTTACTGGTGAAAGAAACTTCACATTGTGTAATTTTATTCCTTTATAATGGAGGTGGCAATTCTATGCATAAGGACCTATGAAGACATTAAGAAAGTTTCAAATCTGCAAGGTTTTCTAGTCAATGACACAATTTAGGAATGGTTGCAGTGTATCTATGTATTTTCCTCTGTTTTGGTTTTCAAGAAGAGATAAATCCATGTGAAAACCATATTGAAATGAGTTGGTGAAAATTTTGTTTCGCTATTATGTTAGTTAAGCATAAGTAGATGGATGTTAGTTATTTTACACACTTCTAACATGTAATGTGTAATATCTAAGTTGAATTGAAGAAGTATGCTTATCTTTGAAATTTTCCTTTTAGAAAGTTTTAAAGCATGAATATTTTTGAAAATGAGGCAGTAGATAATCAATTTGAAGTTGATTTGTAAGGATTGAATAGGGATACAAAAGAAATGTATTACTCCCCTATATCTCCTTGTGGAACATCAAGTAAAAACATGCAAGGAATGCATCTCTTATCATGTCATCAAAATAAGCTTTCTATTGAGAGATACAATTCATTAAGTTTTAATGGTATTTGAGGTTTTCCTAACAAGATTCCAAATGATATTAGGAAACATTTACCTAAATTTACAAGGAAAAGTGATGAGTTAGCTTCTAAACACCTAAATGAATTCATAGATTTGATGGGTGATTCTGAGATAGATCATGAGGATGTTGTCATGAAGCTCTTTGCCCAATCTTTAAAGGAAACTACTAGAGACTAGTTTTCATATTTGTCAATCTATTCTGTAGCCCTGTGGAATGGTTTTATGATAGCATTATAGAACAATTTGGTGAAAGGGTTAATCCTAGCTTGGTAAGGAAAATATTTATGGAAATCCAAAAGGATGAAGATGAGTTGGTTCTTGGGGTTGGGGCCCTAGCTCGGTTGGCTAAATCTTTCCTATTGCAGGAGGTTGGTCATGAGGTCTAGTCTCCCCCACCCCCGTGGTACTGGAGGGCGTGTCGTTCCAACGTCGCGGATCACGTTAAAAAGTTTACCAGGCACACTGTAGTTTATATGGGGTCGTGCTACTCAATTCCTGCAGTCTAAAAAAAGATGAGTTGGTTCTTTCTTAGGGAAAAAACTCTTGAGCTCACAAATATAGCTCCCAAGGAAATGTCTGACAAGAAAACACATGTCCCGAACCTCCTCCTAAAAGGAAGATGCAAAAGGTAAAAGCTACACAACCACCACATGGCGCATTGCGCATCTTTTTGCTAATTTTATTTGAGCATGGGTGCACCTAATACTGGAAACGTTTATGCAAAACAAAAATAAACGACTAGGGAAAAAAAACCTTTATAGTTCAGGCAATTCATACCTGGGTCTTCGCTTCTGCAAAGATTCAAACCTGGGCCTCTAGCTATTCTTGGAGTTTGACAAAAGTGGTGTGTTGAGCTTCCCAATCTGCATTAGTTGGTAGAACAAGGGTCCAGATCTTCCTGTATGTTTTTTCAAGATAAAAATTTCTTTGAAAGAGATGATGCCCAATCTAGAAGAGATTGCACCCAGGTGATAATAGAGTTGAGAAAGAGGATAGATTTCACACTCAAAATCATCCACTATGGGTACAACCCTTGAGCTTGGAATTTCAGCAGTGGTTTGGATCATTCCTCGGATTGCCTCATTGATTTTCTCCATTGTTAGTGCGTCTTCATCTAGGGAGAGAAGAGGAGGCAACTTGAAACCAACCAAGACAATGAAATCCTTTTTGATCTCGATGACTCTTTTATTCAATATCATCTGATGATCCTTACATTTTACCACAACCATCTGGCAATTGATGATCTCATTGGATTTGACAAAGGTGACTCTTTGATCAAGGATTCCCGCTCTTGTTAGAACCTAATTGGTGGCGATGCTTAATTTGGAGTTAAAACTTCAGGAGTCCACCACCCGGGGTGAACATGTTTGTATGAAGTGGTCAGCCATCAGACTGACTTTGGGATTCAGTTCCTATACGTCCCTTAAGAACTGTAAGGTGGGTCCTAGTATACATACGCCAACTGCTATTTGCTCCCAATGCATAGCCACTAACTTTCTCATTATGGAGAAGGATCTAGATCTTCTTGCAATAGTTAACTCTTGGTTCCACTGAGCCTCTCTTACTTTGGTATTTTCTTCTATTTGACCTTTCTCTTGAAGAATGTTTTCCAACTCAGAGCTTAGTCTTCTAACTTCCTGTCTTGACTCCTCCAGCTCAATCTAGACTCTCCGTAGATCATCAATATTTTAGGATCTGACATCACTCAAAATTTTCTTTAATTTTTCATTTTTAGCATGAAGTTGAACTTGTTCATTTTGGGTATCTATGGAAATTTCTCCTTGTTGGCCTTGAATTTGTTTCACATGGGTCATTACAATATCTTTGGCTCGGACCTCATTCTGCAGCCTGATCATTGTTCCTTTCACATTTTCCAACTTAGCCTTGCACTTCCTTAGTTGCCTGTCCAGTTGTTCATAATCAACATATATCACCTTTTACATGGCCTTGGCTAGGACCATTTTATTGTGTGGGTGAGTTTCACTCAGATCTAGACCCATGACATGGATGGTGTAGTCCTCCATCTACATTTTCCCTTTAGGTTTGGAAACCAAAGAACTCATTGTGGTGATAAGCGGGGATTTTTGCTCTTCATTAAAACAAGCTTCAATCTTCTTGGTGGCAGGCCTTTCAGTGCTCTTTGACAACATCTTCAACTTCCTAGTCTTTCAGGCTTGTTTGGTGGCATCAAAATGACCTTGAAGAGTTTGAGGGACATTGACACTTTGAGTTGCAATGGGAGCACCAAGGGGTAGTCGAAAAAGGGTGACGGTATGGGAGACTTCAGATACATGAGTGTGAGGAGACGCAAATGGTAGCATGGACATAGAAAAAGGAAGAACACCAAAAGGAGTAGGGGAAGAAACAATAGGGTAAAATCAGAAAAAGGTTGATGGAGAGGTGCCTTCCCGAAAGTAGATAGATTGAGAGTAATGGGAAAAATTGTAGTTTTGGTGATTTCAATGGGGGCTTTAGACAAAGAAACAAACAACTAAATAGTAGCCATAGCAGATAATGCTCCTTCGGTGCCCAGGAAAGTTTCAGCGGGTTGATTTTCAATGGTAGGGGTTGCAATCATTACTACTAGTTTAGGAACCAAATATGGGGAATTATTTCCAATAGGAAAAGACTTGGGTTGAACCAAAGATGCAAAAATAGGAAGAAGAGGGGGAGAAAAACATACCTAAGCCAAAGTCGATGCAACACTCCGTAAGGTGGACTCCACTTCTTCATCCTGATGGATTGACATATCAGGGGTACTTAAGTCTTAGATCTTCCTCCGCTTCACACAATTAGAGCCAATATGTTCTGATCTCGTTCCGATAAAGTCCTCTGACATTTGGACGTCAGTGTCCGCTGAGGATATTTTTGTGGATTGTTGGTTCTCCTTTCCTTTACTTCGGGCTTGGGATGTGGATGGATCTTGTGGACCCCTTTCCCTTGAGTTTCTTTAGTTGTCGGGTTCCTAAGGTCTAGGAATTAGGAGTGGAACTTGTTCCTCTTCAATTTCATGGCTTGTCTCAAGATTGCTATTGTTGGAACCAACTTCCTTATCATATGTGTCGAACTCTTCATTGAGCTAGAAATTTCCAGAAAAATCACTTGGATTCCTCATCTCTTGTTGGAATCTCTAGAAGTCTGATTTCTTTCTTTTTGACCATCCCTCATGCCTTAGCTATGCATTGAGAGATTTTCCCATTGGGAGATTTCTCTGATATTATGTTTGCGTCTCATAAAAACTGAGCCATTTTGGCCATTCCTCTGGTATATGGGCTAGGTCGATGTATATTTCTAAAATTTCTCAAGTAGGATTTCTCCTCCTTTGGAAGTACTCCTTGAACTCGTGCCTTAAGATGAAATGCCCATCCAGGTTATAATTCCATTTGTCACAAATGGGGACCAAACAAAAAGAAGTCAAATGATTTTGAATCTCGTCCTCAACCTTCTGCTTGCTTAGTACCACTTGAATCTTTGCTATCATAAGGGGAAGATCAAAAATATTTTCTTTATTCCTTCCTACACCATAGATTCTATCGACAGTGGACACTTGTCAGCAAGCCTCTAACATAAAAGTTTGGTCTATTACAAATTTGCAGAGTTAGAAGACTTCCTCGGGGAAACCATGAATCCTGATGAATTTGAAATGTTCACTGAGGAATTAATCCATTGGGATAGGTGGATGTTGTATCCATTCTATAACCTTCAGATAAAAATGACCGACAGGGCGAGGTAGTAAATCTTGCAGCATTGGTCTCAGAAAATGATCTACAAATTGATAGTAATCTCCTATTCTTGAAAACATGGGGGTCCACATAGAAATTGGTTGGATATAGCCTCTCTCATCTATCCTAGATAGTGGCACATTTATCCCTAGCCACTCAAAAAATTTATACAATAATAAATGAACCATAATGGAAGAATACCTGAACTTGGACTCCATACTATAGTTTCTCAACTACAACTTCATATTCTTAGCCATTACTTCAAAAAAATCGTAGCATCTTTGTACCCTTTCTCTTTTGAGCGCAAGGCCTAGGGTAAACTGGAAAGGGTTAACCTCTTCATCATCATCAAGCCCAAAAACCCAAGCCGACATTGAGAACACAGACTACGTGTCCTTCTTGAATTTCATCCATGATAGAGGCCACTGAATCTGTCCTCTCTGTGGTCTTTCCTTCATTTCATCCTCATAAAAACTTGTTTTCCTGAACATATCTTCCCCTAGGACATCCATCTTTTTTCATTGAAAAGGTCGGCACCCCAGCCCACATGGATACACAACATTTCTCGTATAGCATGGGCTAAAATGGTGATCTTGACCCCATGGCCCTCAATAGCCTCTGTATCTCTGTTAAACCTCTTTGCACACGCATCAACTAGCTCCGGGCATGGATGAACAACAAGTAGCACAAATTGTGGTAGGCCACTGTTCCAAAGCCAAAATGAAAAACCCTCTATAGACTCATGCCCTAACATTCTCTAAAAAGCACCTTCCCTATGATTTTTAGGGTTGGTGGACAACTGAGGGTCATAAAAATTGTTGGTTATATTTTTAACTACCTCCTTTAAGATGTGTTTGCCAGATTGAAGCTTCCTGCAATGTTCAAATGCTCGTTCTTCTAGAGCTGGGGCATTGGCAAATGAGTAGTTCCCAAAAATATCTGCGTAACTAGGTCTTCTATTCAGTACTTCGGCCCGCCTACTAGAGGTAGATACTTCTACCATGATTGCTTGAAAATTATATAGAAACTCTCTGTTTACAACAACTGTGTTTCCTTGCTAAAAACTAGCTTTTGAATGTAATTAATTTTAGTAATTTTGCATGTAGTTATGAGTTTACCACTATCGATGGCTCATTAAATGCTACCACCGAGACAATACATGTGGATGGGAGATGTGTATCCCTTGGGAATTTCAAAAAAGCCACAAAAATGGAATTAGTACATTCCTTCCATTGTCTCTTCTTTCCTTTAATTCATTGTATCGAAGAGTGTGCTTCTCATCATATGGAGTGTGCCGAGATGACACTAGGTACTTCTAAAAAGAAATCTTCATTAATTTGTCAGAGCCTTAGCATGTTAATCCATGTCTTTTCTCATTAGTGAATAGGTTGGTGCTAATTATGGAAAAGGACATGTGCCAACCATCAGTGTATGAGGGAATTTACTCCCCAACCCCTAAATTGATTTCTCAAGGCACTCCGTTAGATCCTCTGTACAATTTACCCACCTTGCTCCATTCTGCCTTAAAATTTTATGTTGCTGTCTGGCCAAAAATAAACATCCCATTGGAAAATTTTCCCCGTTAGCTTTCTCTATATATAGCTACACCACCTTTTACTAAATTCATTTGATCATATAGTTCTCTAACATAGTTGGCCCTTTGCCTACTCTTTCTCCACCATAATCCACTGTTGTCATGATGTTTGTTGGTCTAGGTACCCCCATTCGGCTCCTTCCATGGAGACTGCATAACTACTTTGTGGGAGAGATTACCAACAGACATATCAAGTTCTTGGTGAAGAACTGCAATCCCCTGATCATGACCACATTCAAGTGGGTCGTCAGCGAGGACTACCTTACCAACGAGAACCAGCTGCAAAGCAATGGTAACATGCTTTCACGCTTTGTGGCCTCATTGCTGGACCTAGGTGTGGCCAAGCCCATGATAATTGCACTATGTCAAAATATTTTTGACACCTCTCTGATGGAAGGGCTTGGTGAGATAGTGCAAGTGGCCATTTTAGGCATCGACATCCCAAGCGCCATGGAACTCTATAGGCTTGTAGACTTTAGGGTGGACATTCCCTGGTTTCCCTTCCTTTCTGACTTTCACACCATGGACGTGGAGGTGCATTGTTTTTCTTCTCAACTAGTGACCACCTTAATTCTGTGGGAGTAGAGCGTGGAGAAAGTTTCGGGGATTGCCTGGAAAAATCACTTTAGTTACCTGGTGCAACTTCATAGGGAGTAGACCTTGGGTTTAAACTGTGCGGCCCGCATGTGTTGTGTTTTTTGCCCCTACTTGCAACCTATCTAATGAAAGAAGAAGAAGGAGAAGAAAAGGAGGAGAAGCGGGAGCCGAGTACGAGTCACCTTTTTCCTCGCAGCAGGAGGCAAAAATTTATTGACTATCAAATTTTTGCCTCCCTTTTGACAACCTTTGCTTGCTTCCCTTTTTGGGTTTTTCTTGAGAGAGCTTTATGTAGTATTTCTCAGCCTTAGGCTATATACTGTATTATAAATTTTGTCGATAAAAATAATATAGTATAGCTCTTATTTCTCCTATGTTATTTTGGGCCTTATTCTAAAAAAATTTGAAATAACTACAATTTTTTTCCATATGGTACATAACTTTTAAATTTTTTAAAAGAATTGTACATTTTTTAATAGAAAATTCTCAGATAAATATTGTTTATTGACACATCTAAAAACCTCTGCTTGAGTTTGTATGCCTTCTTTCTTTTGCATGTGTTCTTGAAAGGTCCTTTCTGCAACATTTTGGAATCAATCAGTCGTCCCGACTTCACAACAAATCTATAGTACCCTAGCACTGAACCTTCTTTTGGGTAAAAAATTCCTTCATCAAAACATCGTTTGATCATTTGACAATGGTTGATTGTAGCTTCATGGATTTTTTTTCTGTCTCCTTTTGGCCTCAGGGGTTTTGCCAAATTTCTGTACATCAATTTATACTTAAAAAACTTTGGGGCCAACTTGAGGGTAATTTGATTCATTGATGGGGGAACTTGTCTATAACTACACCAATCTCTTTAAGTGGCCAGCCCAACACATTAGATTTACCTAATTAGGTTGTTAATTGTTGATTTGGTTAAAATGCCCCTTCTCATATAACAATATGATGAAGTCTTGGGAAAAAAATTGTATAATTGATAACAAAATTTGACCCTTGTGACTCTATCAGCTCTTGGGCACTGGCAGGTGTAACATTTTTGGGCAGACCCAACATGTCTTTTAGTTTCCTTAAAAGCTCATGAATTCTTCCTTCTGTGATATTTTCCTACACATTGGTTCTCCTTTGTTTTTCCGAGGGGAGCATAATGGGATGCTCTTCATTTTTTCCCTCATTCTTCTCTAGCTGCTTGATGACCACTGTGCCCTTAGGAGTTTGCTGAAAAGACGCTTTCTCTTTTATCATTATGGAAAATGGGGTTGCAATGATCATGAAATTTGGTATGAATCCTTGGGCAACCATTTCAAAATTTTCCCGAAAAGAAACTTATTTTTAATTTTGAGCTTTGGACCATCTCAATTTTTTTTGTTCTTAAGTGTACAATTGTTTCCCACTTGGTAGTAGATATCATCCTTATTCAGTCAGATCCCATTATGAAGACTTCATTGTCCTCTGAGGAATCATGTACCAATGATGAGATCTTTGTCCTAGTTAGAGCTTGGGAGAAATTTTGCAGCAATGTCAAGGAATAATGATTATCTAGCAAAATCCCTCCTAGGCCTTGAAAGATAATATAAATTTAGATATCACTATTTCCTTCCCAAACTGGGACTAGATAAAGAAAATATGCAGAAAATTTGATAGGACATATGTCTTTTGTCTAAGCCCATTTGATGAAAACTTGGGTTGCTAGAGCTTTGACCTTTAAGCGGATTATCCTTTGTTCCTTCCTGACTAACCTAGGTCCTTTGTCTAAGTAAAACACTGGCTGGACTATACCCAGGTTGTAGCCTTTGAGATCGTACTTGTAGCATAATTCCTTCCACCTTTTATTCCTGAAAGAGGCCCTCCTGCCAACTGCTGATTTTTTTCCTTTTTCGAAACTAAGCTTGCTATAATCCCTCGAAACTATGGAGAATATTTTCTTTTTCTGATCAAAAATTGATTCCGAACGTGTTTCGATATGAAACACCCAATAGATGATACTATCTTGAAATCGAGGATTCCCTTACATACTGAAAGCTTTAAAACTTTCGATGAGGTCCCTTACATTATCTACTTGATATCTTAGCCTCATATCTATTATGGTTACTTGTTCATATATCTATTTTACTATAGATTCAGAATTTCCAATAGCTTGTTTCTTACTTGCATTTATTTGTTTTGCTGGATTCGACCCGTGGACCAACTCTTCATATATATTATTATCAGCGAAGCATGGAGACCAAAAATAATAGGATTTGAGGTATTCTGATCCCATTAGAAATTTCCATTGGACACCTGCTCTGGGGCCAATTTTTCACTTGACACCAATAAAATGTACAGTCCATACGTGATTATCAGACACATCGTCAGGCTCCTCCAGACTCTTCATTAGTTGCAGAAAAGCCTGATCTCCGTCAAAAATTACATAGGAGCTTAGCCCTGTAGTGAAGAAGTTTCCAAATGGATTAGAGTCAGTGAACTGATTGAGCAACATCTCTTCTTCTAAAATCCACTCGTCTGTATCTTCTTCCTCACTGGGAATCTCTATACAACATATCTCCTACTAAAAAGTAGGGGTATCGATAGCTTTGAAACATAGATTTGCATCATCCACAATATGTTCAAGATGTAAAGATTCATATATAATCTTCATCTTTTCTCCATGATTGGTCAATATTAAGTGGGACCAATCAAGTGCCAGGTATCTGCCGAGATTGGTGGTGAAATATCTTGATAGGAACATTCCAAAAACTAGTTGAATGTCTATTATTACTACTTCCTGAGTGACTGTCTGGCTTGGTCAAGAGAAGAGGATCAGGGACAGATCCCTTATCTGACCAACGGCCGAGACTTTCTTTCCATCGAGTTGCATAATTCCATTTTCAAGGGGTTCATACTTAAGTCTTAAAGAATCTGCCACTTGCTTGGGCATAATGGTTGTGCTAGCTCCTGAATCAATCATATTATTGTGCAACAATTTGTCTCCTACTATAAGCATCAAAAAGAAAGGTGTGGGTTTTATTCTACTTACCTCTTTTTCTTTAATGTTATCCACATCAATTGTATAAGCCATTGATTTTCGGGCCTGAGGGGGGACACAGATCTATTATTTCCACTCTGATTGTCCAATTGAGTCGCGCTCTCTTGCATACTTTTCTTTTCTACCTTCAATGCTTCTTGAATCAAGGTCTATTGCTCAGGAATTGATATAACATCCCACAATGAAACATTGGAAGGTTCCTTCCTCAATTGCTCCACCATGTTAAGCATCCCAATTGTTTGGGCCTTTGGCTTAAATGGTGGTATCTCTTTCCTTTTCGGGAGAAAATGTTCCATCGGGGCTGGACCTTGTACTTTGTTTTCCTCCTTTTCCCCTGATGCTAGATTATGTGGCCGTGAAATAGGTCAAATTATGGGTAGTGAAACCTTCTTCTCTAGAGGAGAGGGTTGACGTGGTTGTGGACGTGGAAGATCTTGTTGTACATATTCTCCAATGACCCTTCTTTTCGATCTTGTATTATAATCTGACTACACTTGTGGAATTCTAGTTGTTAGGGCTTCATTTGTGAATACAGCCTCATCTTCCTCCAACCATGAGAAAAGAGCTTGGTCAAGTGCGACATCTAATTCTTGTTCAAGGGACATCCCTTGCATCTTTTCCCTAAGATGAGCATTCTCCATTTTAGGTGATTCATATTCACCCATGTTCGATAAAATACCCTTACTCCTCTGTTCCGCCACCTTTTGCTGCATATTTCCCCTTGGAAAATTTTGGGGCATATGGCTATCATTGCATAGGAAGCACCAGACATTTTTCATTGTCCACCAAATTGTTCTGGCCCAAGACTATCTCAATATTTAGACTGCTCTTGACTGACTGTAATGGTGTAGCAACCAAAACTATTTGATTTGTTGACAATTCATGTTGACGTCATCCTCTATAGGATCCTTGATATGAATTCTATTGATAAAGGGGCTTTCCTCCCCTATAGACCTAAGTGGTTGTTTTTGAAGGTGTCGCTTGTTGCTTTTTGATAATGACTAATTCATTAGCAAATGCCCACATCAGATCTTTTATATTAATGATATCCACTAGCGCCATTGATGAGAAACCCAATGTGCTCACCTAAGTGGTACGATGCTCATTCATAAGGTGCAAGGTGACCATCTTCAATTGTGTGGCAAGAGTGCTTGGGTTAGCTTCCTATTGAAGGCCATCAGAGATTTCCGCAAATATTGGCATTGGTGGCCAACACAGAAGTTTCCCAGCATTGATCAGGTTATTCTCTATGTGCACCACCATCTCGTATGCATCAGGTAGGATGTTCCCTCCGATGGAGGTTATCATAAGTGCAATGTCTAGATTGATGTTCCTTAGATAGAACATGAATGCCATCATGACCTGAGGTCGAGCAGTCACGAGGATCCTTTGCCAGGTCTTGTGGAACCTAGTATTGAAATTGCTCATGGCTTCATGCAGAGCCCTCTTGATGGTAATTAGTTGTTGTAGCAGAGAGGAATGGTCTCCCTTTTCTGAGAATTGTTCAAATAGGTGTTGTTCGAGCTGGTCCCAAGAAAGAATGGAACCCAAGGCCATAGATCTATACCAATCTTGAGCCTTTCCATTAAAAGAGGTGGCTAACAATCTTAAAGGGATGTTCTCCTCTAATATGTTATGAACTTTGCATACCTCTTCCATATCTTGAAGGTGTTCAAAAGGGGTTTTGAAATGCTCCTCGGAGAATCTTGGAACAGCCTTAAGGGCATTAGCTAGTATGTAAGGCCATACATCTAGGGGTGTGGGTGGTTGTAATGGACTACCACTGTCCCATGTTACAAATTTCTAGGAGCAAGAGGAGGCACTTGAGCCATAAGGAAAAAATTCCCATGAATCGGATATACAGGAAATCTTATCTAGAAATTTAAGCCTCCGAGTGGAGTAGATAAGGCTCTAGATAATGGGCTCTGAATTTTTTCTCTATTACTCCTTACAGGTGATTAAAAAACCTGTAGTTATTCTCCTTCTAGGATTTGAGGTAGGTAACTGAAAGTACTAGAAATAACCTCTCGAGGATGCTCTCGTTTGGACTCTGGGAATGAAATTTCCAGTTTCCTTCCTTAGACTGATTTAAGAAATATTTATGACTTCTAATTAGGGTTTTGAAAAACTTCGGTCCCATCGGGTGTACCAGAAAAAGAACTGTTGATCATCAAAGCTTGTGCCTCTCTGATAATCTTATGGGAAATTTAGCGAGCGGGGGACAAATTGCATCTCATTGAATACCTCTGAGTTTTTTTATAGAAAGTTGACTTTTCTTTTGGGGTTTTGAGATAAGGGAGAAATAAAATGTAAATATAAAACATAAAAGGCAATACGTCAGAGCTTTTACAAAATTTCAAACTCAAAGTATTCCTATGATTGATATAAAGGACACATAACACTACAACCCCTCATTGTTGGAAAGAGAATGAACACTAAAGGCTAACTTCAAGCACAGTGCAAACTTTCAAATCTTTCTATAGGTAGTGTTCATTGAGGTCCGATCAAACATAAAAATTCCTTAGAGTAAAAGAATAATATTTTAGAAATTATAAGAACTATGTCTCCTAATACAACATAGCACAGGAGGATAACAGATTCAAGGATAATAGGAAAGTCCAATGCCATAGTCCAATTTATCTCAAAAATACTATTCTACAACACAAGCATAAAGCATAGAAATCCACTATTTAAGCTATTAGAATATAGCTTGCAAGACACAATGTTTCATTAAAAAATGATAGTGCAAAGAAAGAAAGCTTGAAAAAGGCCATACATTCACAGTCTCAATAAATTCCCCTCAATAGTTCATGCTTTAATTAAAACTAAACTTTGAAACAAAGGTCAGATGCTAATCTGACAATAGTTTAAACCTTAATAGATATAATTTTCCAGAATAAAGTAGTTCTATAACTTGATTCTAAAATATAGTTCTTAAAACTTTAAGAAAAACTAAAAAGAAAACATTTCCTCTTTTCAAAGAAAATAGTTCCTCTTGGAAAAATCCTTTTCTGAAAAATCATCTTCATTTCGGTGTCATCACCTCCCTTTTATAGCTGCTGAAGAAAGGAAAAACTACCTCAACCTAGAAGTAATTACTGCTAGGTGTTGACAGTTGATAGCACACAATCTAATCGTAGACTCTTAGTTAGGCTGCAAAAGATCTTTGCATTAACTCTTCAGCTACTACATTAATGTTCTCTAGATATTTTAGCAAAGATAGGAACCCAATTGCGATTAGATCCTAGGAACAACAGCGTGGCAATAGAAATAAATTAATTGAACACATTACTGGAGGGTTTCATCTCAAAAGTTTTTTCCCAAAAACTGAGAGAAGAAAAGAAAGGCCAGCTAGCTCAGATAAACTCCTTAATCAGATATCCTTATAGGTGGTGCAGATAACCCGCGACAAGGAGATGATGTCTCAGCAAGGCAAAGACTCCCAAGCTCAAAAATATAGCTCCCAGGGAAATGTCCAACAACAAAAGACATGTCCCGAACCTCCTCCTAAAAGGAAGATGCAAAAGGTAAAATTTGCGCAACCGCCACATGGCACATTGTGCATCTTTTCGCTAATTTTATTTGAGCGCGGGTACACCAAACACTAGAAATGTTTATGCAAAACAAAAATAAAATGACTAGGGAAAAAACAACCTTTACAGTTAGTGTAAACACTATCCAACATGATGAGATATGAGGGGGAGTTTCCATATGAGTTGCTAGCAAGTTTCTTAGATTCCTTTCTAGAAATTCCTAAAGGGTTACAACTTGTAGATTCAAATTGCATTGACATATTCTATGAAATTTATGAGCCAGGGCTCAATACCTTGCCCAAGGAATTGAAACCTCAGGATTTTGATTAGATAATTGGTTGGATCAAAATTTCTGAGGAAGCTAAGAATGATTATATACAAAGAATGAGGTCTCAAGCTCACAATAATGATTTCCCTATTGAAGATCAAATGTTTATCCAAGAAATGGGTGGAGAAGTTTCAAAAGAGGAATATCCATCTAGTAGTGTGGACGATGATATTGACATTCCTACAAGAAATACTGATATACCTTTAGAGGTTGGTGACCAAGATAATGAAGATGAAAATTTTGACTATTTTCAGGAGGAATATGAATCTTTTTGTGAGGTTGACCTAAAGGAATCTTTTTTCTTGAAGGATTCAGCTGTAGTAGTATTCATGAGGTGATTCCCTCACCAATAGATAAAAATATTGCATGCGATGGATTCTTGAAATGCAATCCAGTTGTATCAGAATTGGAATGCCTTGACAATGTGGTAGATGATGCATTTCAAGATAAGAATGTCTGTATTCAAGTTCTTGTGCCTGAGATTTGTGTCAAAAATGATGGGATCAGTGATGCTAGTCAATAGGGTCCTATTTTTGAATGCTTGTATAGAACATAAATGGAATGTACAAATTTCATATAAAAAATGGACATGATTGTTTTTAACATAAATTTTGTTAAGGAAGGAAATGAAAAAATCTGCTTGGTTGAACATAAGGAATATTCAAGTTGCAGCAATTCGTACACATCTGAGCCAACAAACCTATCCATAGATGACACACCTGAATACCTTAATGATGATCATATCACTCCTGAGTTATTTGACTTATCCTTTGAAGCATTTTGTTTCAGTTTGACCAATGATTTGAAAGGAGGATTGGAGTATGTTAATGAGCTTGAAACAAAATTATTTCTTGATGCTTGGGATGGCATGGATATTGCTCTTTATGGGAATTCTATGGAGTTTGATGAATCAATCTCCCAAGGAAGTGGAGAATATGGTAACATAATTGGTTCATATAGTTTTGATGAATACAATTACAAATTTGAAGAAAAATATGTATATGAACATTTCTTGTTCATCACATACAATGAATGTGTACTTAATGTGGGACAAAAGTTAGATGATAATGACCCTAGAATTCTAAGAATGTAATTGCAGTATCACTTCAAAGGGTTAGAATATATGTCCCTGAATGGAAATGTTGAAAGGAGTATAAATGAGGATTTCGAGTTTGATGAGAAAAATGAGTCTAATATCAATTTGTATGATGATAGTGATTAGATGGATTATGAGTGTTTCACTTTCCTTGTTTGACTGGATGGGCATTTGGTGGAATATGGTTGCAAATTGAGTTAGATTGAATGCTACACTGGTCATGTGTCCAAGTTAATGATAGGCTGTATTTCTCAATTGGACATGAATGATAGTGATAATAATAAGTTTAGAAACATGTCCATAGTGGTTGATTGTCATGATTGCAACATTATTAGCTGGTGGAAAATTCATGATAATGTTTTTAGCCTTGGTATGGTACAAATAGTTGAAAACAAGGTTTCTAACAAGGGTAAGTACTAGTTTTAAGGTTGGGGCGCCTTGGGCCACCAAGTAATGTGGAAGCTTGGTAAAGTTGTATAATGCAAGTTGAACGCTCGCATATCATACAAGGCTTCAAGAATGATGGATATTGGATCTCTTGGTATGGCCATGTAATTTATGTAAACATTGTATAAATGTTGCTCGCTCAGGTTTGGTTTTCCTACCTGGTCCTGGAATATCCTTGGTTTCTGGGTTCTTTGTGCTTGGTCTACTTCACCCGAGATTCTAGATTCTCACTCTGTTCACTGAGGAACAAATGTCCCCAACTAGAGCCATTGATGGAACCCCTAAAAATTTTCTTGGTTCCATTCCCGACTTTGCAAGTTTCACTTAGTTTCAAACATTTGGACTTAAGGTTTTCTTCACTAATATTGCCTAGGGATTTTGCTATCAAAATCTCACCCAAGAAACCCTTAAATCAAAGTCCCCATAATGATATAATCTATTGTTGGCTTCTTATTACCTGTTCTCGGTCATTCTAAAAACATCTTGAGGCATTTGAACTCATGGAGTAAACAACCCCTCATGCCTAGGTCTGACATTCTTTTATTTTTCCTTTACATCCTTTGAAATAATATGTTCTATGTACTTTTATGCCTTTTATATGTCGCTCGAGATGGTCCCCTTTCCTAGAAAAACTTGTGGGCACGTTCTGAATTGTCTTCACTTAAGTCTCATCCATTGCTTCTCTTTATTGCTCATCGCATATAGCTTTTGAAAAGTAAATTTAAATCTACGATGAGCTATGAGAGGTGTTTCTTTGGTCTTATGCATCATGGATGGTGTTTTGAACTTTTGACTTGCATTAGCGATTGGAAGTGAGAAACATTACTTTTGTTTCTCAGATCACAAATAGGTTTTGGGTTTTGAGTTTACATTAGTGATGCAAAATATGTGTGCTACTTTTGTTATCACTGGGATCTTTCTCATCACTAATTTCTTATGAATTTCATGATGAGAATTAGCAATGTGTGATGGGCCTTGGTTCTCTTTGTATCCTACACTCATCACAGATTCATTCCAAGTTTTGAGTTTCAAATTGGCGATGAGCGATGGAGTGTTTTGTTCAGAGATTTCATTTGCTGATTTGAATTTTTATTATGAGTGATGTCTCTGGTGCCTTATATTTTCACGCAAGTGCACATGGGCTTGTGGACATTGAAAAAGTAACCCTTTTACTTTTTCTATCTCGTTTGGGACCTCCTTGTTATTTTGGCTTAATTATGTGTTGATTTAATGTTGTAATGTGGATAACACATTCACATTAGGTCTTGGGCCCTTGTAAACTAAAAGAACTCAAATAGTACCCTACTTAAGTGTTGTAAAGTGTTGTAACACAATTTCACACTTTTCTAGGGTCTTATTTGTGTATTTCACCTAAATAACCTCTTACCAAGCCTTATTTCAAAGTGTTGTAACAAAATTTCAAACTTTTCTAGGCTTTTCATTAATAATTGGGCTTTCTTATGCTTTAATTAGCCCCATTTTACATCTATAGGCCTTACTTAAGTGTATTTTTTGAAAATAAACCCGTTAAACATCATTTAAAACATTTAAATCCTGAAACCTACCTCAAATGCTTAAGGAGGGACCAATTTTCCCATTTTGGGAAAATGAGTCCCCTTTGGTGGGACTCATTTGCTTAGAGAGGCAAATGAGTCCCCTTTGACACAAAATTTAAAATTAATTCAAATTTCTGGTAGGTTTTTATTTTCTAAGATCTAAGGTCATCCTATGATGTGGTATTTTCAAAAATTATTGCATAATCAAGTATAAATATAAGGTTTTTCCAATCATTTCCCCCATAATCAATCTAACAAGCAATTAGGTGACCTAGCATTCAAGAATTTTGTTTACAAGAGCATTCAAGCACTTTGGAGTCATCACATACATGTTTGTAATTTTCTACTTCAAGGGTTTGGTGAGTTGTAGCATTATCTTTGTTTATTCATCATTCTCTTTCCATATTTCATTTTCATTTCAAGGGTTTAATTATCAACAATGGGTTTGACAAAGGTAAACCCCTATTCACTAACCCTACAACAATTTTTCTCTCTCTTTGCATGTGATTTGCAAGTCTAGATTGTAGATTTGTGAAAGAGCAAGGTTGGAAAAGTTTTCATCAAGTTGTCAAAGATATTTAAAGGTGTCAAAGTTGCAAACAATACTTGGAGAAGACCTACAAATTAAATTTGACAGTTTCAAACCCGAATCTAAATCAGGAGTAGAGAAGCAGACTAAGGGATATAGTTTCCTTTTTTGAATTTCTAGAAATCTAGTGATGGACTAATTCACCATTAGTGGTGAATGAGTCCCACTTCCTAGGCCTAAACATGAGTTTTGCAGTTCTGAGTACCCTTTTGTCTGAAACATGTTCTGGCACAACCTTCCTAAAGTAGGACTAAGTCATCCAGCTTGGTGTATTTGTCCCAATTGGCATCAATAGTGAATTATTTAGGATTCTAGATCTCCTTTCCATTTCTCTCCAGTCTCCAAGTGCACACTTTCAATTCATAAGTTTTTGTTATAGTCTACTTGCATTTCTAGATCGTTTTGCATATCACATTATGTTTTCATTAGGATTCTAGATCTCCTTTCCATTTCTCTCCAGTCTCCAAGTGCACACTTTCAATTCATAAGTTTTTGTTATAGTCTACTTGCATTTCTAGGTCCTTTTGCATATCACATTATGTTTTCAAACATCTTACATTTTCCAAGTTTACACATGGTGGTGAACCTATTTCTTGTCTTCATTCATCTCCAAGGATATCTTATAGTCAAATCTCTCATATCCTTCATTGGGTTGAGATCTCTAAGGTATTCTTGAATGTGAGCATTGAGAAATTGGACCCCTCTTCCCTTCTTCCCCTTTTGTGTGAACAAGGAAGTTGTGCATCCATTTTCTATTCTCCACAGGCCTAATATGGTTTCAGTGCTAGCTTCAGTCTTTCATTGATATCGTCTCAAATTTCAAACATGAATCAACAACATGAGATGTGAGGAGGAGAATTGTCGAAAAGGGGACAAGATCCAACAGTCAGGATTTCATCACATCTATGCTCATGTTGCTGATTGAACTCTAGAAAGGTGGAGAAAATTTGTGATGAGTGATAGAATTTTTAAGGGAATATTCTCTTCAAATGCTAGCTCTTTGTACTTTGCTGATATAAATGAAAGAGCATGGAATGAGTTGGAAATGCATGTCAATTGTCAAATCATAGGTGACTAATGAAGATTAAGGGTTGACGACAACTTTTTGAGGTGCTATCACCATTTTTTAGGAAAAAGTTGTAAAAGCTAGAAACAATGCTAAAGCTTTCCATTGATGGAGTTTTAAATCCTCAAAGATTGATAATCCAAATTCAAAGCTGAGCTGCTAAGTTATCAGCTTGCTCGTGTGAGGATCTCTTCAATCATTAATTGCTTCACACTTCAAATTGTCTATTTAATGTAGATTTGCTTATCGTTTGATCTTAGCATTTTCAATCTTCAGAAAATGTGAATTGTGGGTCATAGAAGAAGTGTACGAATTTTGAGTCTTCAATTGCAAAGGTGTTGATGTTTTCTTCTCGGGTAAGTTGGTTTTCTTTTGTATGAGCTCTGTTTAATTCATGCTCTAGTTTGTCTAGGAGTTCCATATTTCTGGGGATAGTTGAAGTTGTCTAGGTTTGTGGATGTACAAATTTAATTTAGGAGCTTGAATTTGGTTAGTTTCCTCTCAATTTAGACTTGATATATTTTACTGTGTGTTCTACAAAAATGGGTAAGTTGAGTGTGTCAATTCAACCAACCAAGAGGTCTAGACGACTTAGTGTGTTTGAGTGTTAAGAGGATATGTATGTGGTTGAGCAAGAAGTACCTAGGAATTCTACAACACCCAAGGGTATGACAAGTTCCCATGATAAAAATAAGAAGACTATTGTTAAGAGCACATACAATTTGAGAAAAAAAGACCATTTCAAAAGAATTGGTCAAGTTTAAAGGGAAGGAGTCAGTTGAGCTTGAGAGGAAGGAAAAGAAAAGAAACAAGGGTCACCAAGCCTATCTGGGGAGACACAATTCTCCCATTGTGCTTTTTGATAGCCCTTCAGATGGTGGAGATGACACTAACTCGGGATACGACCAATGTCTTCTCTCTCTGGTGCCGTATGAAGACTCTAATGAGAAAGGAGTGATGGCTCCTCTTGTTGCATCACAAACAAGGTGGGGACAAGCATACTCTGATGATGAAAACGTAGAGTAGCATCTCCTCATTTTTGTTTTTGATGACACCATTGCCACTGAATCAGGATCATCCTTCTCGACTTATATGTGCTTTTGTCCCTTGTGCTTATGCGGAAGTATTTTGGATGGTATAATGAATAATCTTTTTGCTCGACATGGAAACTACAACAATGACTAATGGTACCCTATTGATGATTTGGTTACTCTCCATTGAAAACTCATGCAAAATTTTTCCTTTTATTTTCCCCAATTATGCAAATGATTACATATAATTGTTTGGGGAATTTCTCAAATTTGGGTGAAATTGGTTTTGAAATGAAATATGAAATGTAATCATAATTGAGTTAGATGCTTGTTTCTCCTTTGTTCTATAAAAGGGATTTTAAGGCTAATTACGAGGGTTCAAGTTTTGAGTCTTAGAAGGGTGAAATGCTAAGCTTAGAAAGGAGCAAAATGTAAATAGATAAAATGATAAATATATTAGGAACAAGTTTAGGGTATGAGTCATAGTGTAATGATCTTGAAATATTTTGCAGTAACTGTTGATGTCTAAAATTACTAGAAAAAAAACCTTATGGGAAACTAAGCTAATGGGGGGACCAATTGCACTAAACTGAGAACCTTCAGATTTAAAGAAGCCAACTCTTCCATGTATTGGGGGGTTGAAAAGGGAAAAGGATGCAAATATATTAAAATAAAATCTAATATAAGGTGATGTGCCAAGATTTAAGTAAGTAGGCATAGGAAATATTCCCTTTCGAGTGATATTTGACCACTCGTTGAACAATCTGTATGCCCAAAAATAACACAAAGCATAGATGAAATTTTGAATAAGTCAATCAAATGACATAATATAACTTCCATATACATTTACTGAACAAGAAGAGTTCAAGACATAATCTGAACAACAAATTTATATTGAAAACGTAGAAGTCTTGTAGATAAACTACTCAGTACAACAAACAACACAGTATAATTTCTTATCAATTAACTAAGAAACAAAGAGGCTGACCAAATTGGCACAGTCTGTGAGTCTTAATACAATAATTAAAAAAAATAAAAATGTCTATAGTCTTTTATTACTTTTTCTATGTATTTTAGAACCCTTTTTCAAAGAGTCAAAGTAGTATATATAGATCCCTCCACCGCTTGAAAGCCAATAACCAAAAAAGATTCCCTAGGCACGGGCTATGTCGGCCATTGCAATGATTCTCAAAGACCATTGCAACAGAAAGATTCTAAAACATGGTATTTAGTTGCCTCAGACAAAGTGTACCCCTCTGCAAATGATGGATGTGGTCCTAGAGGAGAATCAATGAAATTATCATGAAGACATGTGTCTAACCGTCTGAAGAATCAGTTAGGACACGTGGTGTAGAGGTGGGGCCTCTCATTCTTCCTTCCTTCATTTGAGACTAAAGTCCCCATAGAGATGACACATGGAGAAGAGGTGGGGACTCTAATTCATTCTTCCCTCTTTTGCAACTATGATCCCCACAGAGGTGATGCGTGGCACATTCTATGCTTCAACCATTGACTGTGGGGTCTGCCAAAAGGGTTCCTGCAGGATGATGCAATGTGGCACATAGGTGTAGCTTAGAGAAGAAGCGAGGGAAAAGAGTTCCCAAAGGCATGTGCTATCTACATATGGTGCAAGTGGATGAAGGAACTATCAAAAGAGAGCCTGAAATAGTAAACATGCAAAGTGCGGGCCGGGGCTATGCAAAAACAATAATATCAACCTAGAGGGAGTTTTAAGGATTTTAAATCCACAACTTTTGGTGACTATCTAGGGCATTGCATGTGTGGAATGGGAACCCAAAATTCCAGTTCTGAGACTAGAGCCTTGTCCATCAGGCAATAATCAAAGCTTTGAAAGGGAAATCTACAGAGGAATCCAGTTGGCCTCAGATGACATCGATAAAGAACGCAGATTCTCTTGCACCTCATGCAAATTGACAATTTCTTTGAAAGGAAGCTGCATGGAGATTTCGGTCCTGAACTCAAGCTGGAACATGAGTCATACTACCAGATGAATGGAACCTTCAATGTTCACGACTGTGGGAGGTTGATTGAAGAATTGGAAAGTGGATAAATCTTGTTGCTTCTCCTTGATCCTTTCCACAATATGATCCGCCATGGCAACTGAATTGTCAGAGAGAAAAGGAGAAGGAAAACCCATCTGAGTCAAGTGAGAAAACTATATCTGCATATTATTCATAGTCCAACTTAGCAAGACCAAGCAATTTTATCTTGGAGGATTTTTGCATGATAAGAAATGAATTCCTTCACCTTTTTGGTAGTCGACCTTCGGTCATCTATCCCTACCTTTGCCAAGTCTGTATTTTTCACTGTGTATAATTTTTCTAGTAATTTCTTGGCCTCAGGAAATTTCTTATTAATAAATTGTGGAACCTGTTCATTGGTACCACATACTTCCCTACTCAAATTTTCGGCATCCACCATGAACTAGAGTGCCAGTTGCAAGGGAAAACAAAAAGACTTAAATTTATCCCAGTATGAGGCATATAATTGTTGAGCCACCAAAAGGAGATCTGATTGAGGAATAAGGGGTTGGGAAGGAATTTTCAAAAGGTCCATCTCCACCTCTTTAAACCTAATGTCCTATATCAGCTCTTCAATCATCTTATCTATTGTGGAGAGCTACTTCCATAGAGTTGCAAACTGTGTATCGTTTCTTTTCAATAGCTCCTTCGTTTGACCCCAGGTTCCACATTCGTTCTCCAGGGAGACTTTCAATTGTATGATCTCTTTTTCAAATTGAGCCCATTGATCTTACGTCTCTTTTTCCTTCTCCTGGGCTTCCTTCTTTGCTTGAGCCATCCGGTCCCTAAGTCCTCTACTTTCTTGCTGAAGATTAGTAATTAGGTTGGGATCTCGGGAATGGAACTTTGCTAGTTCCTCTTGTAGTTTGGCCTTTCCTGTGCAATTCAGAATCTTTAACCTTTTCCCTTTTTACAGTATCTTCATTCTGTCTTTAACATTCTTGAGCTCCTCTTCTTTCTTCTTCAGTTGATGACTATGCTTCAAAAATTCTATCCTCACAACTCGTTGAGTTTCCTCCATCAACTTAACTTTGTCTTGTGGCCAGGCTAAGTGCAAATCAATCCCCACGGTATGGATTGTATAATTCACATGTTGCATCTTCCCTTGAGGTTTGATGATGTTGGGTGACATAGTTGCAAATGTTATTGATCCCTGAACCTCATTAAATAGGGTCTAGATGCATGGCTCAATAGGATTTATGACATCCTTCTCCTTTATTTTCTAGACTCTTGTAGCCTGTGCTACCTTATTTCTAGTATTTTGCACAAAAAAATCCATTGGTGATCTAATTTGATCACCTAGAAAGGATGCACTGGGAGGGAGAGAAAAAGGGAATGAAATCAT
>VDFB02105785.1:195186190-195281710 GCA_007258455.2 Sequoia sempervirens | reverse complement strand
CCATCTTCAAATTCCTCACAGTTTAGCCGCTATAGGTGCCCGAATGTGAAGATTCAGTTAAAAATAATAATTTCAGTGTCCAGTTTGGCCAAAAATTGTAAACCACTATTATGGGATCACCCTATTAAACCTAGTAGTTTAGAAACTACATTCAATTTGCTACATATTCTATTCTTACATATTTTTGAAATAATATAGATAACTTATTAAAATTTTTAGATCAAGTTGCCTAACTCTGATTTTTTTGAATTTTTTGCCACTTAAGGGCCTATTTTTTCCATGATGATCCTACACATACCCATGTTCAAAACACATTATTGACTTATATAAATTTTGGGATCTACTTATTGTTGGTTGCAATCTCTGTGCATCTTTGACACTTGAAGTTGTTTGTATCTACATATGTATCAATTTCTAACAGCTACAATTGTATGTTTAGATTACTTCTGTTAAAATTAGTTGAAAGAGAATTAAAGGTAGGCTGACAAAGAATTGACATCATGGAATTTAAAAAAACTTGGACAAACATGGATAGGTGGAATATACAGAAGGTTGTATTCTTCTGAATGTCATATACAAAAAGTATGACAACAAAATGTTGAAACGAGAAGTCAACAAATTAATATTTATGGGTGCACATTTGCATACTGAATTTAACAAAACATGTATTGCTGAAGGTACAAAAGATAGTAAATAGGAACTAAATTATCTTTAATGTGTAAATCTAAATAGGATACAAAGCATTTAATAAATGGGGGAAATTTAATGTGGTAGTCAAACACAGAGTATATAGGCACAAAAAATGGGAAACAAAGCATAGGTACATAATTTAAAACCAATCAGTGAAATACAACATGATATTGTTGAAAAAGTTTCTGGAATAGTTGAATATATACTTTAATAGAATGGAATGATCAAAACATGCCATTGGCTTGTACAAGTTTTTCCCTCTGCTTATTGTTGCCTAGTATCTATGTGCATCTTTGGGATTATACCCATTTTGCACAGATTATTACTTGGTATGTTTTTGTAAAATTTAACTTAGAAATCCTTGAAAAGAGGATGGTATACAGTCTGGAGAAAATGTGAGAATAATTGTTTCGGAACATTTTTTATAAGCTAGAGCACGAGCTAGGGATGAAAGCATTTGGAAGGGGTTGGAGTTGTTCCAAATGCGCCTCTTTGCTCCAACGTCGAGTAGTGTATTTGTTGTTGATAAGTCTAGAGTATCTCTCAAATGATAATGTTGGATTAATGTAGAGTCTTTCAATTGATTTAACATGAGAGATAGTTGTAAAAGTTAACCCTTTCCTCTCTTTGCTTCCTATGTTTATCATTGCTCTATCTAATGTTAAGCCTTGTTCTTTATGTATTGTGATTCCCCATGCCATGGCGAGTGGAATTTATGTTTGACTACCTTGAGTTATAGCTGGGATGGGGATGTCTCTTGGGTTTATGGGTCCCATGGTGGACCAATGTAATTTTGGAATTGAACAACAACATAGTCAGGCGGATTTGGCAGTTTACAATGTGCATTGTACATAATAGTTGTAACAAGACCAAGGGATCCATTGACTAGGTCAACTTGAATCCAATTTTTTTTGTTAGCATCACCTATTCACCAACACAAAGTAGTAGTTCTGGGAGAAGCTAACCATCATTTCCATGATTAGATGTTTGTTGTTGTGCTACTCGAGTAATGCTAATGGCTATGGGAAGGTTTAACTGTTTGATCATTTTTATGTTGTGGAATACGACTAAGTCATTTGTGGAAAACAAACCTGTAGCAACATCAAATTG
This sequence comes from Sequoia sempervirens, assembly GCA_007258455.2. Lineage (NCBI taxonomy): Eukaryota > Viridiplantae > Streptophyta > Pinopsida > Cupressales > Cupressaceae > Sequoia > Sequoia sempervirens. Next base: position 195,279,910 of record VDFB02105785.1, on the reverse strand, counting down.
TTCTCTTTTTGTGGTTGAGAGCATTTTATTTTTTTGTTTCATAAAATATTCCTAGTCATCATGGATATCCTCACCATTTCTTATATGGAGAAGGATTTCCTGAAACTTTTGTTGGGAAGGGCTATCTCCTTTTTGGCAGAAAATAGTGTCCAATGTCACCAAGACTGTGAAAGTATGCCATAAGTCTACAACCGATGAGCATGAAGCATAAATAGGGGTATCCATGATAGGTGGAAACTAGGAAAGATAGCCAAAAAGGATGATAGAAAAACTACCGAATGGCTCCCTTTGGTTATTAGGGAACGCTTGGCACAATCGGCTATCTATTTTCAGTAGCAACTTCAGGCCTAGAAAACTCATTTCATCTATCAAAATGTATTGAATATATGTAAATTGTTCTTGGAATATTATCAATGGTTGGCCTTGCAAAGGATTCATATCCTTTATGGGAATCCAAAGGGCTATATGGATTATGGAGGTGCATATGTTGTACACAACACCTATGGGGGCCAATGTGAACAACGAGCTATGGGATCCAATAGTAGAGGTGTTGATTTGTTGTCTGATACAATTTATCAATAAGGATTTGCTAGCGCCAGCTGTCCATTGAATGATCATGTAGAGAGGGAATTTGGGGGAAGGCTGCATGTGATGGGGCTAGATGATTTGAAGAGCCAATTGTTATTTTGGTGAAAGATGATGGGCTAATGTGTTTATTGGAAAAAAATGTATTGTAGCTTGCTCACGTTGTGCCCTGGCTAATGGGATGAACTGCAAAGCAATATTATGAAGTTGTTCAGGCACATGGTTTGTATTCCATGAATGGTTCATATAAAAGTACCGCCTACCCAACAATTGGAGCTGATTTATACTGAAGCTAGTAGTAGCACCAAGCCGAGAGAAAACTTCCCATTCATATTCATCCATAGAAGGTCGATGGTTCAAATCATCAGTATCACTACCATGTTCTTCTTCAATCGTGGATGCAACTGGAAGTCTATTAACATGCTAAGGATGATAACTAGCTATTTTAAAAACTTTCCAATTTTGTATTATCTCTTGTTTGGAAAGACCTATATTTGTCTGTATGTTTTGTAAAGGTTTGTATAACATAATTTTAGTACAACAAAATGTCTCAAATATTTTTATATCTTTAATGAGAATAGTCTTGAACAATAGGTACATAAGGATAATTGCAGGCTGGTGTCTTGGTTTCCATTTGGCCTTTTTGCAGACCGAGTCAATTAGGGATGCACCACCTAGCTCTGGAGGCCTTTGCATATAGAAGTGAATATAATTTGTTGGTAGATCTTCATCAACATCATCTTTATTTATATGGAACCATTTCTTTTTTCCAACATTCAAATGAACATATTGTTGGCTTGAAGTGAGAAGAGGCAATTTCTGTAACATATGGCACGTCTCCTGTGTAGACATGTCACACTCCAAAAGAATATTCATCATGAATTTTTGATATACAAGCAGTGCTCTATCCTCAACTATATTTGTATTTGCAAGTATTTTCAACATATCAAGATAATTTTATGATTTCTTTCAAGATTTAGTTGCATATTTAGAAATATAATTTAAAACAATTTTCCTAGAAACAACTAGCTGGCAATCAACATTGGCATGCTAGATTGTAAGCATGGGTGGGCTATGAACATTTAGGCGATCATCATTTCTTGCTAGCTTGTAGGATTTGTTAGACTCAACATCAGATGTCAATGTAGAGGCAAGTTGTTGCTGCCAAGGTGCTTTATACCAACATTGTAATTGCTCTCATTTTTTCCTTAAACAAGTATATTCAAAGCATTTTGTGTGCCTTTGAACTGTATTTATAAAATCTTCATAATCTATGATTGGATCACTAGAAAGAATCTGGCTTGTGGAAAGAAAGCATGAATTTTATTCAGAACAATGATACATTTTGAGCAATCTCTATGCAAGGAAACATGGATTCCAAGCTGAAACATATCTATCAAAAAAATTCCTTTCCATGGTAACATCATGGTGATTGGACCAATCAAGAGTGTCCATCTTAGGGGATTTTGGAAGCCATAAAAAACTATGCACATGTGTAGAACCACGATGCTGCCATTGATATCTATACCAATATTCTTTTGCATGCAAAGGCTTTTCAATCACCTCGTCACAAAAAATTGAGAATCTATGATGCAGATTATATGTGGATTCTAAACAACACTATCTATTAGCGGGGTAAACCCAAAAAAGTGGTTTACAATTTGAGCGAGGAAGGAAAAGTGAAAAAAAATGACCCCATACAAATTTTGGTTTTTGGGGTTTGAATGAACCTTTTCATTCGAGTGAACCAAAAAAGGGTTTGAATGAACCCCGGTTCATGCGAACTAGTTAAATGCAAGGGGGGCCCCATCCACCAAAAAAACAATGAAAACCCCTTTTTGAAAGGGGGTTCACTTGATCCCCCTTGGTTTGAGTGAACCCCTCTTTTCCCACCTCCCTACTCTCTGGCACAAAAAAAAAAAAATTTTCCCTTCAAAGCTCGGGTTGAGGATGAAAATGGAGGAGACTTCACGAACCCAACTGGAATTAGGTAGTCCTCGGAACGAGCTATCCAACGACTATAATTCTAATATGTTTTGGTTTTATTATCTATTTATTTTTTATTTTTATTAAACATAGGTTTTCACTGAAAATGAAGCTCTCTATTCTACATATGTGGAAAAATAGAAGATTATCATTTTTTTTTTTTGAAAAATATGAGTGCACTAGATATTGAAGTCATTGATCCAACAAAAAAAAAGAATTTCGATACATATAAAAAAAAGTTACACGTTATATGGTCCACCTTTGTCTAAATTGTAATGGGTTTGACTACGAAACTTGATTAAGGAAAAAATATTCAATAAAACACTATCTAACCAAGTTGAAGCACTAGATATTGAAGTTACAAATCTAAATTCGAATTAATTAGAATTTTATCCTTCATGGAAAAAAAGTTATGCATTATATGGTGATTGTCACTCCTTAAAAATGTTGTTTTATGAAAAAAACTAGTTTTCAAGGGAGATGGAAAAAGAGCTGCAATCTAATTCCAAATTTTTTGAAAAAAATATATTTAGAATCTATAGAAAAAATTTCATGAAACTCTAGTTTGCATCATCTTCAAATTCCTCACGGTTTAGCCACTATAGGTGCCCGAAAGAGAAGATTTAGTTAGAAAAAAATATTTTAGTGTCCAGTTTGGCCAAAAATTATAAGCCACTATTGTGGGATCACCCAGCGTCTTTGTTGAAGGCTCCATCACCAAAAGAGCCACATAAGAGAAATTTTTTTGTAGATCAACCCATTTTGTGTCTACATATCTCAAAGTGAAAAAAAGGGTAGGTATGCCAAGTTGTTCAATCATTGCAGATAGTTGGGCATGACAAGAGTTCCAAAAAGAATGGGTCCCGTGCAAGGATTCACCAAAATGCATCAACTGCTCAACTATCTGGCCATCAGGAGTAGCTTGAAGACATTCACGCAATGTAGACAACGACTTGGTGATTTTGTCTTCCAGATCCGCTCTAACAAAGACATAAACAATTTGTTGGTTGTGATGCCTCATTATTAGGTTGTAGAGGAAATACCTAAATTTGACATGTTTTCCAAATCTATGGTCAAACTATCTCATCAAGTGAAGGGCACATTCATGCAAGTGAATTTGAACATTCCTTGGTTGAAGGGAAAGTGCTACTCCAGTGGGGAATAATGTTGGAAAGGCCATTGTAAATAAACCTCTAGTGTTGTATTCATTAACAAGAGAAGAGCTAATTTCAGGCCAACACAAGATATTCTTCTCTTTTTTTCCAATTTGTAATACCTGTTTGATTGCTTGGAGCTCTTGTCTAGCATTTGGAAAGGAAGGGGTAAATGATGAAAAATTTGAAGAGCCATTTTCATCTTGAGTAGCATTTGTTGAGCTGGTTGATGGCATTAGCTCTTCATCAGAAACTTGCTCTATTGTATGCAAGAAATTGGAGACATCAACAACAACATTAGGTAACATATTAAGAGCCTCAAAATCAATTTGAACATCATTATAGTATTTTTCATATTGAATTTTATATTTCAATGCATCCATTACATGATGTTTATTAACATAGCAGTCATAATTTTCACCTTCAATGGTGGTTCATCATACGATCACAACCTCAAGGTCTTGCAATCGGCACGACAATTTTTTTGCTATGCTCGAGATATCTTAAGGAAAGCTTATCATATGACCACTATTTAAATTGACCTCCTCTAGCATGGGACACTTGTAAAACTGGAGCCACCCTAGGTAGCAATAAGCATTTCTTCAACATGTGTTAGCTTTTTTAGCAACAATGGTTGTGGGCCTGGGTCCATGCCATTTGTAGAGCTGAAGTGGTGGGTGCCTTTCTCAAAATAACATCTTACACATGTCATTACTGACCCTGACATATGAGTGCACATCTCTATATAGCTTTCTCTACATATTTGACAAACATAAAGGTTTGAAAGTGCATCTATGTGGTGTCGAAACCGTTTTACCGTAGAAAGGTAGCAATCATTGAATATTTCTTTGAGGTGTTGTTGCTATGCTAGTGCAGTAGGGGGATTTTTTTGAGATTGTATATAAGGGGTGGCATCTACCATTTCCAATGGGAATTGTGAGGGAAGATTGTTAGCAGGTAGACCTGTAGGTGTTCTTCATTGTAGTTATCCTTTGTTGCAGGTATTTTGTATGAAACTTCACACAAATTTCCTCTCTATGTTGGCTATAGTACAAATGGCTTCATTGCTATTTTTTAGCCTTTTTAAATTCAACAATTGATTGGGTTGTGGAACTTGAATGTACTTGCACAACCTAGGAGTATACATACAAGCTCAACCATATTAGCATATATTAATATACATGTATAACCATAGATATATTTAAAGTAGTAATTACATATAAACATATAAAAAAAAAAAGTGTATCCATGTGTATATAAATGTATATCTATGGATGATCACAAAAGGAATAGCATAGTTTGAACATTGGAATATATAAAAATATATATATAAGGATTTTACAGATTTTTGTGTTAACCATTTTCACTATTTCACTATTGCTATATCCCAAGTTTAGAAAAATACAATATTGGATGCACACAACCAGTTGAAAGTTATGTTTGTAGAATCCAAGTGTATATAAGAATTTGTGTAGGCATGCATCTATGCAAGAACAAATATATGGAATTAAAACCAAAAGCACACAACCCACGCTCGATATCCTCCCCACCATTTTTTTTGCATCGTGGAGGCTCATGGACTCTACCAAAACCCCTGACCAAGAACATTATGAAACACCCACATGGAATTTCATGGAGTTCCATCACACATCACACAATAACAAAGTTGGGGGAAATCTGTTGTATTCATATCTAATCTATCATATTTTAGTGTTTTCTTTGCATCCCTTTCAACATTATATATACATATACATACATATACATATTATATATATACATATACATATACATATACATATACATATATACATATACATATACATAAACATATACATATACATATACATATACATATACATATACATATACATATACATATACATATATACACATATACATACATTTACATATACATATATATATATATATATATACACACACATATACATATATATACATATACATATATATATATATATATACATATACATATATATACACACATACACATACATACACATATACATATACATATACATATACATATACATATACATATACATATACATATACATATACATGAAAGGGATGTTTTTATATGTTGGGAAATATCAATGCGTATCTACTTCCACATCTATATGCTTTGTCAGATTCACCCATGTGTGATACACCTTAAATCCAAGAAACTAGAAACAATAACACCAAACTTGCAATAGGTATAACAAAAAGGAAATTGATACTTATAGAATCAGGATTTGAAGGCTGGTGGTTCACACCCTCAAAGATGGACTCCGTAGCGAAACCAGTGGGAGATGTCAACAAATCAATATTGGGGGGGCTTTGGAGACCCATCCACAAAGCTCAATTTCGTAGACATAATTCTGGGAAGTTTTTGCAGGGACAAAATGTTGCAATTTGAGTTGACTAATTGACATCTCTATTTCACAATAAAAATAAAAAAATAATGTATTGCAACATCCCAATGGAAATTGGTAGACAACTTAGAAATATTGATCTATAACTATTCCACTTTTAATACTGTCCAAACAATATGAGATACAAGAACAAGAATAGAAACACTTTTAATACTGTCCAAACACCAGGGGATACATCAACAAGCATAAAAATGATAAATGAAAATGTATATACCCCTATATGTATTTGTTTATCTTTGAGGTTGCTTATATATGTATCCATGCAGTTTTTTATTATTTTACTATATTTCTACATATAGCTATATGCAGATATTTGTATATGTTGCTAGCTAGTCCTTTCACCCTTTCTTATCCAAACAATAGGCTATACAACAATAAGAATAGAAATGATTAAGTACATATATGCATTGAATTTCCCCAATGTCAACACATTTAAAAACACACATATAACTAGATATATATATATATATCCATATGTATACACACACACACACACACACACATATATATATATATATATCTATTTATATACACACTACTATATCTAAATAGATGTGTATACCATATTTTTTCCTCACTATGTAACTCCTCCCCTTGAAATTTATGAAGAGAGCAAACATCTAGATTGAATTTTGTCTCAATTGGCTAGGAATGCTATGAATTCAAACCTTTTGTTTCCTATAGGATATTGTCGACTTCGAAGTAGGGCATTATTATAGGAAATAAAAGGTTTGAATTCATAGCCTTCTTAGCTAGTCAATTGAGGGAAAATCTAGTTTGGATGTTTTCTCTCTTCATAAATTTCAAGGGGAGGAGTTATTAATCTGCAGTTGCTCCTATGTTAATGGGTATAACACCAAAGATGCATAGAATGAGAATTATGTGAGAGTTGCACAACGGGCAGAACAAACAATAAGGAAAGGGAAAAAGTTGTGCAAACTAGCAATATGTTTTTAACTTCAGAGCTTATTAAAATATATATGCCATAGGGGGACTCTTGGCCACCTTCGAACACAAAAGTGAAATGGTAAATGGTTTCTCACGGTGTTGGACAATGCAAATCAAGATGGTAGGACCAAACAAATGCAATCTACACTATTTTCAATGTTTTTGAATGTATTCAGTTTCAATAGGGACATTCACTACCAAGGTGTAATCAATTTTATAGATTTCTTATGAACATGTTACACATACTGCACCATTAAATGCTATGTTATTAATAGTTACATCTCAATGCTATATCATTTAATGCTATGGTTGTATTGTAGCAATTTTCTTAGAAGCTAAATAATACTTACATATGCTATTTTTAACTCTTTTTAAATCAAAGTCTACCTAAATACAAATAAAGATAGAATACACAGCTATTTAGATATACATGTGCATATATAAATTGTTGTTGCATTCTCAAATGAGCCACAATGGTTTTGGTTTGTATATATGGATATATATTTTTGCCTATATGTATTTTTTTAAATATGAAATGGGGAATTCAATACATATATATACACATAAATTCAAGCTACATTTCCTAACACTAAATATTATAAAAAAATAGAGAAATTGTAAAAGAGCTATTAGATGACAAATCCTATTCACAGCTGGGCTAATGAAAATCCCAATGGAAACTTCAAACAAATAGCCTATCAGCTAAAAATGTAAAGTTGCACAAATAAAAGAGCTATTAGAATAACACTTAAAAGCAACCAAACTATTTTTTTCTCCACGCTTATACAAATATCTTTTCAACTTTCCAAATTAATTATTTAAACCCAGTTCTATATGATGATACCTATTGTCTTTAGGCTATGAAAATAATTATATGATGCAATAATCTCTAGAAAATGCATATAATTCCACAAACTTAATTGTAAATTTGAGCTACATTGCTTGACATTAAATATTATAGACAAATCATTTATGCAAAATACCCAAGTAAAACGACTTGTAGCAAATAATTGTTATTCTAACACCTCTTATATAATTTGTCTATTTTTCTTCAATATTTATTAACAAAGAACATAGCTCAAATCTTGTATCAATATGTTTCATGATATTCTTTTTTTCCTAATCTGCTTGAAGCTCCCTAGAACAAACTGCTTGGGTATGTTTATGTAAGTGGTGGTGCTTGCTAATTATGTGGTATGGAAGTGTCTTATATCAATATGTTTCATTATATTCTTTCTTCCTCGTCTATTTCAACTTCCCCACAACAACCTATTCTTCATGATATTCTTTTTTTTCAGTTCCCTATAACAAACTATTCATTATCGTAGTTTTCCTATTCTATTCTCCATATTTTAAAGTTCTATTTAATGTGGGTTTTAGGACATTTGTCATTTTCCTGTGATTCTTAAGTGTTTTCCTAATAGCTCCTTTCCAATTTCGCTTTTTCTTGTACTAATATGTTTCATGATATTCTTTTTTTCTCAACTATTTGAACTTACCCATTACAAACTGTTCTTCATGATATTATTTTTTCCAATTCCCCATACCAAACTATTCATTATCATAGTTTTCCTATTCTATTCTCCATATTTTGAAGTTCTATTTAATGTGGGTTTTCTGACATCTATCATTTTCCTATGATTGTTAAGTGTTTTTCTAATAGGTCTTTTCCAATTTCCCTTGACCAAAAAAGTTTAGATATGGACATCTATGTATGTGAAATTACTTACAAAGAATATTCAAAGTGAAGAACCCAGTTCAAGTCAAATGCATGTATAGATTTAAGTTTGTAGCATATTCCTGCTTACCTAAAATTCTATCACTATCTAGACAAAGTGTAACATAAAATTCTATATAACAGTTTGCTTCTCAATTCGAAATTCAAGCTACATTATTTGCCACAAAATATTATAGACAAAATAGGGAAATTATAAAACAACTATTAGAAAAACACTTAAGAATCATAGGTAAATCACATATGATCAAAATCCCACATAAACATATTCATACAAGACAAGCAGTTTGTGTAAGAGTTGGATTGTCAATTAAAAATTCAAGCTACATTCTTTGGCACCAAATCCACATTAAATAGAACTCGTAAAGCCAATGAGTAGCAATAACTTGTACAAAATTCCTATAACACCACAAAATTAATCAAAAATTTGAGTTACATTGCTTGGCACTAAATATTATAGACAAATAGAGAAATTGTAAAAGAGCTATTACACAAAAAATCCTATTCATGGTTGGGCTAATGAAAATCCCATAAAAAACTTCAAACAAATAAATTGAACAAATAAAAGATATATTAGAAAGAATAACACTTAACATGATCCACCAAACTAATTTTATCTCCAACATCTTTCTACTTTCATACTAACCCTCTACATATATATATATATATATATCTATTAGAAAGAATAACACTTAACATCCACCAAACTAATTTTATCTCCAACATCTTTCTACTTTCATACTAACCCTCTCTCTCTCTATATATATATATATATCTGTGTGTATGTGTATGTGTGTGTGTGTGCAATTGGTCCTATGTTAATGGGTGTAACGACAAAGATGCACAAAGATAGCTAAAACAACAAATGGAGGGCGATAAAATTACTAACCCTAACCATATTGTTTGGTGAAATAAACAAGATTTAACTACAATTGCTCCTATGGTAACAAGTATAAGGCCAAAGATGCACAAAGATAACTACAAACAATAAACGAGGGACAAAAAAATTACTAACCCTAACCATATTTTTTGATGAAAGAAAAAAAATTTAATTGCAATTTCTCCATCCATACAAAACCATAATGCCAAACACCCATGTAAAATGACTTACAAATTCTAGATAACAACAATTTTAACATAAATATTATAAATAAATCATTTATGCAAAACACCCATGTAAAATGACTTACATATTGTAGAGAATAATAGTTTTAAAACCCTCCAATCTGCTATAAAATGGAGCCGAAGCCGATGATGTTTACAATAGTCTCCTATCAAACCAACCACGGAATTGAAGGCGACAATTTTTAGAATAGTCTACTACCAAACCAACACCACAATGGCTCTTTTGCTAATGCAACTTAATCAATATATTTTCTAGCACATTTTAGACTATACTTTCCCACACTGCAACACCCATGTAAAACAACTTACAAATTTTGGAGATCAATAGTTTTAACATCAACAATAAATAAATCATTTATGTAAAACACCTAAGTAAAATGGCTTATAGATTACAAAGAACAATAGTTTTAAAACCCTCCAATCTACTATAAAACCAAGCTGAAGCCAATGATTTTTACAATAGTTTGCTATCAAACCAACCGTGGAGCCAAAGGTGATGATTTTTAGAATAGTCTACTATCAAACCAACACCACAATGTGTCTTTTGACAATGCAACTTAATCATTATATTTTCTGGCACATTTCAGAGTATACTTTCCCACACTGCAACATTGAATATTGCATTTACTGTGTGTTGTACCATCATACAAGAAGGGCATGATGCATTAACTCTCGCATGAGGAAACACTTAGCATTTTTCTTCCGTGTATCAAGGTGACCAACTCCACCACCTCCAACCCATGTAATTACTAAGCTCCACGTCACCATAAAAAAACCTGGTCAAGTCATCGCCAGTTGGGACATCTCCGGTGCCAAAAAATCCAATTCACGGTTGGGCTAATGAAAATCCCAACAAAAAGTTCAAACAAATAGCCTATCGGCTAATAAATTATTATCAAGCTATCAATGGAGGATTTGAAATATTTTATAATACATTAGTTTTGTAATTGTAGTAACGAATTGGCGAATAATTATCTTTATGGTTTAGAGTTAAGGTTTGGGGGAAATTCAATCTATTTGGTACTATTTTTTCATTTTGGTTTTGTGTATTTGGTTCTTATTGTTGGGTGATGGCTATAAGTTTTTCTCTAACATAAGGTTATGCGCAAGATCATGATGGGCCAAAAAGTGGCAATATGATGGGTATGTGGCTGATGACTATTTTTTTACCCAAAATTGATGAAACCAAAAGGATTTTTAAAGGAGATTCTCAGCTTTCCATCGATATAAATTATGCTTTACTTTGAATTTAATAAGTAATTATTATTCATTTTTTATTCAAATTACGACTAAAGTCTTGATTGATAGGCTGATTGAAAAACATCTAGAGCTTTAAACGGTATCATATTTTTTGAATCCAAAACATGCGTCACATTCTATGTTTCGCATACTATAGGATTAAAAAAAGAAAAATGAATTTCATGAATTTTTATCAAGTTAAGGTGGTTAGACATACGAGTTTTTATTTTTTTAAAATTTGTAATAAAAATTCATAATTAATTATTTACTTGGAAAAAAATTACAAAAAATATGCATCACATTGGGGCATGAGTCTCACTTATATCTAAAATATTATAAAAAAATATTATCATTTTATTGTGGTTAGGGTGGTCAGACAGACACCTACTTATTTTTTCCCTAAAATTTAAGTACCACTACATTGAAATTTTAAATTTTCACCAAATAGATTTTTTTAAAAAACTAACCTAGTAGTTTAGAAACTAAATTCAATTTTCTACAGATTCTATTCTTACATAGTTTTGAAATAATATAGATAACTTATTCAAATTTTTACGTCAAGTTGCCTAACTCTGATTTTTCTGAATTTTTTGCCACTTAAGGGCCTATTTTTTCCATGATGATCGTACACATACCCATAAAGTCAACTATTATTTTTAGTCTAGAAGTAAAATTGGGAGAGTATGTTATATATAAAAAGGGGAAATCTAGATACGACCTAGACCTTGTAGTAGATGGAGGAATTTAAATGTTATTATGAATTTTTTAACTTATTTCTTATTCACTTTTAGGTGTCTAGGGTAATATTTTTTTTTTATCAAATTCTTGCATTAAATATCATTTGAAAGAAATATTAAGTTGATGGTGTAAGTGTATTGCAAGTTGTAAGAAAATATTAACAATGAAAATTATTATAGACATTAAAATCACGTCAAAGAATTATTAAATGCATGACTTAAATGTGTAGACACTAAAAAATATCAGGTAGACTTGCTAATACCATTTTTCCTTATCAATTATCTTGTCTAATGTCATAATTCTTCTATTAATTAAATAATTTTAATTATTTAATTATTTGAATCTCTATTTTTTATTTCTTCCTTGGATTATTTTATTACTTCACTAATGTCTTTTTCCTCCATAATTAATTATTTACCACTTTCTACTATAATTAGATAGTTATTTTAATCATTTAGCTATTCACTAGCATATTCTATCATTAAATTAAATAAATTTTATTTATTTAACTACTTACTAATTTATCATCTTCTTCCCATTTTGAATTAAATTATTATTTAACTCAAAAATCAGCTTGTCACATGTCTCCTATAATTAAATAATATATCTAGTTTTTAATTATCCATGTCCCATTTTTGAATTAAATTGTTATTTAATGGAAAAGTCAACCTATCACATGTCTTCCATAATTAAATAATTCTTTTATTATTTAATTATTCATTTCCCTCTCAAATCAAATGATTTTATATTTATTTGATTCTCTTCAACAACCTCTTTTTCTCTACCAATCTCATTATCTGTGAAAATCTTATGTCTCATTCAATTTCAACCCTTGATTGAATTATTTTATAATTCAATCTTGTCCATTCATTTCTATATTTTCCCTAATGTTTCCCTAACCCTATTCCATACTACAAATTTCATTCTTGTCCATTGATTGACACATATTATTGACATTCAATCTCATCCCTTGAACATTCAAATTTTTATTTTCTATAAAAGACCCTATCCTTGTCATTTTCATACATCTAGAGCAAGTGCAAGTACATGTTAGTGTGAGACAACTATCTTCAATATTTTGCTAGTCATTGGCATAGGCTACTATTGCATACTCAAATCTAAGGGCACCAAGTACATTCAAGCAAAATGGAGAAGAGCAATGGAGGTCAAGTGACCATGGCATATGTGATATTTACTTCATGTTTATGTTGTTTATGTTGGATTGTGATCTATTGTTGGTTTAGGGTTAGTTTTGATGCTATTTTACATTAACCTGAATTTTACCCTAGATTACAAAATGTATTGCAAGTTGCAAGAAAATATTAATGTGGGAGTTTATTGTAGACATTAAAATCATTTCACCTTTATTATTATTATCTTATTAACATCCTTCTCTAAAATATATTATTTTATCATTTAATTTCTATTAATTCATTATCATTTAAATTAAATAGTTCTTATTATTTAATTTAGTAAGCTAATTTCTCACATTTATTTAAATAATTGAAAATGAGTCATCACTCATTGTTCATCAAATATTTAAATAAATAAATGAAACCTACATGAAATTCCACCTTATTTAGTTAACTAATCAATCAAAATAGCAAAGTCATTCATTTAATCATTCAACTCATCTATGCAATCACTTAACTCAATCATGTATTGAATTAAATTTTTCATGCAACCAATTCACTCACTCATGTCTAATCTTCATGCAATCAATTAACTTCTTTTAACTCTCTTCTATTTAGTTGAAGAAATTGAACGTAGGCTACAAGTTACACCTCTACCTTGCATGAGGTTCCTTCACCATTCATCACCCATGCTTCAAAAAGTCACCTTACCCTATGTAGTCAATATAGAAAGTATTCTATCATTTCCATCATTTATTATGATTATCTAACTTTTTCATGTGTGTTTTAAATTTTTTTACATAGTTAGGTTGACTCATAGTATTTCCTAAGAAGTTTTCTTATAGGTCAACTTGTTCTTTTACAAGTCCTGGTCCAATTTTCATCCATTATCACCTATATATTGATGATTAATTTCCCCGATATTTATCATCTTTATTCCTATGAGAAAACCATGGAATTTTCTTTATTTTTTGTTTAGGGTGAAAAATAGGGTTCACCAAAATGAATCAACAAGATGATGAACCACTAATTTTTCTAAGGCCCTAAACATATAATTATGTGTGTGATAAGATGCAAATAACAATTACAAACTAACCCTAATTGTTATAGAAACTATGAGATGAGTTTTTAGAGCTTAAAATGGTGTGTACCTTGCCATAAGAAGCCTATTTGTAGAGCACAAAGGACTCATTCGCCTTTAGTGTCGAATGGGTCCCTGTCAGGGTTTTTGAAATTGAGATCTAGGTTATTTTCCTTGATGTTTGCACTCTCAAATCATCGATTTTCAGCTCTTGAAAACCTGTAACAAATTATGTAGCTTCAATTTCTTGTTCTTGAAATATAAAGGTCAATCTTACTGATGGAACCCCTACAAATTTTCTTGGTTCCATTCCTAACTTTGCAAGTTTTAGTTAGCTTCAAACATTTTGACTTAGGGTTTTGTTCACTAATATTGTGTGGGGATTTTTTTGTCAAAATCTCACCCAAGAAACCCTTAAATAAAAGTCCTTGTGAATGATATAATCTATCGTTGATTTCTTATCACCAATTCCCAATCATTCTAGAAATATCTTGACGCATTTGAACTCATGGAGTAACTGGCCCCTCATGCCTAGGTTTGACATTCTTTTATTTGGCCTTAAAATCCTTTGAAATAATATGTTCTATGTCCTTTGATGCCTTTTATATGTCACTCTAGATGGTCCCTTTCCTTGAACGACTTGCGGGCACATGCTAAATTGTCTTCACTTAAGTCTCGTCCATCATTTCTCTTTATCGCTCATCGTAGATAACTTTTGAAATATAAATTTAAATTCGAGATGAGTGGTGTTTCTTTGGTCTCACGCATCACAAATGGCTTTGTGAACTTTTGAATTACATCAACGATTGGTGATCAGTGGCATTTCTTTTGTTTTGTGCATCGTGGATAGGTTGTGGGTTTTGAGTTTACAATAGTGATGCACAATATGTGTGTTGATTTCATTATCACTGGGATCTTTCTCATCGCTAATTGCTTATGAAGTTCATGATGAGAATTAGTAATGTGCAATTTCCCTTGGTGCTCTTTGTATCTTATTCTATCACTCATCGCAGATTCATCCCTAGTTTTGAGTTTCAAATTGGCGGTGAGTGATGGAGTGTTTTGTTCAGGGATTTCTTTCATTGATCTAAATTTTTCTTATGATCGATGTCTTTGGTGCCTTATATTTTCACGTAGGTGCATGTGGCCTAATATGGTTTCAGTGCTAGCTATAATTTTTCACTGATATGTTCTTGAATTTCAAACATGAATCAATGACATGCGATGTGAGGAGGAGAATTGCTGAAAAGGGGATAGTGATCCAATGGTTAGGATTTCATCGTGTCTATGCTCGCATCATTGATTGAACTCTAGAAAGGTGGGGCAAATACACGATGAGTGATGAAATGTTTAAGGGAACATTCTCTTAAAATATCAGCTCTGTGTACTTTTCTGATATAAATGGAAGAGCACAGATCGAGTTGGTGATGCATGTGAATTGTTAGATCATAGGTGACTAATGAAGATTAATGGTTGACAAGGAAAATTTCTAAGGTGGTATCACTATTTTTTAGGAACAAGTTGTAAAAGCCATAAACTATGCTCAAGGTTGCCATTCATGGAGTTTTAAATCCTCAAATATTGACAGTCCAGATTCAAAGCTGAGCTGCTAAGTTATCAGCTCACTTCCATGAGGATCTCTTCAATCATTAATTGCTTCACACTGCAAATTGTCTATTTAATGTAGATTTGCTTGTCGTTTGATCTCACCATTTTTAGTCTTTAAAAAATGTGAGGTGTGGGTCATAGAAAAAGTATGCGAGTGTTGAGCTTTCAATTGCAGAGGTGTTGATGTTTTCTTCATGGGTACATTAGTTTTGTTTTGTATGAGCTCTATTTAATTCATGCTCTAGTTTGTCTGGGAGTTTCATATTTCTCTGGATACTTGAAGTTGTCTGGGTTTGTGGGTGTGCTTTCCCACAAATTTAATTTAGGAGCTTGAAGTTGGTTAGTTTCCTCTCAATTTAGACTTGCTAGCTTTTACTCTGTGTTCTATAAAAATTATGGGTAAGTCAGGTGTGTCAATCCATCCAACTAGGAGTTCTAGATGACTTAGTGTGTTTAAGTGTCAAGAGGATATGTCTGTGGCTGAGCAAGAAGTACCTGGGACTTCTACAACACCCAATGGTAAGAGAAGTGCATTGATAAAAATAAGAAGACTATTGTCAAGAGTATGTACAATTTGAGAAACATGACCATTTCATAAGAATTGGTCAAGTTTAAAGGGAAGGAGTCAATTGAGCCTGAGAGGAAGGAAAATAAAAGAAACAAGGGTCACCAAGCCTATCTAGGGAGACACAATTCTCCCATTGTGCTTTCTAATAGCCCTTCGGGTGGTGGAGATGACACTGACTCATGATACAACCAATATCTTCTCTCTCTTGTGTCGTATGAGGACTCTAACAAGGAAGGGGTGATGGTTCCTCCTATTGCATCATGAACAAGGTGGGGATGAGCATACTCTGATGCTGATGACTCAAAGTAGCATCTCCTCATTGTTTTTTTTTTTATGACACCATTGCCAATGCATCGGGATCATCCTTCTTAGCTTATATGTGGTTTTTTTCCTTGTGCTTATATGTAATTCTTTTGACCGATATAATGAAGAATCTTTTTTCTTTACATGGATGTTGAAACAATGACTAACGGTACCCTATGGGTGATTTGGTTACTCTCCATCGACAACTCATGAGGAATTTTGTCTTTTGTTTTCCCCTGTCATGCAAATGATTACATATGACTGTTTGGGGAATTTCTTGAATTCAAGTGAAATTGGTTTTGAAATGAAATATGAAATTTAATTTTAATTGAGCTAGATGCTTGTTGCTCCCTTGCTCCATAAAAGCGATTTTAAGGCTGATTACAAGGGTTCAAGTTTTGAGTCTTAGAAGGGTCTAGGTGAAATGCGAAGCTCAGAAAGGAGCAAAATGTAAATAGATAAAATGATGAATAGATCAGGAACAAGTTCATGGTATGAGTCATAATGTAATGGTCTTGAATATTTTTATAGTAACATCAGTAATAGAAAATATTAGTTCTAAAATATATGCTCTCCTGTGTAATTTCCTTGCAAATTATGAATGGAATTGTTAAGAATAGCTTCATTTGTCTTTTGCTGTTTAAACTAAGTGAATGAGTTTATTTACACTTCAATTTAAGGGGTTGATTTAGTGCTAAAATAAGGCACAGGTTTGTGAGGAAAGGATGTAGGATTTGGTAAGAAGGTATGCTTTAAACATAGAGAGTTGAATGCTACAAAGTATTATATCAATTGTCCACCAATTACTGAGTTGAATTGTTAGGGTATTACTAATTAATTGCAAAGGTGACTCCATTATTCCCATGGACAAGGCACTGGTATCTTCATTAGCTAATCTTAGATTTAATTGAGTTAGTAATGCACCTAACCAGAGGCTTGGAATGAGAATGAATTCATATAAAAAATTTAATTATAATGTCCCAATCTGATGTATCACTTTATTCCTTGTAATAGATGATAGTTTATTGAAAGGTCATCCAAACCTTTGATGAATGTTTCCTATTTACACTATAGAGGAATTCATCTGTGTGTACAAATGCTTTTAACTGAATGAGTACCTTATGAATATAAATGGGATTACCCTCCTAGGTTTCATAGAGCCCAAAGAGTACTTAGAAGTAATGGTCTTAGAATCCTTATGTGTTGGTCACTAAATTTGAAAATTCTTGAGCATAAGGGTTGGCTACCCTTTAGAGGATTTCAAGGTTTAGCTGGAAAAAAGAACCAACAAAAATGGTGACTCTGCTTGGGATGAACTTTGAAATTATTTTGTTGCAAACTGTCTTATTAAAGATTTTACTATTTTCTAATTGGTTATATTTTCAATCCTAGTTTTGTGTCAATGAGTCAACCCTCTGAGATATGAAGGATTTTGATGTGTGTCCTTTGAAAACTTGCATGTACTGTCAAGATTTGTCACAATTCCATGAATATTGGTAGAAATGCTCACTAGAAGTGGGTGGCGACTCCAAAACTCTCTTTACTAGTGTGAATTGTTTGAGAAACTCCAATAAAATGGGATGAAAAGTTGCTGGAAACAAAATAAAGAAGTGTAAAGGACTCGTGTGTGACTTTGTTGATTAAGGAAGCTTGAAGTGAAATTTATTGGTGAAAGAAACTTCACATTGTGTAATTTTATTCCTTTATAATGGAGGTGGCAATTCTATGCATAAGGACCTATGAAGACATTAAGAAAGTTTCAAATCTGCAAGGTTTTCTAGTCAATGACACAATTTAGGAATGGTTGCAGTGTATCTATGTATTTTCCCCTGTTTTGGTTTTCAAGAAGAGATAAATCCATGTGAAAACCATATTGAAATGAGTTGGTGAAAATTTTGTTTCGCTATTATGTTAGTTAAGCATAAGTAGATGGATGTTAGTTATTTTGCATACTTCTAACATGTAATGTGTAATATCTAAGTTGAATTGAAGAAGTATGCTTATCTTTGAAATTTTCCTTTTAGAAAGTTTTAAAGCATGAATATTTTTGAAAATGAGGCAGTAGATAATCAATTTGAAGTTGATTTGTAAGGATTGAATAGGGATACAAAAGAAATGTATTACTCCCCTATATCTCCTTGTGGAACATCAAGTAAAAACATGCAAGGAATGCATCTCTTATCATGTCATCAAAATAAGCTTTCTATTGAGAGATACAATTCATTAAGTTTTAATGGTATTTGAGGTTTTCCTAACAAGATTCTAAATGATATTAGGAAACATTTACCTAAATTTACAAGGAAAAGTGATGAGTTAGCTTCTAAACACCTAAATGAATCCATAGATTTGATGGGTGATTCTGAGATAGATCATGAGGATGTTGTCATGAAGCTCTTTGCCCAATCTTTAAAGGAAACTACTAGAGACTAGTTTTCATATTTGTCAATCTATTCTGTAGCCCTGTGGAATGGTTTTATGATAGCATTTATGGAACAATTTGGTGAAAGGGTTAATCCTAGCTTGGTAAGGAAAATATTTATGGAAATCCAAAAGGATGAAGATGAGTTGGTTCTTGGGGTTGGGGCCCTAGCTCGGTTGGCTAAATCTTTCCTATTGCAGGAGGTTGGTCACGAGGTCTAGTCTCCCCCACCCCCGTGGTACTGGAGGGCGTGTCGTTCCAACACCGCGGATCACGTTAAAAAGTTTACCAGGCACACTGTAGTTTATATGGGGTCGTGCTACCCGATTCCTGCAATCTAAAAAAAAAAAAAAAAGATGAGTTGGTTCTTTCTTTTAACCTAAGATTTGTACAAGTAGTAAGAAATATTCCTGAGCACCTTAGACCTAGTAATGTAGAGTGTTTAATTAGCTATCTAGGTGCATTTGATAATGAGATGAACTATTTGATAATGGATAAGGAACCCAAAAAATTACATCAGGCATGTGGTATTGCTATGGGTATTGAAAACATTATGAAATATTCAATGATGAGGGGATATATGGCTACAAGTGTTTGTTGTCCTCGTACACATCAAGTGAATGAAGTTCCTAACAATGAAAGAGATGGTTAGAGTGATGATGCTTTTGATGCCTCATCTTGTTCACCCTCATAGCATGTTAGTCATGGGAAGATTCAAGATGGACTTCAACAAAGTTTAACTAATAATGATCGTGTGTTGTTAGTATTGATCATCAAAGCTTGTACCTCTCAGACAGTCTTATGGGAAATTTAGTGAGTGGGGGAAAAATTACATCTCACTGAATACCTCTAGGTTTTTAATAGAAAGTCAACTCTTCTTTTGGGGTTTTGAGAAAAGGGAGAAAGAAAATGTAAATATAAAACATAAAAGGCGATACACCAAAGCTTTTACAACATTTCGAACCTAAATTATTCTTATGATTGATATAAAGAACACAACACCACAACCCCTCATTGTTGGAAAGAGAATGAACAACAAAGGCTAACTTCAAGCATAGTGTAGACTTTCAAATCTTTCCACAGGTAGTGTTCATTGAGGTCCAATCAAACATAAAAATTCCTTAGACTAAAAGAACAATATTTCAAAAATTATAACAACTCTGTCTCCTAATACAATGTAGCACAAAAGAATAACAACTTCAGGGATAACAGAAAATTCCAATGACATAGTCTGATTTCTCTTGAAAATACTACTCTACTGCACAAGCATAAAGCATAGAAATCCGCTATTTAAACTACCAGAATATAGCTTTCAAGACATAGTGTTTCATTCAAAAATGATAGTACAAAGAAAGCAAGCTTGAAAAAGGCCATACATGAACAGTCTCAATAAATTCCCCTCAATAGTTCATGCTTTAATTAAAAATAAACTTTGAAACAAAGGTTAGATGCCAATCCGACAATAGTTTAAACCTTAATAGATATAATTTTCCAGAATAAAGTAGTTCTATAACTTGCTTCGAAAATATAGTTCTTGAAACTTTAATAAAAAATAAAAAGAAAACACTTCCTCTTTTCAAATAAAACAGTTCCTCTTGGAAAAATCCTTTTCTAAAAAATCATCCTTATTTCAGTATCGTTGCCTCCCTTTTATAGCCGTTGAAGAAAGGAAAAACCACCTCAACCCAGAATTAATTACTGCCAGGTGTTGACAGTTGATAGCACATGATCTGATCACAGACTCTTAGTTAGGCTGCAAAAGATCTTTGCATTAACTGTTTAGCTATTGCATTAATGTTCTCTAGATATTTTAGAAAAGATAGGAAACCAATTGCGATCAGATCCTAGGAACAACAACCTAGCAACAAACATAAATTGATTGACCACATTACTGCGGGGTGTCATCTCAAAACTTCCATCCCAAAAACTGAGAGAAGAAAAGAAAGGCCAGCCAGCTCAGACAAACTCCTCAATCAAATATCTTTATAGGTGGTGCAGATAACCCACAACAAGGAGATGGCATGTTAGCAGGGAAAAAACTCTTGAGCTCACAAATATAGCTCCCAAGGAAATGTCTGACAAGAAAACACATGTCCCGAACCTCCTCCTAAAAGGAAGATGCAAAAGGTAAAAGCTACACAACCACCACATGGCGCATTGCGCATCTTTTTGCTAATTTTATTTGAGCATGGGTGCACCTAATACTGGAAACGTTTATGCAAAACAAAAATAAACGACTAGGGCAAAAAAACCTTTATAGTTCAGGCAATTCATAGGGGTCTTTGCTTCTGCAAAGATTCAAACCTGGGCCTCTAGCTATTCTTGGAGTTTGACAAAAGCGGTGTGTTGAGCTTCCCAATCTGCATTAGTTGGTAGAACAAGGGTCCAGATCTTCCTGTATGTTTTTTCAAGATAAAAATTTCTTTGAAAGAGATGATGCCCAATCTAGAAGAGATTGCACCCAGGTGATAATAGAGTTGAGAAAGAGGATAGATTTCACACTCAAAATCATCCACTATGGGTACAACCCTTGAGCTTGGAATTTCAGCAGTGGTTTGGATCATTCCTCGGATTGCCTCATTGATTTTCTCCATTGTTAGTGCGTCTTCATCTAGGGAGAGAAGAGGAGGCAACTTGAAACCAACCAAGACAATGAAATCCTTTTTGATCTTGATGACTCTTTTATTCAATATCATCTGATGATCCTTACATTTTACCACAACCATCTGGCAATTGATGATCTCATTGGCTTTGACAAAGGTGACTCTTTGATCAAGGATTCCCGCTCTTGTTAGAACCTAATTGGTGGCGATGCTTAATTTGGAGTTAAAACTTCAGGAGTCCACCACCCGGGGTGAACATGTTTGTATGAAGTGGTCAGCCATCAGACTGACTTTGGGATTCAGTTCCTATACGTCCCTTAAGAACTGTAAGGTGGGTCCTAGTATACATACGCCAACTGCTATTTGCTCCCAATGCATAGCCACTAACTTTCTCATTATGGAGAAGGATCTAGATCTTCTTGCAATAGTTAACTCTTGGTTCCACTGAGCCTCTCTTACTTTGGTATTTTCTTCTATTTGACCTTTCTCTTGAAGAACGTTTTCCAACTCAGAGCTTAGTCTTCTAACTTCCTGTCTTGACTCCTCCAGCTCAATCTAGACTCTCCGTAGATCATCAATATTTTAGGATCTGACATCACTCAAAATTTTCTTTAATTTTTCATTTTTAGCATGAAGTTGAACTTGTTCATTTTGGGTATCTATGGAAATTTCTCCTTGTTGGCCTTGAATTTGTTTCACATGGGTCATTACAATATCTTTGGCTCGGACCTCATTCTGCAGCCTGATCATTGTTCCTTTCACATTTTCCAACTTAGCCTTGCACTTCCTTAGTTGCCTGTCCAGTTGTTCATAATCAACATATATCACCTTTTACATGGCCTTGGCTAGGACCATTTTATTGTGTGGGTGAGTTTCACTCAGATCTAGACCCACGACATGGATGGTGTAGTCCTCCATCTACATTTTCCCTTTAGGTTTGGAAACCAAAGACCTCATTGTGGTGATAAGCGGGGATTTTTGCTCTTCATTAAAACAAGCTTCAATCTTCTTGGTGGCAGGCCTTTCAGTGCTCTTTGACAACATCTTCAACTTCCTAGTCTTTCAGGCCTGTTTGGTGGCATCAAAATGACCTTGAAGAGTTTGAGGGACATCGACACTTTGAGTTGCAATGGGAGCACCAAGGGGTAGTCGAAAAAGGGTGACAGTATGGGAGACTTCAGATACATGAGTGTGAGGAGACGCAAATGGTAGCATGGACATAGAAAAAGGAAGAACACCAAAAGGAGTAGGGGAAGAAACAATAGGGTAAAATCAGAAAAAGGCTGATGGAGAGGTGCCTTCCCGAAAGTAGATAGATTGAGAGTAATGGGAAAAATTGTAGTTTTGGTGATTTCAATGGGGGCTTTAGACAAAGAAACTAACAACTAAATAGTAGCCATAGCAGATAATGCTCCTTCGGTGCCCAGGAAAGTTTCAGCGGGTTGATTTTCAATGGTAGGGGTTGCAATCATTACTACTAGTTTAGGAACCAAATATGGGGAATTATTTCCAATAGGAAAAGACTGGGGTTGAACCAAAGATGCAAAAATAGGAAGAAGAGGGGGAGAAAAACATACCTAAGCCAAAGTCGATGCAACACTCCGTAAGGTGGACTCCACTTCTTCATCCTGATGGATTGACATATCAGGGGTACTTAAGTCTTAGATCTTCCTCCGCTTCACACAATTAGAGCCAATATGTTCTGATCTCGTTCCGATAAAGTCCTCTGACATTTGGACGTCAGTGTCCGCTGAGGATATTTTTGTGGATTGTTGGGTCTCCTTTCCTTTACTTCGGGCTTGGGATGTGGATGGATCTTGTGGACCCCTTTCCCTTGAGTTTCTTCAGTTGTCGGGTTCCTAAGGTCTAGGAATTAGGAGTGGAACTTGTTCCTCTTCAATTTCATGGCTTGTCTCAAGATTGCTATTGTTGGAACCAACTTCCTTATCATATGTGTCGAACTCTTCATTGAGCTAGAAATTTCCAGAAAAATCACTTGGATTCCTCATCTCTTGTTGGAATCTCTAGAAGTCTGATTTCTTTCTTTTTGACCATCCCTCATGCCTTAGCTATGCATTGAGAGATTTTCCCATTGGGAGATTTCTCTGATATTATGTTTGCGTCTCATAAAAACTGAGCCATTTTGGCCATTCCTCTGGTATATGGGCTAGGTCGATGTATATTTCTAAAATTTCTCAAGTAGGATTTCTCCTCCTTTGGAAGTACTCCTTGAACTCGTGCCTTAAGATGAAACGCCCATCCAGGTTATAATTCCATTTGTCACAAATGGGGACCAAACAAAAAGCAGTCAAATGATTTTGAATCTCGTCCTCAACCTTCTGCTTGCTTAGTACCACTTGACTCTTTGCTATCATAAGGGGAAGATCAAAAATATTTTCTTTATTCCTTCCTACACCATAGATTCTATCGACAGTGGACACTTGTCAGCAAGCCTCTAACATAAAAGTTTGGTCTATTACAAATTTGTAGAGTTAGAAGACTTCCTCGGGGAAACCATGAATCCTGATGAATTTGAAATCTTCACTGAGGAAGTAATCCATTGGGATAGGTGGATGCTGTATCCATTCTATAACCTTAAGATAAAAATGACCGACGGGGCGAGGTAGTAAATCTTGCAGCATTGGTCTCAGAAAATGATCTACAAATTGATAGTAATCTCCTATTCTTGAAAACATGGGGGTCCACATAGAAATTGGTTGGATATAGCCTCTCTCATCTATCCTAGATAGTGGCACATTTATCCCTAGCCACTCAAAAAATTTATACAATAATAAATGAACCATAATGGAAGAATACCTGAACTTGGACTCCATACTATAGTTTCTCAACTACAACTTCATATTCTTAGCCATTACTTCAAAAAAATCGTAGCATCTTTGTACCCTTTCTCTTTTGAGCGCAAGGCCTAGGGTAAACTGGAAAGGGTTAACCTCTTCATCATCATCAAGCCCAAAAACCCAAGCCGACATTGAGAACACAGACTACGTGTCCTTCTTGAATTTCATCCATGATAGAGGCCACTGAATCTGTCCTCTCTGTGGTCTTTCCTTCATTTCATCCTCATAAAAACTTGTTTTCCTGAACATATCTTCCCCTAGGACATCCATCTTTTTTCATTGAAAAGGTCGGCACCCCAGCCCACATGGATACACAACATTTCTCGTATAGCATGGGCTAAAATGGCGATCTTGACCCCATGGCCCTCAATAGCCTCTGTATCTCTGTTAAACCTCTTTGCACACGCATCAACTAGCTCCGGGCATGGATGAACAACAAGTAGCACAAACTGTGGTAGGCCACTGTTCCAAAGCCGAAATGAAAAACCCTCTATAGACTCATGCCCTAACATTCTCTAAAAAGCACCTTCCCTATGATTTTTAGGGTTGGTGGACAACTGAGGGTCATAAACATTGTTGGTTATATTTTTAACTACCTCCTTTAAGATGTGTTTGCCAGATTGAAGCTTCCTGCAATGTTCAAATGCTCATTCTTCTAGAGCTGGGGCATTGGCAAATGAGTAGTTCCCAAAAATATCTGCGTAACTAGGTCTTCTATTCAGTACTTCGGCCCGCCTACTAGAGGTAGATACTTCTACCATGATTGCTTGAAAATTATATAGAAACTCTCTGTTTACAACAACTGTGTTTCCTTGCTAAAAACTAGCTTTTGAATGTAATTAATTTTAGTAATTTTGCATGTAGTTATGAGTTTACCACTATCGATGGCTCATTAAATGCTACCACCGAGACAATACATGTGGATGGGAGATGTGTATCCCTTGGGAATTTCAAAAAAGCCACAAAAATGGAATTAGTACATTCCTTCCATTGTCTCTTCTTTCCTTTAATTCATTGTATCGAAGAGTGTGCTTCTCATCATATGGAGTGTGCCGAGATGACACTAGGTACTTCTAAAAAGAAATCTTCATTAATTTGTCAGAGCCTTAGCATGTTAATCCATGTCTTTTCTCATTAGTGAATAGGTTGGTGCTAATTATGGAAAAGGACATGTGCCAACCATCAGTGTATGAGGGAATTTACTCCCCAACCCCTAAATTGATTTCTCAAGGCACTCCGTTAGATCCTCTGTACAATTTACCCACCTTGCTCCATTCTGCCTTAAAATTTTATGTTGCTGTCTGGCCAAAAATAAACATCCCATTGGAAAATTTTCCCCGTTAGCTTTCTCTATATATAGCTACACCACCTTTTACTAAATTCATTTGATCATATAGTTCTCTAACATAGTTGGCCCTTTGCCTACTCTTTCTCCACCATAATCCACTGTTGTCATGATGTTTGTTGGTCTAGGTACCCCCATTCGGCTCCTTCCATGGAGACTGCATAACTACTTTGTGGGAGAGATTACCAACAGACGTATCAAGTTCTTGGTGAAGAATTGCGATCCCCTGATCATGACCACATTCAAGTGGGTCGTCAGTGAGGACTACCTTACCAACGAGAACCAGCTGCAAAGCAATGGTAACATGCTTTCATGCTTTGTGGCCTCATTGTTGGACCTAGGTGTGGCCAAGCCCATGATAATTGCACTATGTCAAAATATGTTTGACACCTCTCTGATGGAAGGGCTTGGTGAGATAGTGCAAGTGGCCATTTTAGGCATCGACATCCCAAGCGCCATGGAACTCTGTAGGCTTGTAGACTTTAGGGTGGACATTCCCTAGTTTCCCTTCCTTTCTGACTTTCACACCATGGATGTGGAGGTGCATTGTTTTTCTTCTCAACCAGCGACCACCTTAATTCTGTGGGAGTAGAGCGTGGAGAAAGTTTCGGGGATTGCCTGGAAAAATCACTTTAGTTACCTGGTGCAACTTCATAGGGAGTAGACCTTGGGTTTAAACTGTGCGGCCCGCATGTGTTGTGTTTTTTGCCCCTACTTGCAACCTATCTAATGAAAGAAGAAGAAGGAGAAGAAAAGGAGGAGAAGCGGGAGCCGAGTACGAGTCACCTTTTTCCTCGCAGCAGGAGGCAAAAATTTATTGACTATCAAATTTTTGCCTCCCTTTTGACAACCTTTGCTTGCTTCCCTTTTTGGGTTTTGCTTGAGAGAGCTTTATGTAGTATTTCTCAGCCTCAGGCTATATACTGTATTATAAATTTTGTCGATAAAAATAATATAGTATAGCTCTTATTTCTCCTATGTTATTTTGGGCCTTATTCTAAAAAACTTTGAAATAACTACAATTTTTTTCCATATGGTACATAACTTTTAAATTTTTTAAAAGAATTGTACATTTTTTAATAGAAAATTCTCAGATAAATATTGTTTATTGACACATCTAAAAACCTCTGCTTGAGTTTGTACGCCTTCTTTCTTTTGCATGTGTTCTTGAAAGGTTGTTTCTGCAACATTTTGGAATCAATCAGTCGTCCCGACTTCACAACAAATCTATAGTACCCTAGCACTGAACCTTCTTTTGGGTAAAAAATTCCTTCATCAAAACATCGTTTGATCATTTGACGATGGTTGATTGTAGCTTCATGGATTTTTTTTCTATCTCCTTTTGGCCTCAGGGGTTTTGCCAAATTTCTGTACATCAATTTATACTTAAAAAACTTTGGGGCCAACTTGAGGGTAATTTGATTCATCGACGGGGGAACTTGTCTATAACTACACCAATCTCTTTAAGTGGCCAGCCCAACACATTAGATTTACCTAATTAGGTTGTTAATTGTTGATTTGGTTAAAATGCCCCTTCTCATATAACAATATGATGAAGTCTTGGGAAAAAAATTGTATAATTGATAACAAAATTTGACCCTTGTGACTCTATCAGCTCTTGGGCACTGGCAGGTGTAACATTTTCGGGCAGACCCAACATGTCTTTTAGTTTCCTTAAAAGCTCATGAATTCTTCCTTCTGTGATATTTTCCTACACATTGGTTCTCCTTTGTTTTTCCGAGGGGAGCATAATGGGACGCTCTTCATTTTTTCCCTCATTCTTCTCTAGCTGCTTGATGACCACTGTGCCCTTAGGAGTTTGCTGAAAAGACGCTTTCTCTTTTATCATTATGGAAAATGGGGTTGCAATGATCATGAAATTTGGTATGAATCCTTGGGCAACCATTTCAAAATTTTCCTGAAAAGAAACTTATTTTTAATTCTGAGCTTTGGACCATCTCAAATTATTTTGTTCTTAAGTGTACAATTATTTCCCACTTGGTAGTAGATATCATCCTTATTCGGTCAGATCCCATTATGAAGACTTCATTGTCCTCTGAGGAATCATGTACCAATGATGAGATCTTTGTCCTGGTTAGAGCTTGGGAGAAATTTTGCAGCAATGTCAAGGAATAATGATTATCTAGCAAAATCCCTCCTAGGCCTTGAAAGATAATATAAATTTAGATATCACTATTTCCTTCCCAAACTGGGACTAGATAAAGAAAATAGGCAGAAAATTTGATAGGACATATGTCTTTTGTCTGAGCCCATTTGATGAAAACTTGGGTTGCTAGAGCTTTGACCTTTAAGTGGATTATCCTTTGTTCCTTCCTGACTAACCTAGGTCCTTTGTCTAAGTAAAACGCTGGCTGGACTATACCCGGGTTGTAGCCTTTGAGATCGTACTTGTAGCATAATTCCTTCCACCTTTTATTCCTGAAAGAGGCCCTCCTGCCAACTGCTGATTCTTTTCCTTTTTCGAAACTAAGCTTGCTATAATCCCTCGAAACTATGGAGAATATTTTCTTTTTCTGATCAAAAATTGATTTCGAACGTGTTTCGATATGAAACACCCAATAGATGATACTATCTTGAAATCGAGGATTCCCTTACATACTGAAAGCTTCAAAACTTTCGATGAGGTCCCTTACATTATCTACTTGATATCTTAGCCTCATATCTATTATGGTTACTTGTTCATATATCTATTTTACTATAGATTCATAATTTCCAATAGCTTGTTTCTTACTTGCATTTATTTGTTTTGCTGGATTCGACCCGTGGACCAACTCTTCATATATATTATTATCAGCGAAGCATGGAGACCAAAAATAATAGGCTCTGAGGTCTTCTGATCCCATTAGAAATTTCCATTGGACACCTGCTCTGGGGCCAATTTTTCACTTGACACCAATAAAATGTACAGTCCATACGTGATTATCAGACACATCGTCAGGCTCCTCCAGACTCTTCATTAGTTGCAGAAAAGCCTGATCTCCGTCAAAAATTACATAGGAGCTTAGCCCTGTAGTGAAGAAGTTTCCAAATGGATTAGAGTCAGTGAACTGATTGAGCAACATCTCTTCTTCTAAAATCCACTCGTCTGTATCTTCTTCCTCACTGGGAATCTCTATACAACATATCTCCTACTAAAAAGTAGGGGTATCGATAGCTTTGAAACATAGATTTGCATCATCCACAATATGTTCAAGATGTAAAGATTCATATATAATCTTCATCTTTTCTCCATGATTGGTCAATATTAAGTGGGACCAATCAAGTGCCAGGTATCTGCCGAGATTGGTGGTGAAATATCTTGATAGGAACATTCCAAAAACTAGTTGAATGTCTATTATTACTACTTCCTGAGTGACTGTCTGGCTTGGTCAAGAGAAGAGGGTCAGGGACAGATCCCTTATCTGACCAACGGTCGAGACTTTCTTTCCATCGAGTTGCATAATTCCATTTTCAAGGGGTTCATACTTAAGTCTTAAAGAATCTGCCACTTGCTTGGGCATAATGGTTGTGCTAGCTCCTGAATCAATCATATTATTGTGCAACAATTTGTCTCCTACTATAAGCGTCAAAAAGAAAGGTGTGGGTTTTATTCTACTTACCTCTTTTTCTTTAATGTTATCCACATCAATTGTATAAGCCATTGATTTCCGGGCCTGAGGGGGGACACAGATCTGTTATTTCCACTCTGATTGTCCAACTGAGTCGCGCTCTCTTGCATACTTTTCTTTTCTACCTTCAATGCTTCTTGAAGCAAGGTCTATTGCTCAGGAATTGATATAACATCCCACAATGAAACATTGGAAGGTTCCTTCCTCAATTGCTCCACCATGTTAAGCATCCCAATTGTTTGGGCCTTTGGCTTAAATGGTGGTATCTCTTTCCTTTTCGGGAGAAAATGTTCCATCGGGGCTGGACCTTGTACTTTGTTTTCCTCCTTTTCCCCTGATGCTAGATTATGTGGCCGTGAAATAGGTCAAATGATGGGTAGTGAAACCTTCTTCTCTAGAGGAGAGGGTTGACGTGGTTGTGGACGTGGAAGATCTTGTTGTACATATTCTCCAATGACCCTTCTTTTCGATCTTGTATTATAATCTGACTACACTTGCGGAATTCTAGTTGTTAGGGCTTCATTTGTGAATACAGCCTCATCTTCCTCCAACCATGAGAAAAGAGCTTGGTCAAGTGCGACATCTAATTCTTGTTCAAGGGACATCCCTTGCATCTTTTCCCTAAGATGAGCATTCTCCATTTCAGGTGATTCATATTCACCCATGTTCGATAAAATACCCTTACTCCTCTGTTCCGCCACCTTTTGCTGCATATTTCCCCTTGGAAAATTTTGGGGCATATGGCTATCATTGCATAGGAAGCACCAGACATTTTTCATTGTCCACCAAATTGTTCTGGCCCAAGACTATCTCAATATTTAGACTGCTCTTGACTGACTGTAATGGTGTAGCAACCAAAACTATTTGATTTGTTGACAATTCATGTTGACGTCATCCTCTATAGGATCCTTGATATGAATTCTATTGATAAAGGGGCTTTCCTCCCCTATAGACCTAAGTGGTTGTTTTTGAAGGTGTCGCTTGTTGCTTTTTGATAATGACTAATTCATTAGCAAATGCCCACATCAGATCTTTTATATTAATGATATCCACTAGCGCCATTGATGAGAAACCCAATGTGCTCACCTAAGTGGTACGATGCTCATTCATAAGGTGCAAGGTGACCATCTTCAATTGTGTGGCAAGAGTGCTTGGGTTAGCTTCCTATTGATGGCCATCAGAGATTTCCGCAAATATTGGCATTGGTGGCCAACACAGAAGTTTCCCAGCATTGATCAGGTTATTCTCTATGTGCACCACCATCTCATATGCATCAGGTAGGATGTTCCCTCCGATGGAGGTTATCATAAGTGCAATGTCTAGATTGATGTTCCTTAGATAGAACATGAATGCCATCATGACCTGAGGTCGAGCAGTCACGAGGATCCTTTGCCAGGTCTTGTGGAACCTAGTATTGAAATCACTCATGGCTTCATGCAGAGCCCTCTTGATGGTAATTAGTTGTTGTAGCAGAGAGGAATGGTCTCCCTTTTCTAAGAATTGTTCAAATAGGTGTTGTTCGAGCTGGTCCCAAGAAAGAATGGAACCCAAGGCCATAGATCTATACCAATCTTGAGCCTTTCCATTAAAAGAGGTGGCTAACAATCTTAAAGGGATGTTCTCCTCTAATATGTTATGAACTTTGCATACCTCTTCCATATCTTGAAGGTGTTCAAAAGGGGTTTTGAAATGCTCCTCGGAGAATCTTGGAACAGCCTTAAGGGCATTAGCTAGTATGTAAGGCCATACATCTAGGGGTGTGGGTGGTTGTAATGGACTACCACTGTCCCATGTTACAAATTTCTAGGAGCAAGAGGAGGCACTTGAGCCATAAGGAAAAAATTCCCATGAATCGGATATACAGGAAATGTTATCTAGAAATTTAAGCCTCCGAGTGGAGTAGATAAGGCTCTAGATAATGGGCTCTGAATTTTTTCTCTATTACTCCTTACAGGTGATTAAAAAACCTGTAGTTATTCTCCTTCTAGGATTTGAGGTAGGTAACTGAAAGTACTAGAAATAACCTCTCGAGGATGCTCTCGTTTGGACTCTGGGAATGAAATTTCCAGTTTCCTTCCTTAGACTGATTTAAGAAATATTTATGACTTCTAATTAGGGTTTTGAAAAACTTCGGTCCCATCGGGTGTACCAGAAAAAGAACTGTTGATCATCAAAGCTTGTGCCTCTCTGATAATCTTATGGGAAATTTAGCGAGCGGGGGACAAATTGCATCTCATTGAATACCTCTGAGTTTTTTATAGAAAGTTGACTTTTCTTTTGGGGTTTTGAGATAAGGGAGAAATAAAATGTAAATATAAAACATAAAAGGCAATACGTCAGAGCTTTTACAAAATTTCAAACTCAAAGTATTCCTATGATTGATATAAAGGACACATAACACTACAACCCCTCATTGTTGGAAAGAGAATGAACACTAAAGGCTAACTTCAAGCACAGTGCAAACTTTCAAATCTTTCTATAGGTAGTGTTCATTGAGGTCCGATCAAACATAAAAATTCCTTAGAGTAAAAGAATAATATTTTAGAAATTATAAGAACTATGTCTCCTAATACAACATAGCACAGGAGGATAACAGATTCAAGGATAATAGGAAAGTCCAATGCCATAGTCCAATTTATCTCAAAAATACTATTCTACAACACAAGCATAAAGCATAGAAATCCACTATTTAAGCTATTAGAATATAGCTTGCAAGACACAATGTTTCATTAAAAAATGATAGTGCAAAGAAAGAAAGCTTGAAAAAGGCCATACATGCACAGTCTCAATAAATTCCCCTCAATAGTTCATGCTTTAATTAAAAATGAACTTTGAAACAAAGGTCAGATGCTAATCTGACAATAGTTTAAACCTTAATAGATATAATTTTCCAGAATAAAGTAGTTCTATAACTTGATTCTAAAATATAGTTCTTAAAACTTTAAGAAAAACTAAAAAGAAAACATTTCCTCTTGGAAAAATCCTTTTCTGAAAAATCATCTTCATTTCGGTGTCATCACCTTCCTTTTATAGCTGCTGAAGAAAGGAAAAACTACCTCAACCTAGAAGTAATTACTGCTAGGTGTTGACAGTTGATAGCACACAATCTAATCGTAGACTCTTAGTTAGGCTGCAAAAGATCTTTGCATTAACTCTTCAGCTACTACAATAATGTTCTCTAGATATTTTAGCAAAGATAGGAACCCAATTGTGATTAGATCCTAGGAACAACAGCGTGGCAATAGAAATAAATTAATTGAACACATTACTGGAGGGTTTCATCTCAAAAGTTTTTTCCCAAAAACTGAGAGAAGAAAAGAAAGGCCAGCTAGCTCAGATAAACTCCTTAATCAGATATCCTTATAGGTGGTGCAGATAACCCGCGACAAGGAGATGATGTCTCAGCAAGGCAAAGACTCCCAAGCTCAAAAATATAGCTCCCAGGGAAATGTCCAACAACAAAAGACATGTCCCGAACCTCCTCCTAAAAGGAAGATGCAAAAGGTAAAATTTGCGCAACCGCCACATGGCACATTGTGCATCTTTTCGCTAATTTTATTTGAGCGCGGGTACACCAAACACTAGAAATGTTTATGCAAAACAAAAATAAAATGACTAGGGAAAAAACAACCTTTACAGTTAGTGTAAACACTATCCAACATGATGAGATATGAGGGGGAGTTTCCATATGAGTTGCTAGTAAGTTTCTTAGATTCCTTTCTAGAAATTCCTAAAGGGTTACAACTTGTAGATTCAAATTGCATTGACATATTCTATGAAATTTATGAGCCAGGGCTCAATACCTTGCCCAAGGAATTGAAACCTCAGGATTTTGATTAGATAATTGGTTGGATCAAAATTTCTGAGGAAGCTAAGAATGATTATATACAAAGAATGAGGTCTCAAGCTCACAATAATGATTTCCCTATTGAAGATCAAATGTTTATCCAAGAAATGGGTGGAGAAGTTTCAAAAGAGGAATATCCATCTAGTAGTGTGGACGATGATATTGACATTCCTACAAGAAATACTGATATACCTTTAGAGGTTGGTGACCAAGATAATGAAGATGAAAATTTTGACTATTTTCAGGAGGAATATGAATCTTTTTGTGAGGTTGACCTAAAGGAATCTTTTTTCTTGAAGGATTCAGCTGTAGTAGTATTCATGAGGTGATTCCCTCACCAATAGATAAAAATATTGCATGCGATGGATTCTTGAAATGCAATCCAGTTGTATCAGAATTGGAATGCCTTGAAAATGTGGTAGATGATGCATTTCAAGATAAGAATGTCTGTATTCAAGTTCTTGTGCCTGAGATTTGTGTAAAAAATGATGGGATCAGTGATGCTAGTCAATAGGGTCCTATTTTTGAATGCTTGTATAGAACATAAATGGAATGTACAAATTTCATATAAAAAATGGACATGATTGTTTTTAACATAAATTTTGTTAAGGAAGGAAATGAAAAAATCTGCTTGGTTGAACATAAGGAATATTCAAGTTGCAGCAATTCGTACACATCTGAGCCAACAAACCTATCCATAGATGACACACCTGAATACCTTAATGATGATCATATCACTCCTGAGTTATTTGACTTATCCTTTGAAGCATTTTGTTTCAGTTTGACCAATGATTTGAAAGGAGGATTGGAGTATGTTAATGAGCTTGAAACAAAATTATTTCTTGATGCTTGGGATGGCATGGATATTGCTCTTTATGGGAATTCTATGGAGTTTGATGAATCAATCTCCCAAGGAAGTGGAGAATATGGTAACATAATTGGTTCATATAGTTTTGATGAATACAATTACAAATTTGAAGAAAAATATGTATATGAACATTTCTTGTTCATCACATACAATGAATGTGTGCTTAATGTGGGACAAAAGTTAGATGATAATGACCCTAGAATTCTGAGAATGTAATTGCAGTATCACTTCAAAGGGTTAGAATATATGTCCCTGAAT
Source organism: Sequoia sempervirens (assembly GCA_007258455.2). Lineage (NCBI taxonomy): Eukaryota > Viridiplantae > Streptophyta > Pinopsida > Cupressales > Cupressaceae > Sequoia > Sequoia sempervirens. Next base: position 195,245,445 of record VDFB02105785.1, on the reverse strand, counting down.
GGAAATGTTGAAAGGAGTATAAATGAGGATTTCGAGTTTGATGAGAAAAATGAGTCTAATATCAATTTGTATGATGATAGTGATTAGATGGATTATGAGTGTTTCACTTTCCTTGTTTGACTGGATGGGCATCGGTGGAATATGGTTGCAAATTGAGTTAGATTGAATGCTACACTGGTCATGTGTCCAAGTTAATGATAGGCTGTATTTCTCAATTGGACATGAATGATAGTGATAATAATAAGTTTAGAAACATGTCCATAGTGGTTGATTGTCATGATTGCAACATTATTAGCTGGTGGAAAATTCATGATAATGTTTTTAGCCTTGGTATGGTACAAATAGTTGAAAACAAGGTTTCTAACAAGGGTAAGTACTAGTTTTAAGGTTGGGGCGCCTTGGGCCACCAAGTAATGTGGAAGCTTGGTAAAGTTGTATAATGCAAGTTGAACGCTCGCATATCATACAAGGCTTCAAGAATGATGGATATTGGATCTCTTGGTATGGCCATGTAATTTATGTAAACATTGTATAAATGTTGCTCGCTCAGGTTTGGTTTTCCTACCTGGTCCTGGAATATCCTTGGTTTCTGGGTTCTTTGTGCTTGGTCTACTTCACCCGAGATTCTAGATTCTCACTCTGTTCACTGAGGAACAAATGTCCCCAACTAGAGCCATTGATGGAACCCCTAAAAATTTTCTTGGTTCCATTCCCGACTTTGCAAGTTTCACTTAGTTTCAAACATTTGGACTTAAGGTTTTCTTCACTAATATTGCCTAGGGATTTTGCTATCAAAATCTCACCCAAGAAACCCTTAAATCAAAGTCCCCATAATGATATAATCTATTGTTGACTTCTTATTACCTGTTCTCGGTCATTCTAAAAACATCTTGAGGCATTTGAACTCATGGAGTAAACAACCCCTCATGCCTAGGTCTGACATTCTTTTATTTTTCCTTTACATCCTTTGAAATAATATGTTCTATTTACTTTTATGCCTTTTATATGTCGCCCGAGATGGTCCCCTTTCCTAGAAAAACTTGTGGGCACGTTCTGAATTGTCTTCACTTAAGTATCATCCATTGCTTCTCTTTATTTCTCATCGCATATAGCTTTTGAAATGTAAATTTAAATCTACGATGAGCTATGAGAGGTGTTTCTTTGGTCTTATGCATCATGGATGGTGTTTTGAACTTTTGACTTGCATTAGCGATTGGAAGTGGGAAACATTACTTTTGTTTCTCAGATCACAAATAGGTTTTGGGTTTTGAGTTTACATTAGCGATGCAAAATATGTGTGCTACTTTTGTTATCACTGGGATCTTTCTCATCACTAATTTCTTATGAATTTCATGATGAGAATTAGCAATGTGTGATGGGCCTTGGTTCTCTTTGTATCTTACACTCATCACAGATTCATTCCAAGTTTTGAGTTTCAAATTGGTGATGAGCGATGGAGTGTTTTGTTCAGAGATTTCATTTGCTGATTTGAATTTTTATTATGAGTGATGTCTCTGGTGCCTTATATTTTCACGCAAGTGCACATGGGCTTGTGGACATTGAAAAAGTAACCCTTTTACTTTTTCTATCTCGTTTGGGACCTCCTTGTTATTTTGGCTTAATTATGTGTTGATTTAATGTTGTAATGTGGATAACACATTCACATTAGGTCTTGGGCCCTTGTAAACTAAAAGAACTCAAATAGTACCCTACTTAAGTGTTGTAAAGTGTTGTAACACAATTTCACACTTTTCTAGGGTCTTATTTGTGTATTTCACCTAAATAACCTCTTACCAAGCCTTATTTCAAAGTGTTGTAACAAAATTTCAAACTTTTCTAGGCTTTTCATTAATAATTGGGCTTTCTTATGCTTTAATTAGCCCCATTTTACATCTATAGGCCTTACTTAAGTGTATTTTTTGAAAATAAACCCGTTAAACATCATTTAAAACATTTAAATCCTGAAACCTACCTCAAATGCTTAAGGAGGGACCAATTTTCCCATTTTGGGAAAATGAGTCCCCTTTGGTGGGACTCATTTGCTTAGAGAGGCAAATGAGTCCCCTTTGACACAAAATTTAAAATTAATTCAAATTTCTGGTAGGTTTTTATTTTCTAAGATCTAAGGTCATCCTATGATGTGGTATTTTCAAAAATTATTGCATAATCAAGTATAAATATAAGGTTTTTCCAATCATTTCCCCCACAATCAATCTAACAAGCAATTAGGTGACCTAGCATTCAAGAATTTTGTTTACAAGAGCATTCAAGCACTTTGGAGTCATCACATACATGTTTGTAATTTTCTACTTCAAGGGTTTGGTGAGTTGTAGCATTATCTTTGTTTATTCATCATTCTCTTTCCATATTTCATTTTCATTTCAAGGGTTTAATTATCAACAATGGGTTTGACAAAGGTAAACCCCTATTCACTAACCCTACAACAATTTTTCTCTCTCTTTGCATGCGATTTGCAAGTCTAGATTGTAGATTTGTGAAAGAGCAAGGTTGGAAAAGTTTTCATCAAGTTGTCAAAGATATTTAAAGGTGTCAAAGTTGCAAACAATACTTGGAGAAGACCTACAAATTGAATTTGACAGTTTCAAACCCGAATCTAAATCAGGAGTAGAGAAGCAGACTAAGGGAAATAGTTTCCTTTTTTGAATTTCTAGAAATCTAGTGATGGACTAATTCACCATTAGTGGTGAATGAGTCCCACTTCCTAGGCCTAAACATGAGTTTTGCAATTCTGAGTACCCTTTTGTCTGAAACATGTTCTGGCACAACCTTCCTAAAGTAGGACTAAGTCATCCAGCTTGGTGTATTTGTCCCAATTGGCATCAATAGTGAATTATTTAGGATTCTAGATCTCCTTTCCATTTCTCTCCAGTCTCCAAGTGCACACTTTCAATTCATAAGTTTTTGTTATAGTCTACTTGCATTTCTAGATCGTTTTGCATATCACATTATGTTTTCATTAGGATTCTAGATCTCCTTTCCATTTCTCTCTAGTCTCCAAGTGCACACTTTCAATTCATAAGTTTTTGTTATAGTCTACTTGCATTTCTAGGTCCTTTTGCATATCACATTATGTTTTCAAACATCTTACATTTTCCAAGTTTACACATGGTGGTGAACCTATTTCTTGTCTTCATTCATCTCCAAGGATATCTTATAGTCAAATCTCTCATATCCTTCATTGGGTTGAGATCTCTAAGGTATTCTTGAATGTGAGCATTGAGAAATTGGACCCCTCTTCCCTTCTTCCCCTTTTGTGTGAACAAGGAAGTTGTGCATCCATTTTCTATTCTCCACAGGCCTAATATGGTTTCAGTGCTAGCTTCAGTCTTTCATTGATATCGTCTCAAATTTCAAACATGAATCAACAACATGAGATGTGAGGAGGAGAATTGTCGAAAAGGGGACAAGATCCAACAGTCAGGATTTCATCACATCTATGCTCATGTTGCTGATTGAACTCTAGAAAGGTGGAGAAAATTTGTGATGAGTGATAGAATTTTTAAGGGAATATTCTCTTCAAATGCTAGCTCTTTGTACTTTGCTGATATAAATGAAAGAGCATGGAATGAGTTGGAAATGCATGTCAATTGTCAAATCATAGGTGACTAATGAAGATTAAGGGTTGACGACAACTTTTTGAGGTGCTATCACCATTTTTTAGGAAAAAGTTGTAAAAGCTAGAAACAATGCTAAAGCTTTCCATTGATGGAGTTTTAAATCCTCAAAGATTGATAATCCAAATTCAAAGCTGAGCTGCTAAGTTATCAGCTTGCTCGTGTGAGGATCTCTTCAATCATTAATTGCTTCACACTTCAAATTGTCTATTTAATGTAGATTTGCTTATCGTTTGATCTTAGCATTTTCAATCTTCAGAAAATGTGAATTGTGGGTCATAGAAGAAGTGTACGAATTTTGAGTCTTCAATTGCAAAGGTGTTGATGTTTTCTTCTCGGGTAAGTTGGTTTTCTTTTGTATGAGCTTTGTTTAATTCATGCTCTAGTTTGTCTAGGAGTTCCATATTTCTGGGGATAGTTGAAGTTGTCTAGGTTTGTGGATGTACAAATTTAATTTAGGAGCTTGAATTTGGTTAGTTTCCTCTCAATTTAGACTTGCTATATTTTATTGTGTGTTCTACAAAAATGGGTAAGTTGAGTGTGTCAATTCAACCAACCAAGAGGTCTAGACGACTTAGTGTGTTTGAGTGTTAAGAGGATATGTATGTGGTTGAGCAAGAAGTACCTAGGAATTCTACAACACCCAAGGGTATGACAAGTTCCCATGATAAAAATAAGAAGACTATTGTTAAGAGCACATACAATTTGAGAAAAAAAGACCATTTCAAAAGAATTGGTCAAGTTTAAAGGGAAGGAGTCAGTTGAGCTTGAGAGGAAGGAAAAGAAAAGAAAAGAAACAAGGGTCACCAAGCCTATCTGGGGAGACACAATTCTCCCATTGTGCTTTTTGATAGCCCTTCAGATGGTGGAGATGACACTAACTCGGGATACGACCAATGTCTTCTCTCTTTGGTGCCGTATGAAGACTCTAATGAGAAAGGAGTGATGGCTCCTCTTGTTGCATCACAAACAAGGTGAGGACAAGCATACTCTGATGATGAAAACGTAGAGTAGCATCTCCTCATTTTTGTTTTTGATGACACCATTGCCACTGAATCAGGATCATCCTTCTCGACTTATATGTGCTTTTGTCCCTTGTGCTTATGCGGAAGTATTTTGGATGGTATAATGAATAATCTTTTTGCTCGACATGGAAACTACAACAATAACTAATGGTACCCTATTGATGATTTGGTTACTCTCCATTGAAAACTCATGCAAAATTTTTCCTTTTATTTTCCCCTATTATGCAAATGATTACATATAATTGTTTGGGGAATTTCTCAAATTTGGGTGAAATTGGTTTTGAAATGAAATATGAAATGTAATCATAATTGAGTTAGATGCTTGTTTCTCCCTTGTTCTATAAAAGGGATTTTAAGGCTAATTACGAGGGTTCAAGTTTTGAGTCTTAGAAGGGTGAAATGCTAAGCTTAGAAAGGAGAAAAATGTAAATAGATAAAATGATAAATATATTAGGAACAAGTTTAGGGTATGAGTCATAGTGTAATGATCTTGAAATATTTTGCAGTAACTATTGATGTCTAAAATTACTAGAAAAAAAAACCTTATGGGAAACTAAGCTAATGGGGGGACCAATTGCACTAAACTGAGAACCTTCAGGGTTTAAAGAAGCCAACTCTTCCATGTATTGGGGGGTTGAAAAGGGAAAAGGATGCAAATATATTAAAATAAAATCTAATATAAGGTGATGTGCCAAGATTTAAGTAAGTAGGCATAGGAAATATTCCCTTTCGAGTGATATTTGACCACTCGTTGAACAATCTGTATGCCCGAAAATAACACAAAGCATAGATGAAATTTTGAATAAGTCAATCAAATGACATAATATAACTTCCATATACATTTACTGAACAAGAAGAGTTCAAGACATAATCTGAACAACAAATTTATATTGAAAACGTAGAAGTCTTGTAGATAAACTACTCAGTACAACAAACAACACAGTATAATTTCTTATCAATTAACTAAGAAACAAAGAGGCTGACCAAATTGGCACAGTCTGTGAGTCTTAATACAATAATTAAAAAAAATAAAAATGTCTATAGTCTTTTATTACTTTTTCTATGTATTTTAGAACCCTTTTTCAAAGAGTCAAAGTAGTATATATAGATCCCTCCACCGCTTGAAAGCCAATAACCAAAAAAGATTCCCTAGGCACGGGCTATGCCGGCCATCGCAATGATTCTCAAAGACCATTGCAACAGAAAGATTCTAAAACATGGTATTTAGTTGCCTCAGACAAAGTATACCCCTCTGCAAATGATGGATGTGGTCCTAGAGGAGAATCAATGAAATTATCATGAAGACATGTGTCTAACCATCTGAAGAATCAGTTAGGACACGTGGTGTAGAGGTGGAGCCTCTCATTCTTCCTTCCTTCATTTGAGACTAAAGTCCCCATAGAGATGACACATGGAGAAGAGGTGGGGACTCTAATTCATTCTTCCCTCTTTTGCAACTATGATCCCCACAGAGGTGATGCGTGGCACATTCTATGCTTCAACCATTGACTGTGGGGTCTGCCAAAAGGGTTCCTGCAGGATGATGCAATGTGGCACATAGGCATAGCTTAGAGAAGAAGCGAGGGAAAAGAGTTCCCAAAGGAATGTGCTATCTACATATGGTGCAAGTGGATGAAGGAACTATCAAAAGAGAGCCTAAAATAGTAAACATGCAAAGTGCAGGCCGGGGCTATGCAAAAACAATAATATCAACCTAGAGGGAGTTTTAAGGATTTTAAATCCACAACTTTTGGTGACTATCTAGGGCATTGCATGTGTGGAATGGGAACCCAAAATTCTAGTTCTGAGACTAGAGCCTTGTCCATCAGGCAATAATCAAAGCTTTGAAAGGGAAATCTATAGAGGAATCCAGTTGGCCTCAGATGACATCGATAAAGAACGCAGATTCTCTTGCACCTCATGCAAATTGACAATTTCTTTGAAAGGAAGCTGCATGGAGATTTTGGTCCTGGACTCAAGCTGGAACATGAGTCATACTACTGGATGAATGGAACCTTCAATGTTCACGACCGTGGGAGGTTGATTGAAGAATTGGAAAGTGGATAAATCTTGTTGCTTCTCCTTGATCCTTTCCACAATATGATCCGCCATGGCCACTGAATTGTCAGAGAGAAAAGGAGAAGGAAAACCCATCCGATTCAAGTGAGAAAACTATATCTACATATTATTCATAGTCCAACTTAGCAAGACCAAGCAATTATTATCTTGGAGGATTTTTGCATGATAAGAAATGAATTCCTTCACCTTTTTGGTAGTCTACCTTCGGTCATCTATCCCTACCTTTTCCAAGTCTGTATTTTTCACTGTGTATAATTTTTCTAGTAATTTCTTGGCCTCAAGAAATTTCTTATTAATAAATTGTGGAACCTGTTCATTGGTACCACATACTTCCCTACTCAAATTTTCGGCATCCACCATGAACTAGAGTGCCAGTTGCAAGGGAAAACAAAAAGACTTAAATTTATCCCAGTATGAGGCATATAAATGTTGAGCCACCAAGAGGAGATCTGATTGAGGAATAAGGGGTTGGGAAGGAATTTTCAAAAGGTCCATCTCCACCTCTTTAAACCTAATGTCCTATATCAGCTCTTCAATCATCTTATCTATTGTGGAGAGCTACTTCCATAGAGTTGCAAACTGTGTATCGTTTCTTTTCAATAGCTCCTTCATTTGACCCCAGGTTCCACATTCATTCTCCAGGGAGACTTTCAATTGTATGATCTCTTTTTCAAATTGAGCCCATTGATCTTACGTCTCTTTTTCCTTCTCCTGGGCTTCCTTCTTTGCTTGAGCCAGCCGGTCCCTAAGTCCTCTACTTTCTTGCTGAAGATTAGTAATTAGGTTGGGATCTCGGGAATGGAACTTTGCTAGTTCCTCTTGTAGTTTGGCCTTTCCTGTGCAATTCAGAATCTTTAACCTTTTCCCTTTTTACAGTATCTTCATTCATTCTTTAACATTCTTGAGCTCCTCTTCTTTCTTCTTCAGTTGATGACTATGCTTCAAAAATTCTATCCTCACAACCCGTTGAGTTTCCTCCATCAACTTAACTTTGTCTTGTGGCAAGGCTAAGTGCAAATCAATCCCCACGGTATGGATTGTATAATTCACATGTTGCATCTTCCCTTAAGGTTTGATGATGTTGGGTGACATAGTTGCAAATGTTATTGATCCCTGAACCTCATTAAATAGGGTCTAGATGCATGGCTCAATAGGATTTATGACATCCTTCTCCTTTATTTTCTAGACTCTTGTAGCCCGTGCTACCTTATTTCTAGTATTTTGCACAAAAAAATCCATTGGTGATCTAATTTGATCACCTAGAAAGGATGCACTGGGAGGGAGAGAAAAAGGGAATGAAATCATTGCAGACTCAGATGATGTTTTCTTTGGCAGAGCTACCATCAATGGGGAGAAAGGGGAAATTACCTACTAGGTGTTGGTTAGGGAAGTGATAGAAGGATTCATAATGGGTGGTGGTAGTAGTGGAGACACAGAGGTTACCATTTGTTGGGAAAGTTGAGTCAAAGTCGATGTGGTGAAAGTAAAGAGGTTAGAAATGGTGGGTCCAAATTGGTCCTTGAAAAAAGATGGAATGAATCATGGGGGAGTAAATTTTTTTGGTATGGTTGGAGAGAAAGGAGATTGGGAGAAACCTCCTATGGTTGTGAAAGTAGAAAAATGATAGGCTGACACTCATAGTAATTGGAGATGCAGATGCAATAGGGTTAACCAAAGGTGGAGAAGCAATAAGAGAGGGAGAGAAAGATACTTGAGTTGCTATGGACTTGGATGATTGGCTCGTTGCAAGTACTTGTGAGCTTTCTCCAAGAGTTGCATCAGTGCATGGTCTCTTCTTAGGTGGAGATTTTTCCACCTCTATGAGATCCTGAGATAGTAGGGTTGCCCAGGGTCTCTTTACAGACCTTTTTTGTGGTAATACAACTACTGCATGGGATGTAGTTACTTGCATGCTCAGTGAAGTTTCACTGGGTTGTTCTGATGCTTCTCCAACTTCCTATATTTGGGCCTTCTTTACCTCTTTTGTTTTCATTATTGTAGTCGCTTCCTCTGGATCTACCTCCTCATCTTTGCTTTCCATCAGTATCATCATGATCTATCTTTCAAAGATTATCAAATCTATCATCCATGTCAGGCTCCTATAATTTGGCATCAAGACATCTGGTCTCTTAATGATAAATCCAAAATTGGTTAATTTTATTGTCACTCCACTAGTAGTTCTTGGCCAATTGATTATAAAGGGTGGCTCCAATTTTGCACTTGTTGTTGGGATTAGCCAAAGGGAAATAATAAGAAAGTGAGGGTGGCCTATGGTCATCAATGGGAACATAGGCCAGGTCTACAAGTATATTTTGGTCCCCCATCTGTAGACTCCACGAGCCTTGTCGGGAGCTATGAGTCACTTTAACATTCAGCTCCACCAAGTCATTATCATGATTATATTTCCACTTGTCACAAATCAACACTAGCCCTAGATGAGAAATATTTGCTGTTAGTAGACCATGTGTCTGCTTCTTGACCATTCTTACCATGCCAAAGCCTAAGGGGAATTTGAAAAAACCTTTCTTATTCTCCCCCCCACAAAACATGACATCTATAATTGCTAGTTGCCTAAATATCTCAAGGGCCAACACTTGATTTGTGACACAGATCGATAGCTAGAATGAATCCTTAGTAAAACCATGCAACCTGAAAAATGAAAAACCCTCTCCTAGGAACCAGTTGTAGGGAGGGACAAAGCTTGTCATCCATCCCACTTGCGAGGAAGAGAAATGATAATAGCCAACCTCACCCTCCTTGTTAAAATCTTGCAATATTGGAGTCATGAAAGACTCAAAAAATGCATAATAATTATGGGTTACAAAAGGAAGACGGGTCCATAGAGAAACTGGCTTCCTCACTCCTCTTTCATCAAAGATAGACAAACCCATATGTTTTTTGAAGAAATTAAGTTTTTGTGTAAGAACATGTGAGAAAGAAAAGAATAAAACCTAAATTTATATTGTGTGTGGTACTCCTTGAATTGGTCCAACATCCCCCAAACAATGATCTCCACGAAGTTGTACCATAATAAAGAATTGTCTTCTTAACTAGAAACCCAAACCCATTTGAAACTTATGAACCTCTTTGTCATTGTCCATGCTACAAACGAAAGCTATCATAGAGAAGAAATCTTGCAGGTCTAGGTTGAAAGCATTGTGTGCAATCAGAAATTGTGGCGGGTGCTTATCATCCTTGGCTCTTTTTGTTTCTTGATTATAAAAACTCAGAGCATGAGTTATAGTTCTCTAGAGGTTTTCTGAGCCACCTATATTGAATCTCTTCGGCGATGCTTTTCCTTGCCTCATAGGGATACATAGCATATCCCTTATAGCTTAAATGCTAATTACTACCCTCAGGTTCTAGCCTTCTATGACTCCTGTATCTGGATTAAAATTTTGGGCACATTCATGAACCAGTTTTGGGCAGTGGTACACAAAGGGAACCATATATTGTAGAAGACTATAGAATCGCAGCCTATCTGCCAAAGATTCTTGGTTACTAGTCTTGGCCTTTTCCATTCTTTCACAATCCACTTCCCTAAGACCCTTAGGGTTAGTTTTAAGCTCAAGGTCATAATTATTGTGCCAATCTTCTGCTATTAGGACCTTGTTCCTATAGGAAGCCTTCTCCATGACCCATGTGTGAGGCCATTTTGGCTTTCCTAGCATCCCTGGCATGGAATGAGAGATGCTACTAAAAACATGGGACATTGGCGTTGTTAATAAGGCATCAGACAAGCTTCCAATTTCCTCTTCTTGAGCTGCCATTTCAGGATTTTGCTCTGTTCCAGGAGTCTCTGCCAATAAGAGATTTGGTAGATTTTTGCAAATGCTCAATTTCTCTCTACAACTTTCCTTTGAATTTTTTCACAGCGAACTATATGCTCAAACTTCTTGTAGTGTTATTCTTTTGCATGCAACTTTAGCCTTTCGTTATTAAGGAGCTAGAAACAATAGCTATTTCAAGAAATAAATTTGGCACGTACCGCCGACTCTTGCGTGTATGCAAAATGAATTCCCACTCTTTTGAAAAGACAACAATTCATAATGACAATTAGCCATCATGTCTTACACCACCATCTCTTGGGAAATTGAGCTGCAAATTGAAGGTGTATGAGACTTTTCACATGCTTTTTCAATTAATAACTTTAGAAGAATGAAAAACATCCATAGCTTGACACTTAGCACTTCGACCGTGCAGACTACCACTTGCACTTGCCACAAGTTTTAGCTGCTTGATTACCCCATCATAATTCACATGCAACACACACAACCTGGTTGGATTTTTGAGTTTGCACCTCTAGTGGGATTTTCAAGTTTTCATCTTGATTAGGATCATGCTTATTGCACACATTCTACCTCAGCTACCTCTATAAATAGACCTCAGGATAACCACATAATTCATACTTGGTAATTGGGCTTATTGATAAAAGCAGTGAATACTCCCATTAGGCTAACTAGCAATAGGTCTCAGGAATCTTTCCTAGGGGAAATTTACAGTAGGCATTTGAAGTGCATGACAAAGAATAAGAATTATTTGGCCATAATTGCAATGAAATGAGTGTTGGGGAGGGACTGCATAGAATATGAGGATAAGTATCATGTAAACATTGATATTTGTTCTTATTTTGTTGCATCTTTGCTTGATATTTAGATACTGAAGCAGATGATACTAAGGCTTACCATGGAAATTATTCCCAAGTGCTAAATCAGAGGCCTTGGTGAAATTGTGATGAATGTAGTCTATGGCCTTGGAATTCCAACAACAAGTGATCTTCGTTGTCACATTGAAGAAGATGTGATGGTGTCTTGGGTGCCATTTCTTAGCATATTTCACATGATGACTATCGTGGAACATCGCTAGAGGGTATCTTGTTCCTGCCACTTCTTGCTAAGGTGCTACAATGCAGTTCTCTTCTATGACGTGGAGTGGTATATTGACTTTAGAAACCTGGTGTTTCCTCCTCCACTTGTTGTTGCTATTGTCAATGCTCCTGTTGCCCCTGGTTTTGTTCCTGTTGAACCTGTTGTTGTTGATGATGTTTCCCTTGTCGATGAATGAAATGTTTTATCATTTCTTTTTGTATATATATCAAAAATTTGCTAATATATATACTCAGAAAGCTTTGCATAAGTGCCATTTTGAATTGTAATATTTCGATTGTAATATCTCAAAGTATAAATTACCTTATAATGAATATATAGCTCTTTTGTCAAATTTTCTTTCTCTTTTTCTTTTCTTTTCTTCTTGTATCATGGGTTCCATTTAAAAAAGACTTGGCTGAACAAAACACACAAAAAATATTTACATAATTACATATTTAAACTAGCATTCCCAATGCTTCTTTTTCCATATTCTCTAGTTCAAATGCATTATGTTGCTTACATTGAATGGTTCGAAAAGGGCCTTCCCACAAACTATCAAATTTTTTTTGTTGGTCGGGTTTTGTGGCTCTCTCATTGAATTTCAATACCAAATCCCCACACTTAAGACCTTGGTTGGAGGTTCTCTTGTGAAACCATTTCTTAACCACCTATTGATGGTTAGACATGGCCATTAGCAAAAATTTCCCTTTTTTCTTTTACCTCCAATAGTTCATCTAACTGGAACTCCATAGCTTTGTTTTGTTCAACCTCCAGAGACTTGAGCAATTGTAGTGCAAGAATTTCCATAGATATAGCCAATAGCACTTCCTTCTAATATACCAGCTCATATGACTAAGCCTTTAGGAATTTCTTGGGAGTTGTGCGGTCCACCTAGAGCGTTGCCTTAAGGTTTAGATGCCACTCTCTTTGATGCTCTAGCCCAATTATTTTGACAAGTCAGAATAAATTTTTATTAGTCGAATCGGCTAGACCATTTCCTTGTGGGTATAGTTTGAAGATGTCTTTAACAATATGCCATGCTGAAGTGCAAATTGACATACCTTCAAACCTACGAAGGCTTTTGCATTGTCTGAGATGCTGGTCTTGGGTGGGCTAAACCTTGATACCAATTCTTCAAGAAAGTTTAGAATCTCTGCCTCAGTCGCACTCTTTAGGGGCATGGCCTCGACCCATTTGATAAAGTAATTAGTGGCCATAAGCATCCACTTATGTCTAGCACTAGAGGTGGGATTAATCATCTCAATGAAATCAAGGCCACATTGCATTATGTGTTCTTCAACCACTATGAGATTTAGAGGCATTGTTGAGTTTTTCCTCCTTCCTGTGAAGAGTTGTTGAATAGTGTAGGTCAGAAATACCCTACACACATAATTTTGATGGCAGTGGTCTTTCTAGAGAAATGTCCGCCTACAGGACTATTATGAAATATGTATATAATTTTCTATGCCTACTCTTGGGTGACACATCATAGAAGAACATACCTACTCTTTTGCTATCTATAAAACCTCTTCTTTTGAGAAGGGAGGCCCGTCAGATACTTCCCAATCTACATGAATCTCATTCTATCTACTAACCAACAACCTTTAGACTTAGATTGATTGAGTAGAACTAGCTTTGGGTGTTCTTCTTCAGCTACCACTTCTTCATCACGTGCCAAATACTCACACAATCCTCTCCTCCGCATGGTCTTTGTGGGCCTGAACTCAATGTCATATTCAAGGATCTTGGTTATCTAGTTGGCCCTTTTTTCTATGATTTCTCCCTCCATTATGTACTCATGCACACTAGAATGAGCTACATATACGACCACCTTACTATAGCCTATGAGGTATTGAAATTTTTTAAGCCCCTTAATAATGGAAAACATCTACCTCTCGACGAAGTTGTACTTCATCTCATAGTCTTTTAAGGTCTAGTAATAAAAGGCTATCAGGTGCTCTCCATTTCCTTCATCATCCTTTTAGGTCAAAACAATAGCGATGCTATATTTGCTACTGAACACATACATCATGAATTTCTTCAATAGGTTTGGGTTTACCAACATAGGAGCTAAGGAAAAGCCTCCTTGAGTTTATCAAAGGCTTCTCTAGCCTCTTTTTTCCATTTAAACAACTGATCCTTCTTGAGCATGAGGGTGATAGGTCTAATTACACCTACAAAATCAGAAATGAATTTGCTTAAAAAGTTTACCTTTCCCAGGAAGGACTGAACTCCCTTTTTGTGAACTGATAGGGGAAGTTCCTTGATAGCCTTCACCCACTTTGGATTGAATTCAATTCCATCTTTAGACACTACATGTCCCAATAGTTTTCCTTCCAGCACTCTAAAAACAAATTTTTTCTGGTTTAGGGATATCTTGAACTCCTGACATTTTTTATAGACCATTTCAAGATGATCAAAATGATCTTTTGACTTAGAGAATGCCGTTAAATCATCCAAGTAGATCAAGATGATCTTATTGATCAATTCTCTAAAGGAAATGTCCATTGCTCTCTAGAAGGTAGCTCCCACATTTGAGAGGCCGAAATTAATTTTCGCATAAGAAAAAATTCTCCACTTAGTAGTGAATGTTGTTTTACAGTGTTGATCCTCCTCTTTGATCCAGATTTGGTTGTAACTAGAGAAGCCTTCCAACAATGAAAAAATTTGCGAGCCAACCACTATTTGCAAGATTGACTCCATGGAAGGAAATTGTTAGTGGTTTGTTAGGGATGCCCTATTCAGATCTCAGAAATCAACACAAAGGTGGATATCTCCGTTCTTCTTTTGAACCAGAACCGAGTTGGACACCCATGTGCTATGCTTGATCGAGAAGACAATCCAGGAGTGGATTAGGTTTGTCAACTCTTATGCTATTAACAACTCAATCTTTGGATTTACTAGCCTCTTCTTCTAGTGGATAGGGTTTACCCCTTCAGTTAGTTCTATGGTATGCTAGATGACTTGAGGATCATATCCCTTGAGGTCATCATATGACTAGGCTACTACTCCTTTATAGTTTTCACAAAAATTCTTGAGCATGTTGTAGAGACCTAAAAATGACTTAGGCCTGCAAACTTCATTTTTACCACTTTCGTCCTAACATAATTTTGACATTCAATTATGTCCTTAGTCCATATTCGACTATTGATTAAATCATTCATAATTATTTAATTAATTCATGTCCTTTCATTCTTCATTATTATTAAATGAATAAATTTTATTTATTTATTAAATATGTCATTAATTGTCTAGGTCTTCCCTTAATTAAATAAATTTCTTAATTTATTTAATTACCTTTCTACATTTTTTTCTTCCTGATTATTAAATAAATAAGTTTTATTTATTTAATTAATATGTCACTAATTGTCATAATTAAATAAATTGATTAATTTATTTAATTAGTGTTATCTGTTAAATTAAATATTTAAATTTAATTATTTAATTGTCAAATTTGATAATCCTCTCATTTTAAATAAATTAAATTATTTAAAATGTCATCTCATTCTTAACTGTCAGCTCATTTTGGTAAATAATCTGAAAATTGATTATTTATTATTTCACAAAATTCACATTTGGAATTGATTTAATTCCAAATTGGTAACTTTCCTCTAGAAGTCAAGTGATCGGGTAGGTTCTTGATCTTTCCAAAACTGATCTTTAGTCTGGTCTTTATCTTCTTCATTTTCAAAAATATTTATTTTTGAATTAATTTCCTCATTTATTCTCCACCGCCAATTCGATCTTCTTAGATGGCATCTTAACTGCTTGATTAATGATTTTTCCCTAACCCTAATTAGGGATTATCGGATTTAATCTGGGCCTCTCACTTTAGGTCTTAGTCAGAAGTCAATCTCACCCGTCCATTCAAAATGACATTTTCTATAAAATGCCATTTTCCTCTCATTTTTGGATTACACACAGACACATGATATACTTATGCATTGACATACTTAAATTTATTCATAGCAATTGTAGCACTTATTTGTCTTTATTTTGTTAAGTATTAGCATTGTTTAGGCATAGGCATAAACATTTGTGCAAATCCTTCAAAGCTTGGTGTAGGACTTAGACTAGTATTTCAGATTGCTCACACGATGAATCTGAGGGCAACACATCAGCCAACAAGCTAGAAGGTGTTACGAAAGTGAATCATGGAAGCCTCAGCGGTTTACAGGTATAATCGTTCTTTATTTTAGCTTTCATTGTGTTTTGTAATTGCTTTGGGTTTATTGTGATTTACATTGATTTGCTAACCTTTAACATAGAATTAACCCTTAGTTACATTGGTGAACCCGAAATTTTGTAGAAAATTTGTGTGTTTTCTTGTTTGTTTTCACTGTTTTGTAGGTTACAGCCAAGAAGTCATACGAAATCCCGTCACCTTCTTTTGGGCACAAAAAACTAGGCAAATAAAATATTTTAAAACATTTTCTGGGTTTTGTAGATCTCGTTCTCAGCTTTCCATAACTTCAAATGGTTTAAAATTTTGTTTAGATTTGAGAAAGTTATGGCCATTTTAGTGATCACGGTTTTTTAAGTTTTAGTTGTTAAAACCCAAATTGTCTTTTGTTTATATCACTTTTGTCTTGCAAGATTTTGCAAAACGTTTTCTAGGTTTTTAAGGTCTATGTTTTAGCTTTCCATAGATATCTACACTTTAAAATTTCATTAACTTTTGATAAAGTTATCGCTGTTTTAATTTGCTGCTGTCATTAATTTTTTTTATTTATTTTTTTGGTTACTAATCTTTGTTGGCAGCATTTGGCGGTTACTCTTCGTGGGTCGAAGGAAAAAATTTAAACTTCTAACTCATGGTCTTATAGGTTCGAATGTCAAAGAATAAACATTAAAACATTATGTCTGCATTTTTCTTAGATTAGGACACAATTTTTTTTAGTGCAATTAAAAAGAACAATGTCTTCTAATTTGCATGACTGTGTTTGCAAAATGGTAGGCGAGTATGCTCTCACCTTGCGAAAACTCGGTGATCAAAAAACCAGACGCATTCTTTCTTTTTTATTACCCTCATGACTTAGTAATCGAAGTATCCTCTCCCCTTGCGCTTTCGAGCGATCTTGGGTGTAAGAGAAATGGTTACTAACTCTAGAACTTGGGCTTGTTTTGGTGGGAAAAAGTACTCACCCCAAGATGACTCAGACCGGTAGCACCCTGACACCAAGGGACTTCTAGCCAGTATACAAAAGTGGATTCTTGGGGAAAACCCAAGAATCACACATGTGGTTCCGACGAGATGGATCCAAAAGAGGACTCTCGCCGCATGGATCATGCTCCATGAACAGAATTCCTGAATTAAAAACCTCTTGTTTTAGTGTCCAACCATTCTATTGGCCGTT
The DNA here is from genome assembly GCA_007258455.2 of Sequoia sempervirens. Classification (NCBI taxonomy): domain Eukaryota; kingdom Viridiplantae; phylum Streptophyta; class Pinopsida; order Cupressales; family Cupressaceae; genus Sequoia; species Sequoia sempervirens. Next base: position 195,228,481 of record VDFB02105785.1, on the reverse strand, counting down.
GCTTGATATAGTGCAGGGTATAGTATCATCCCAAAGACACTCACTACTGATCCCCTTGAATAGAGATAGCAATTCTTGGGAAGTCATTACCTAAAGAATCCAAATTTGGTGTGATTGAATGATGTTAATGAGCCGTGGAGGGGAGCCAATGCCACCAAAATTCTAAGCTATCCGCTCTCGAGAAGGAAAGGTGTTTATCACCAATCCGGGGCATATCGATGGGCTATATCAAGTATACAAACCCTTGGCCTATTGGCCTTTTAGGATTGTACTTGTCTTATTTGTGCTTGCTTACACCCAAAAAATTGTGCTTGTCAAGTGCTTGCTGGATTACTCAAACAATATACACAACATTCACAAATCTGGACACAAAGAATCGACCTTAGACAACTTAGACTTTTTAGCAAAACATTAAAAAAAATATCAGTCATCATTTTGAACTTAGACTTTGTATTGTCCATCATAGTCCGCATTTGGCATATAGACTTAGCATTGGTCATTTTCCTTGGTCAAAATTTTCATATTTAGTCTGCATTGTCACCTTGGCATTTGGTATACTTTCTTGACAAGTTTATCACCTAGCATTAGTCATTTCCCTTAGACAAGCATCATTATCATCTCATGACATCATTATCATCTCATGACATCATGACATCCACCACTTTTTCTTCCCTTCATCAACATATGGATAGGCTTGCCAGTAAAGTTGAATACAAATTACTCTGTAGAGGTCAATACCAAGAAGCCTCAGACTTTAGGAGACAATTTATCCAAGCTGAAAATCAATGTCCTTCGTACCAACAACCCATTAGTCCTAGTCCTCTATCCGTCTATCCTCACTACCAAAATTCACTTAACACCATCCATGACATTAGTCTCCAACAAACATCCATTACTCACCCTTATCCTAACTTTGAAAAGGGAAACCAACTGTCCACTAGTCCATTTCAAGTCTCCACATCATATGCTAGTCCTTCACCTATCAATCCTATCAACATCTACATGCCCTATCAACCATCCACCAACTCATGTCAAGTCCCCACGTCATACCATATCAATCCAGTCCAAGTCTCTACGTCCTATTTTAGTCAACCTTACACTAATCCAGCCCAAGACTCCATGGAATATCCTGTTGAAGTCCCCATGTCACATCCTATGTCGTCACATCCTAATCCAGTCTGAGACTCCGTGTCATATCCGTTCCAATTCTCCACGTCATACTCTAGTCCTTCATATACTAGTCCAATGCAAGTACCCATGTCCTCTCCTAGCCCTTCACATACTAGTCTCGTCCAAGTCCCCACGTCTTCTCCTAGTCCTTCATTCATTAATCCTTTTCAAATCACCCCCTCACAAGCCACATCTAGTCATGAAATTTTTTTCATTACTCAAAGTCAAATCCCATTTAATAAACTTGAGGATACATGTCAAAATGAAAGCCCAAAGCATGACCTTATAATTTCACCCTCATGTCAAGAACAAGGTATTCCATCCCATGACCCTATCTTTCAGTCCATCCATGAAGTCCTTCAAGACAATCATGACATCCAAAACACACCTCTCCCTTACAATGACTCTATTTCCAACTGTATCATCCACGACAAACCCATCTTTGACCAAGACCCCATCATTGACGAAGAAGTCCAAATCCATGACAACCCCATCTTCGACCAAGACCCTACCATTGACCAAGAAGTCCAAAACGATCCACTCCTTGACCTTTATGCCATTCATGATCAAACACTTGTTGACCTTATAAAGGCCTCGACTATTGACACTTCCCATGATGAGACACTTGCCTCCATGGGACGCATAGACGATATTCCTCCAGAACAAGAATCTTCCACTAGGGACATGCTTGCATATGATCAAGTTATAGCTAAAATCATTGGACTCTATGACACTAAACATAATGATGGCTTCGACATTTCCTTGGAAGCACCAACAGAATCATCTGAACTTGACATGTCACATGATTAGACCAAATATATCAGTTAGGAATATGTCCAACATGACAATGAAGCTAAGACACTTTATCAACTAGGGTCATCTATCTTTGTCAGAGCAGGCTTTCTTGCAGATGAAAATATTACAAGTGACAGTATCCACATACCTAATGATGGGTTACCATCTTGCTTTCAAAACAACAAATACCCCATCGCAAATAGAATCTGTCAAAGCATGCAATATCAAGCAAAAGGAATAGGCATACATGAGCAAGGCATTCTAGAACCAATATAGTTTCAGAAAAATTACAGACATCAAGGTCTTGGCTATTCCTTAGTAAATCAAAGGATGTCAGTGGTACCTCCTCGATACTAGGAGCAACTTTGTCAGATACAAATTTCAAAATGGTGTCCATGAGAAACCCTTGTCATAAGATTGCTGCCAACACTCCCTCCATCCACACCATAAACCATCAGTCTCAACATCTTAAACCTTCACTTTGGAACCAACAAAAAAAAAAGTCTTATAAAGTTAAAAATCAAATGTCAAAGGCCATCGAATCAGACAAAAATACAAGTGGACAAATGAAATTAAAATGGATCCCAAAGACAAGTGGATCAAACAAAGACACCAAGTCAAATACAAAAGTCAATCACAATGTGGAGCCACAAGACAAGAGGACTCCCACATATAACACATGTCCACCTCCTTCAAAATGGTCATCAAACAAGGCATCTAAGAGTGTTGGTTCCAAACACCATCCCTCAAAATTCTGTCATACACCATACCAAGTTTGGAGAATAAAAGGTGATTCATCCAAACGTCCAAACAACCTTTCCACATCTACCATCATCTGTCGTAATCCTACATCTTGCCTAAAGTCCAAAAATCCCATGTCACAAATCCATCACATCATGGCAGCAAATATTTACCACAAGGACTCTCATGGCACTCTATTGCGATGTGCGTATTTTGATAAGGCCAACTCTAGTATCAGAAAGGATCACAATGACATCAATCAGTTGTATACAAGCGCTACGATCCTAACAAGACAACTCCTTTAGTAAGATCATTATTGGCATATCATGGCACCAGTCTCTACATTGGAACCATCAGTGGATTTAGAATAGTTAGTGGTCATCTAAAGCATCCAAGCTATCTACAAAATCAAAAATACAAAAAAAAATTGAAAAATGTAAAACATCGTCACCCTGATGAAAACCTGGCAAACAAGCGTCTTGGTGACACCAAAAAAATCAAAAAATCAAGAAAATAGTAAAGAGAAAAATTTCTTCCTAAGGTGAAAACTTGACAAACAGGCACCCTGGATAAGTACCATGATGAAAACCTAGCAAACAGGCGCCTTGGATAAGTACCATGATGAAAACCTAGTAAACAGGCGTCATGTGTAAAATAAATCATCTATGTCAATTTTTACACTTGGGGGCTAGTTATCTCATTTCCCATGCCTTCCTCATGACATTTACATTCATCTAAGCCCTATCATTTCTGTTCATTTTTCCCACCTACCTTGGTCTTGACATAAAACTGGCAAACATAAATTATGCTTTAGGAAAACTCTTGACGTGTCTATCCTTCGGTCATATACGATTCACAAAATTTCATGTCATTACTTTCAAAACCTTATTGTCCTTATACGACATAGACCTTGAATATCATATGACTATTCCTTTAGTCTCATGTTCCCCATCCTTTACCAAGGCCACCTCTCACCCTTTCGTGTATGTCACCTATCTTGGCTTTCCCTTGTCAAACGGTCTAAGGATACTCCATCATCCCTTCTAGTCCTAACCAAGTCATTCCAAATGCAACAAGTCTAATCCATACAAGCACATTATCCAAAATTTTACTTGACTGCGTTCCTGGCCTAGTTGTAGACCACCATACTTTCGTCACATTATCATCATCGTCCTCACGTTGTTTTGGGATGTGTCCTTTGCATGTCAAACAACGTTGTCATCACCTGTCAATTGGTATTCAGCTTGACTAGGGGCACAATCATGTTTGTCCTTAGATTCTCATGTGTAGGCATCAGTCATATGCATTTGTCACGATCCTCTTAAACGTCAAAATCCAAAAAAATCATAAAATGACAAAAAGACAAAAAACATCATAAAATGTCCTTAAAAAAGACAAAAACATCATAAAATGTCCTGAAGAAAGACCTAAAAATCATAAAACGTCCTGAAGAAAAACACACAAACATCCAAATCAATGTCAAAATCCTAAAAATGGAGTCAAAGTCAGTCATGTTCGTCAGTCCATGTCATTGTTGAACTACGTTGTCTCTGCGCATTTTCTACGTAGGCAAGGCCATTAGTCGATGAGTCCCCGAGACATTAGGTCAGTCCTTTTAGGTTGGTCCAAATAAAATCATGGCATTTGTCACAATCATCACATCGATCAAATAAGTCAGACATAGTCAAACTCAGACACAAGACAGTCATTCGAAACGTCAATGTCAAAATTGGTCAAAATCTGATAGCATGGGCCAATCAATCATACAGTCAACATCAATCAACTTGCCAAAACATATTAGTCAAAACAATGTCAGTCTCATCACTCTTTGGTCCTCTTCAAGATCTGTCCTCGGATTTGGACCTCGTCAAAATGTCCTTTTCCTTTTTTAGGATGTGTCCTTCCTGACAATAGGCCCCGTCAAAATTTCAACACCGTCAAATTGGAAAAACTCTTAAACTGTCAAAACTTTCAAACCGACAGGAAATCAATCTTTGGAAAACAAACATTGGCAAACAAAATAAAATGGTTGTTAATCTTTTTGGTCTATCTTGTCTTATCTTTTGACTATCTTGGTTATTTTGTCTTATATTTTTACTGTCTTGTCTTTTTGGTCATGTTACTAGCTACCTCGAGGATGTTCCATGAAGGATTTAGAGGTGCGATGACGTCTCCTGGCCTATTTTATTTTCTTTGATTGCTGTCTGTGGATTGTCTTGACAAAAAGACTGGGGCAACTTTGCCCTTAGTATGAGTTAGGACATTCCTTGTCTGTGACTTTCTGTTTTTCAAATGGATGACCTTGCACACCTTGGTCTACGTCATATCATGGTGTTTGTTGTCCATTTGTGTCATTTTACCGCCCAATGATGATTAAGATCAATAAATATTAAAGTCCTATGGCAATGTTTTGAAGGATTTGGTCTAGGAACTAACATGCATCTTCTTTAGTCTTGTCATCTTCTCTCACTCATCTCATATAGGCATTGCACCCATATCATCATCCATATCTTTTGCACTAACATTTCTTTGTCTCTTCATAGGCTAGTCTTCTCATCAATTTCGAGAGCACACCCATGTTCTTCGAACCCGTCTTTCCTCTCGAGGGGGCATACCGTAACCCTCCCTCATCATTCTTTCTCATCTTATTTTACACTAGGGCATATTTTGGACTTATTTTCTTTGTCACAATGTGACATATGACATTATGACAAAGAGGGGCAAAATGTAGACACCTAAAAATGACCTAGGCCTGCAAGCTTCATTTTTACCACTTTCGTCCTAACATAATTTTGACATTTAATTATGTCCTTGGTCCACATTCGACTATTGATTAAATCATTCATAATTATTTAATTCATTCATGTCCTTTCATTCTTCATGATTATTAAATGAATAAATTTTATTTATTTATTAAATACGTCATTAATTGTCTAGTTCTTCCCCTAATTAAATAAATTTCTTAATTTATTTAATTACCTTTCTGCAGTTATTTCTTCCTGATTATTAAATAAATAAGTTTTATTTATTTAATTAATATGTCACTAATTGTCATAATTAAATAAATTGATTAATTTATTTAATTAGTCTTATTTTCTAAATTAAATAATTAAATTTAATTATTTAATTGCCAAATTTGATAATCCTCTCATTTTAAATAAATTAAATTATTTAAAATGTCATCTCATTCTTAACTGTTAGCTCATTTCGGTAAATAATCTAAAAATTGATTATTTATTATTTCACAAAATTCACATTTGGAATTAATTTAATTCCAAATTGGTAACTTTCCTCCAGAAGTCAAGTGATCGAGCAGGTTCTTGATCTTTCCAAAATTGATCTTTAGTCTGGTCTTTATCTTCATTTTCAAAAATCTTTATTTTTGAATTAATTTCCTCATTTATTATCCACCGCTGATTCGATCTTCTTAGATGGCATCTTGACCACTCGATTAATGATTTTTCCCTAACCCTAATTAGGGATTATCAGATTTAATCTGGGCCTCTCATTTTAGGTCTTAGTCAGAAGTCAATCTCACCCGTCCATTCAAAATGACATTTTCTATAAAATGCCATTTTCCTCTCATTTTTGGATTACACATAGGCACATGATATACTTATGCATTGACATACTTAGATTTATTCATAGCAATTGTAGCACTTATTTGTCTTTATTTGTTTAAGTCTTAGCATTGTTTAGGCATAGGCATTGTCAATCATAGTCATAGACATAGACATTTGTGCAAATCCTTCAAAGCTTGGTGTAGGACTTAGACTAGTATTTTCAGATTTCTCACACAACGAATCTGAGGGCAACACATCAGCCAACAAGCTAGAAGGTGTTACAAAAGTGAATCATGGAAGCCTCGGTGGTTTACAGGTATAATCGTTCTTTATTTTAGCTTTCATTGTGTTTTGTAATTGCTTTGGGTTTATTGTGATTTACATTGATTTGCTAACCTTTAACCTAAAATTAACGCGTAGTTACACATGTCTTTGTCATTCTATAGAACATCCTTTTTGACCTTAAGCTTCCTCTTATCTTTGACTTGAAGATCTGTGTATTCACCCTTGTCTGCTAGAAACTTCGTCTTTTCATTCCTTGCATCGTCACAATTGAATATATTTATGAGAGTGACTAGTCCTTTTGGAAGCTTGTTAGACCTCAGTTGAATAGTTTTCCCTTCATAAGATTCTATGATTTTTGGTTCGAGTTGATCAACAAATTATCTTGGATGTTGAATGAATGAGGTGATTTGTTCATCACTCTTGAACACTTGCTAGGTCAGGTCATTATCGAGGATTATAGGTCAAAAAATCACTCGCACAGAGTTTATGTTATCAATTAAGTTGGAAACAAGGTAGAATTGAGATGCTATTGTCGCCATGCGATCTGCGGCTGCATTCTTCTCTCTGAGAACCATTTGGATATTGAAGGCTTCAAAGCTTTCAATCAGGTCCCAAACCCTATGTCTATATAAGATTACATGCAAAAATTCTTTGTTCTAGAGACCCCTTAGACTTGATTGAATATTAGCTCAGAGTCTCCAAACACCATTATTTCTTTAATTCCCATCTGCTCCACAAGACTTAGACCTTGTATGAGGCCCTTCTATTTAGGTTCATTATTTGAATAGGAAAATTGAGAGTGAAAAGATCTAAGTTTCTTTTTCATTGGATGGGGATTTCAAACATATCTCGGCTCCTACACCAACTTTACATCTTGCTCCATCAAAATGCAGTGTCCACAACTCTGAGGCTTGATCACCCTTGTATTCCTTCATCACCTTCAGAATCACTTGATCCTCATCATAGATGACATAAGTCCCTAATCCGGTGGCATGATAATTTCCAAAAGGATTAGTGTCGATAACTTCACTCAAGAGGACCTCTTCTTCATTAGTCTGGTCTTTGATCACTTTCTCATCCTCATGTAACTCATGACAATACATCTCATCTTTGGTTATAGAGGTATGAGTAGCCTCAAAATTTATCATGACTTCATCTGCTACATGTTTTGAATGCAAAGGTCTAGACACTATCTTCATATTAGCTCCATGCTTGGTCCTAAGAATCAAGTGTGACCAATCTAAAAAAAATACCCACCTATCTTGGTAGTGAACTCCCGGCATAAGCAAAGGCTGAACATGGGAGGGATGTCAATGATCACTGTATCTTGTGGGACTGTGATACTAGGGTAGGAGAAAAAAATCAATGGGAGGTTCTTGATGACATGTATAGTTTCAACCTTATTCCTGTCAAGCTACATAACCCCTCTATTTAAAGGTTCATAGCTAAGTCCTAAGGCTTCAACTATTTGCTTGGGTATGACTATGGTGCTAGCACTAGAGTCAATCATAGAATTGTGCAACTATTTCTTACCCACAATGAGAGTCAAAAAGAAGGGTTTTGATTTAGGCTTACCTCTACTTTCAGTAGAAGCTTCCTTTCTATTGTTTTTGAGGACTTTGGCCTAAGATGGTGAATTGATGGCATTTCCTTTAGATGGTTGCTATGTTGGCTTTGTTCTTGCATCTTCCAGTAAGGCCTTTTGTAGCAACAACTTCTACTCTAGAATAGCTAAGTTATCCAAAAGAGATACATTAGCAGAGGCTTTCTTCTATTGTTTCACCACATTCAATGGTAGTAGATTCAAAGAATTATGTTCCTTAGACCTTGTTATAACAATCTCCTTTCATGGATGAGATTGTTGTGCAATTGTGGAGGTACTAGGAGCTTGGTTGGGAACACTTTTGGGATATTGAGTGTGGTGCACCCGTGAATCTCCTCTGTGAGGGAGTATTATAATCTAATTGCACTTGCAGAGCCTTTGATGTGGTTGCATCATTTTCAAACACTACCTCATCTTCCTCTATCCATGAGAAGAGCACGTGATCGAGAGCTATATCTATTTCTTGATCCAAGAAAATTCCTTGCATTTACGTGGTGAGTACCACATTTTCCATTTGTGGAGAGGCATATACATAACCTCTTGAATTTGACACAATGCCTTGACTATGTTGTTTTGCCACTCTTTATTGTAAATTGCCACATAGGAAATTTCGGGGCACATGTGCTTTGTTGCAGGGAAAGCACCAGGGATTGATATCATTAGCGAGATTATTTTTCCCCACTACCAGCTCTCTATTCAAACTTGGGTGAAAATTTTGTAGTGGATTAGGTACCAACACTATCTGATTATTTGTTTGAGTCTATGGATTTGTGCATGCACCTCCTTGGAACTGGTTTTACTGGTAGGAAGAACTTCCACCTTGGTAATTTTGGTAAGATGGATTTGGAGGCATGGATTGTTGTTTCTTGATACTAGTTATTTCATTTGAGATGTTCCACAAAAAATCCTTGACTTCACTCATCTCATCTTTTGAAGATTTTATATGGAAGCAATGTTCTATGGTGCGCTTGGATATGTGTACATAGATTGGGGAGGATTAGATGCATTGGTAGAAGCTATTTCTTGGATGGGAACTAATGATTCTACAAATATAGGCATAGTAGGCCGAGGTGGTAACTTTCTGGCATCGATCAAATTATTCTCTGCCTTAACAAAAATGTTATATGCATCCAAAAAGGTTTTCCCATTGAGGGACTAGATCATAACCGAAATGTCAGTGTTGAGAGTCTTTAGATAAAACATGAATTCCAAATCAATAGGCGAGCAAATAGTAGTCTGGATCCTTTTCCAAGTTATGTGAAACTGGGTATTAAAGTCAGTCATGGTCTTCTGAGGAGCCCTCTTTATGGTTGCCAGCTGTTGAAATAGCGAATACTAATCTCCATTGTTTGAAAATTGCTTGTAAAAAGGTTCTCCAAGCTGATCCCAGGCAGTGATAGTATTGGCTTCCAAAGTGTGGTACCAATCTAGTGCCCTACCTTTGAAAGAGGCTACCAACAATCTCAGCACTACATTTTGATCAGTTATACCATGAACCAAACACATGTTTGCCACATCATGCAGATGATCGGATGGTGTTTTTGAGCCTTCATCGGTAAATTTTGATAAAGCTTTTAAAGAAAACATTGGGAGAGGAGCCCAAATTCCCGGTGCTACTGGTGCTATGAGAGGGCCTCCACCATCCCATGCTATAAAATTTCTATTAACCATTGGTAATGGGACTTGAAGAGGGGTCAAGATGTTCACTAAATGGGTTATTGCTTGTATTGTTACCAGTGGTGGTACTAGCAGGCTAGGGTTATTCACTTTCTGGGATCTAGTAACAGATCTATGGCTCATACACCCACTTTAAATTTAGATACATTCAAACATAGTCCCACTGGGCATTCCAGGAAAAGAACTTTTGATTCCTAAAATTACTAGGAAAATAACCTTGTGGGAAACTCAGTTAATGGGGGGACTAAATGCACTAAACTGAGTAACCTTTGGGCTTTAAAGAAGCCGAATCTTCCATGCATTGGGGGGTTGAAAATGGAAAAGGAAGTAGATATATTTAAATAAAATCTAATCTATGTTGATGCACCAAGATTTAAGTAAGTAGGAACAAGAAATATTCCCTTTCAAGTGAGATTTGAGGGCCCGTTCAACAATCTACATGCCTGAATATAATAGAAAGCATAGATGAAATTCTGAATAAGTCAATCAAATGACATAATATAACTTTCATATACATTTACCGAACAAGAAGAGTTCAAGACATAATCCAAACAACAAATTTATATTGAAATTGTAGAAGTCTTGCAGATAAACTACTCAGTACAACAAATAACACAGTATAATGTCTTATCAATTAACTAAGAAACAGAGAGGCTACACAAATTGGTATAGTTTGAGAGTCTTAATACAATAATTTAAAATTGTATACACTAAAAATTGGTCTGGAAAATATTAATTAAATATTGATTATTTAATTAATGAAATCTTTATTCTTCTACTATATAAATAAATTGCAAATTTGTTTACATAGTTCCTATTTTCCTAATTCCTCTATTCTAATTCACCCTCTTCATGATTTAATTAAAATAAACAAATCTAAATAATTTGTTTTATTCTAATTAATTTCCTCTCATTAAATTGGAATTTTTAAATTCTAATTTGTCACATTTCTACATATCTCTCTAACTACCTTCCACCTCACCCTTCAACTCACCATGTGTCACGTGAAAATAATTATCTTTATTTTCTAAATTGGAATTTACTCTCAACAATTTAACAACCTTCAAGAAACATGGCTTCATCCTCCAATTGATTCCTTCTTACACTTGGCAAGATGGTTTTACTAAAGGGAACAATTGCCTTGTTTTCTCCATCCTTCTCATTCTTCATTGTTGATTTCTCCAGATCAAATCACAATTTCTCATGGCTACCAACCCACCCAATGCCTTGGAAAAATATATAAATAGAGGCCCATTTACAAATTTTTAACAAGGAGCATTTGCATAATATTACTCTGCATGAATTCATTCAACATTTAGAGAGCTTAGTGTTGCATTTTACAATTTAGCATTTAGAGTAGTTTGTCAATTTGATTTGAATCATGGCTCCTTTAGATGTTTCTTAGCAGCATGTAGAAATAATTTCCATTTCATTATCATTCATTTAGTTCTGCATTGTCTTACTTTCACATCATCTTGTATGCAACTGTCCATTTCACCATATCATTTTATCATTCTATCTAGCAATCATCCAATCATGTAGATGTAGATTTAGATTATGCATTATAGGAAAGTAGGCTACTCATTTCTTAGATGACATCTCAGTGATTTGTGCAAGAATAAGACCTGAGAGCATGAATCACCAGGACATTTGAGATTAGAGGAAGATGAAAAGTTTTTAAAGAATTCTATTGTTGGATATGTTTGATTTAGATAGATTCTTTACTATAATACTTCCCATCTAAGTGTGTTTGTTTTGATATAATTCATGCATATTTTCTAACACTCCATAAATGGTGCCCAACATGGGGCCTAGCCCAACTTATTTTGATATTTTTTGAAAAGTTTGTTTTATAGGCTTGGACGAGTAGTTTTCTAGTGCAACTGCGTAATTCTCTGGTGTTTACGAAAGACTTTTTGGCATTTATAATGATTGTTCTAGCACTTCAAAGTATTTCTCTAGTGCTTTCACCAATTTTTGTGGCGCTTTCACTAGTTTCTATGGTTCTTTCACTAGTTTTTTTGGTGCTTTCACCAGTTTCTATGGCGCTTTTACCTTTTTGGCACTTTTTCTTTCTGTTATGATGCTTTCAATTAGTTCTATAAAATTTCCCAAGAATGAAAACTAATATTGGTTTTTCTATTTTGTAGATTGCATAAAACACTGTCAAAGACCATGCTGAAACTCTAGAATTCTTGTCAAAGAAGATCTATGTTAAACTACTGATGAATTTGATGCAGGGGCTAGATTTTATGTCTTTCCTTTTTGCTTAAAGTAGGAACATAGATTAATTAACGAGGAATGAACACCATGTTTTCTGCTTGTTTGGAATGGTAGGCATATGCTCTCCCCTTAACTGGGTGACCAAAAATCTAGACCCATTATTTGTTAATCTGTGAGTGTGAGTAGGGTATACAAGGGTTCTCTCTTTATTCATGCAGAATAAAGAGGATCGAACTGTAGGTATACTCTCTAGCTTTTGTTTATCCTAGAGGGATTTCCTTGGGGAAAAAGTACTCACCCAAGGGAATTACTCAACTAGTAACACTCTAAAGCGAAGAGTATTTCTAGCTGGGATATAAATGTGGATATTGGAACAAAAGCGAATATCACATGGTTGGCTATGATAAGAAGGGAAAAAATGGTCTCTCACCTCGATGGGTCAAATCCTAAGAATGAAAAGTGCTTACTAGAACCCTTGTTTTAGAATTGGCCAAATCCTTTATCTATTCTCTTGGTACAACAACAGTCATTGTGAAGGCATCCATATTCTTGTAGTCTTTAATAGAGATGATCAGTTTGCCATGGGAGTTTCATGGAGGCTGGAAGCTTGGTTGACCTGAGAAGAGAGTGCAATGTAAGGGGGAGCCCATGTGGCCAACCTTCTGAATTCATCCTCTAAAGATAAGTGTGGTTGGGGTAAAACCCATGTGGAATCCAAGAGAATATAGTCTATCACAGCCCTAGGGAATATAGGTTGTGCTTGATTGTGTTTGTCAAATTGTTTTCAAAATGAACTTCAAACAAAACCTCACACATTGGAAAAATTCAAAAATGTGATTCAAAATACATCACTAGAAACAAATCATTCTTTGTCTAAAAAACTAGGAAAATCAAGTAAACTAGTAGCAAAACATTACATCCCCTATTTCAGTGCTTCTGCTGCTTCTTGTAGCGCTTTCACCTATTTTTCCAATGCATTCACCTTCTATTACAATGTGGCCACCTCATTTTCTAGTGCATTGACCTAAAACCTTGGCGCATCTGAGCTATTCTATGGCACATTCACCTGATTTAGTGGTGCATCCCAAGCCATTCAGTGGCGCATTCAAGCCATTCAGTGGTGCATCCAAGCAATTTTGTGGCACATCCAAGCCATTCTATGGTGCATCCAAGCAATTCTATGGTGCTTCTACCTTTTAGCGCTTCTACTTACTATAATGGTGCATCCACCAAAATCCAAAAATAGAGAACTAAATATAATTCCCATCTGTCATTTTCAAACTAGAATTAAAACATCTTTCTAGTCTAAAGTCATTTTCAGCTTTGACAAGAGTCTAAACATGATTTTTTATCCAATGAATTCATGAAAGGTTAAAATTCAAAAACTAAAACCCATAGCTATTAGTCCAAAGGATTGTCAAAAACATCTTGCAACACTTTATGACTTTAGGGATATATTACTCTTCAATTTTTACAGAAAAGCTTCAAAGAACAACCCCAACTTGTATTCATTTTATTGTTGCCAAAATCCAAGACTTTTTCAAAGGTTCGAACATCTTGTATAGGAAGGAAACGTTTATCCCCATTTCACAATTGGAACCAAAATTGTAGAATCTTCTCAAGTTCAAAATCATTCCTTAAGTGTCTTTGAATCTAAACTTGTTAAAATTGATTTATCCAAGTGAAACACTTTAGCTAAACTTTGATCAAACATCTAAAAGTTCCCATCATCATCAACACCCAAATTTGATCATCAAGTTGAGTTTCCCCATCAAGATTTATAATCCTTTATCCAGAAACAACACACTTTACATCAAATTTTATTACCTTAGTCATATCAATAGAATTCATCATTCTATTTGATTTAGATATTCCTTGGCACTCCTAAACAATGATCAAAATTTAGGAAACCTTCATCACTTGCATTCCCATTCTAACAAGGTCCCAAAAATATAAATTCAAAGAATAGGAAATTGAAACTCAAAACACCATGGCTGAAATAGATGAGGATCAATTGAATGCTTTAACTCAACAAATGCAAAACCTTCAACAACAAATATGGGATATGCAAAGAGAAACAACTACAAAAAGATATCTATTGCCAGACATCTACCGATATCGTCTTGACCAAACAATGAACATGACACCTTCCCCACCAATAAATACATCATCCAAGTTCAATGTCTTCAAATTATTGAAAAAGTTAAATGAGAAGCCAAAATCAAAGTCTTTAAACACAAATGATATTGAACAATCTCACCATGTCATGCATCTATCTTCATCTCCCATAAGCCAAAATAAATCTCAGGATTCTTTCACCCAAGTTAACGATTCCATTCAACCACCTTCTTCTATCATATATCCTACATCCAATGATTCATGTCCATCTCTTAGTCCAAACCATGCTAGCATAGACTCCTCTACACCTCAAGATCAAAAAATTCTTTCCACTTCATCCAATGATACCGAAATTCCACATGTTCTTACAATCTTTGACCAAGATCCCATCTCTCAAGAATGTTGTAATGGTCCCCTCCTTTAAATTTTCATCCACAATGATTCCTTTCCATATCGAGAGAAAAGTATCCTTCCAAGTCCCACTTCTACATCCGTCTAATGAAGTCCATACCATCTACCACAATTCCATTACATCTCAGGAGCATGATAGTTCCTCCATCCTATCTAATGATGTCCTACCATCTAATGATCAAGATGTGCTTTTTCCAAAATCTTAGGATTCCCTTACTCATCAAGATCAAGATATGCTTCCATCTGAGGATATCCTTTCATTCCATGAAGATGTTCATCATTCTCAAGATCAAGATATGTCGTTCACACCACCACATGAGGATTTTGTACCTGATGAAGAGAAAGCTACTCCATATCCTACATCTCCTAATCCATTTCCAAGTCAAGATCAAAACACCTCATCATCCCTATGTCAAGATCCTATCACACCTATACAAGCTATCCATGAACCACATACCTATAAATTAGGATCCTCCACCTTTATCCACTCCGATTTATTCCCAACACCTATCCTTTCATCCATATCTTTTCCTCCCCAAAATAGACTTGCATCTTGTTTCACAAACATTACATATTCCATTGGTAAATGAATGTGTCAAAGTATGAACTACAAGGTAAATGATTAGGCCTTCATGAACAAGGTATCCTAAATCCCCTTTTTGTCCAAAAAAATCCATATTATCATGGCCTTGGTTATACACCTAAGTGTCCTAGTCCATCAAACCTACCATCTATCTTAGGTCCTTATCCTAATTCACTAAACCTTCCATCTATCTTAGGTCCTCATCCTAGTCCATCAAACCTTCCATTTATCCTAGGTCCATATATTATTCCTCAAGAACAACAAGGGCACACATCCTTGATGCCCTTTCAAAATTCTACCTACACTCACTCATCCATGATACCTCCATACCATTCATCTCCATCCGCCCCTCCCATTTCTCTTGGAAGCAATTTGGGTGTCAAATGTCAAAAGCTTCCATATCAAAATCCACATGTGTCAAAGGATCAACATGTCTCCTCGAAAAGACATGCAAAAATAAAAGAAAATTTGATCCAAAATCAAAGGAAAAATTAAAAGGGCCACAAAGGCCCATCAAAACAAAGGGAAAAATTCCCAAGGCCACAAAGGTCCATAAAGCAAAGAGAAAAATATCAAAGGCTACAAAGGCCCACAAAGCAAATATCAAAGGAAAAAATCATGTGGATTCCAAAAAATCTCATAGATGCAATAAAATCTAAATTGACATCCAAATTTACTAATCCAAAAGCTTCCTCCAATTTGTCATCTAAAAACTTATCACCTTCCAAATCCATTTTTCCTCCATCACTCCACCACCCTTCAAGGTGTGTGCCAATGTTGACCTTGCAATCCTTTTCATCTATCCATCAACAAGTCTTCCCACTTCCTATCCATTATCCAACATTTATCTCCCATCATTCTCCTTTAATCCAAACCTTTACATAAGTCCTTAGTTCTTCCATCGTACCTTTAATAGGCCAACATTTATGAGTCTAATCCCCATTTCCATGGTTTATTAAAGGGATATTGGGTCATGAAACTTGATGCTTAAGTCCTTCTTTCACCTCCCTATCATCCATATTCTATTGGGGGGGACAAGTTTTGTCCATCTTATCATTCCTTACATTTCCACCTTTGATCTTGACAAGGTTAAGGATCTTCTTGAACATCATATATCTTATCCTATTCACTTCCTCCATATCTTCCGTACCATATCTTTAGTCTTATCCATGTTCCATCATTCTTACTAGATACATCATTTCTTCTTGTCCTTGGTCTTGATGAGGAATGGAGGGAAAATACTTGGACCTTGTGTCCATATCTTATCTAGTTGATCTTGATCATCCCATTCATTATCTTTATCCTCACTTTCTGCCATTCCATATCTCCTAGCTTATCAAGATCCATGTCATCATGTCCCTTTGCAACCTTGAACCTTATCACACAAATCATATTTGAGCCTAGCTGTAAAACATTATCCAATCCTCATATCTTTTATCAATCAATCATCAATCATCATCAATCTTATCTTCATCATGTCTGATGGAATCAATAATTTCTAGCATCCTAATCAATCAACCATTATCATCCTTCGACAAGAGATATGTTACTTGTGTGACAAGTTTTGCAGTGAATCATTCATTTTGATCTATCATTTATCCATGGTTGCATTATCTCTATTGTGGGGCAACTTGTTTCTTGAATCAGTCATATCATATCATTCCATTTTAAATATACTGAGAAAAATCCAAAAAATAAAAAATAAATAAAAGATCAAAAATCCAAAAAATCAAAAAAGATCAAAAATCCAAAAAAATCAAAAAAAGATAAAAAAATCCAAAAAAGATCAAAAATCCAAAAAAGGAAAAATACAAAAAAATCATAAAATCTGAAAAAGTGTAATAAAAAAACAAGTATTAAAAATCTGGCAACATGTACTATTTGTGATAGATCAACTTTTCCATCTATTTGAGCATGTCGACCATTCACTTTCACCATAAATTTTCCTATCATTAGAAAGCATCATGTACATATCCTGGCATCGCGGTCATGTCTCACCCTAGACTGGGGGAAAAATCCTGAACTCACTGGGGGCAATAAACTTTGAGCTTAAACAAACAAACAAACAACACAACAAACA
Organism: Sequoia sempervirens; assembly: GCA_007258455.2. Lineage (NCBI taxonomy): Eukaryota > Viridiplantae > Streptophyta > Pinopsida > Cupressales > Cupressaceae > Sequoia > Sequoia sempervirens. The sequence goes on along the minus strand of VDFB02105785.1, from coordinate 195,211,232 downwards.
CCACAAGCACAAAGATCATAGTTCAACCCAACATTGAACATCAATCACAATCAATAACACATCAACCATCCAAATTCAAACAACCAAATCAATCCAATCAAAACAAACCTCAAATGGATGATGTTCCTTCTGAATCATGGCTTTATCACTGTGGAATAAATGTTCAACTAGTGAACTTTGATTTTTGTTATCATATCTCTGGAGCACCTTGATGATGTATTGAACTGGAGGAGCCAGGAAGGAGAATGATATTTTTCTTTGTTTTCTGTTTGTGAGTTAATCACTATTACTATGAGAATCGTCGTGGGACATGCTCTACAAAGTATCACTAATGACATTCCAGATTCACATAGGAAAACGGTTAAGTCTTGTCTATTTATGCAAGAAATACTCAAGTCATCTTGGTCTGATTATACGTAGATGCTTGTGTTAACTTGCACTATCAAACATCATGGAAGTAGTACTTAGGTCATCATGGTCTAATTATACCATTGATGTTTGTACTCACTTTCAAAAATTTTAAAATCTCAATGATGACAATAAGCACAAGAAAAAAATCACTGGGATGACATCATTAAATTATTAGGTTTCCATGCTTAGGCTGCATTCATACTAAGTTTTACATTTGTATTTATAGATTTTCCAAGGTTGGCAAACTTTACATCATCAAAGTGGCAAAAATCATCAAATCCATAACTGAACAAATGTATACATCGAGTCTCAGTGCATCAATCAACCTCTCAGCTAAAGTGGTGAAAATTCCCCTGTTGATCTCATACTAGGGAATATCAATCAGAGATTCCAAATCATATCACCCAATTATCATCAAAATCTACCTGCACTAGATGCAGAATCATGTCCCATGTCTTTAGGAAGAGTTCCCTAGACTAAAGAATTCTAAAATCCTCCTATCATTATAACATATCACAATTCAACAATCTTGTCAATCAATCTATCAACCTAATCAACTCTAATGCAATTTTGATCAAATCTCATCATCAATCTATCATTGATCCTCACCTATTATGAGGACAATCATCATCATCCTATCATTGATCCTCACCTATCATGAGGATAATCATCATCATCCTATCATTTATCTTCACCTATCATGAGGTCAATCTATCAACATTATCAAACATCATCAAATCAAACAATTGGTTGAACGTGATCATCAAACATCAAACACAAGGAGGCAATATAAGGCATCAATTAATCAATTAATTGGGGAAACTCAAATTCTTCCATATCGAGAGATAAATCATTGGGATATTATGAAATCAAAATTTTATCATCATCATCATCATAAATCAATTGCAATTTTAAAAAATCATCAAAAATTCCTTGATTTATCTCCTGAGGGGGCCATACAATTGTAATCTCTTGAAAATCATTGTCCAGGGCATTGCTAAAATTTTTAGCAGCATTGGTAAATTATTCTTTGAAGTAATGCATAAACACATCACTTCAAAGAGGGGCAAAATGTATACACTTAAAATTGGTATGGAAAATATTAATTAAATATTAATTATTTAATTAATGAAATCTTTATTCTTCTACTATATAAATAAATTGCAAATTTATTTACATAGTTCCTATTTTCCTAATTCCTCTATTCTGATTCACCCTCTTCATGATTTAATTAAAATAAAAAAATATAAAAAATCTATTTTATTCTAATTAATTCCCTCTCATTAAATTGGAATTTTTAAATTCTAATTTGTCACATTTCTACATATCTCTCTAACTACCTTCAACCTCACCCTCCAACTCACCATGTGTCACATGAAAATAATTATCTTTATTTTCTAAATTGGATTTTTACTCTCAAAAATTCAACAACCTTCAAGACACATGGCTTCATCCTCCAATTGATTCCTTCTTACACTTGGCAAGATGGTTTTACTAAAGGGAACAATAGCCTTGTTTTCTCCATCCTTCTCATTCTTCACTGCTGATTTCTCCAGATCAAATCTCAATCATTCATGGCTTCCAACTCACCCAATGTCTTGGAAAAATCTATAAATTGAGGCCCATTTATTTCTTTTTAACAAGGAGAATTTGTATAATATTACTCTATAGGAATTCATTCAGCATTTAGAGAGCTTAGTGTTGCATTTTACAATTCAGCATTTAGAGTAGTTTGTCAATTTGATTTGAATCATGGCTCCTTTAGATGTTTCTTAGCAGCATGTAGAAATCATTTCCATTTCATTATCATTCATTTAGTTCTGCATTGTCCTACTTTCACATCATCTTGTATGCAGCTTTCCATTTCACCATATCATTTTATCATTCTATCTAACAATCATCCAATCATGTAGATGTAGATTTTGATTATGCATTATAGGAAAGTAGGCTACTCGTTTCTTAGATGACATCTCAATGATTTGTGCAGGAATAAGATCTGAGAGCATGAATCACCAGGACATTTGAGATTAGAGGAAGATGAGAAGTTTTTAAAGAATTCTGTTGTTGGAATATGTTTGATTTAGATAGATTCTTTACTATAATACTTCCCAACTAAGTGTGTTTGTTTTGATATAATTCACGCATATTTTCTAACACACAAAAACAATACAAAGGCCTATAGTATTTTAGTACTTTTTTTGTGTATTTCCAAACTCTTTTTTAGAGAGTCAAAGTAGTATATATATATCCCTCCATCGCTTGAAGGCCAATAACTGAAAAAGATTCCCCAGGCATAGGCTATGCCACCCATCACAATGATTCTGAAAGACCGTTGCAATATAAATATTTTGAAATTTGGTATTCATTCGCCTCAGACAAAGTGAGCCCCTCTGCAAATGATGGATGTGGTCCTAGAGGAGAAGTAGCGAAATTCCCATGAAGACATGTGTCTAACCATCTAAAGAATTGGTTAGGACATGTGGCGTAGAGGTGGGGCCTCTCATTCTTCCTTCCTTCGTTTGAGACTAAAGTCCCCATAGAGATGACACATGGAGAAGAGGTGGGGACTCTAATTCATTCTTCCCTCTTTTTCATCTATGATCCCCACGGAGGTGATGCATGGTGCAGTTTGTGCTTCAAGTGTTGACTGTGTGGTTCACCAAAAAGGTGCCCGTAGGATGATGTAACATGGGACACATGCAGAGCTCAGAGAAGAAATAATGGAAAAGAGTTCCCAAAGGCACGTGTTGTCTACACATGGTGTAAGTAGATGAAAGAACTGTCAAAATAGAGTCAAAAATATGTAAACATGCAAAGTGCAAGTTGGGGCTATGCAAAAACATTAATATCAATCCAGAGGGAGGTTTAAGAATTTTAAATCCACAGTAACATCAGTAATAGAAAATATTAGTTCTAAAATATGTGCTCTCCTATGTAATTTCCTTGCAAATTATGAATGAAATTGTTAAGAATAGTTTCATTTTTCTTTTTTTGTTTAAATTGAATGAATGAGTTTATTTATGCTTCAATTCAAGTGGTTGATTCAATGCTAAAATAAGGTCATGGGTTTGTGAGGAAAGGATGTACTTTGGTAAGAAGCTATGTTTTAAACATAGTGAGTTGAATGCTACAAAGTAGTATATCATCTTTCCAGCAATTACTAAGTTGAATTGTTAGGGTATTACCAATTAATTGCAAAGGTGACTCCATTATTCCCATGGAAAAGGAATTGGTCTCTTCATTATCTTATCTTAGATTTAATTGAGTTAGTAATGTACGTAACCAGAGGCTTGGAATGAGAATGAATTCATATAAATTTTTAATTATAATGTCCCAATCTGATGTATCACTTTATTCCTTGCAATAGATGATATTTTATTGAAAGGTCAGCCAAACCTTTGATAAATGTTTCCTATTTGTACTTTAGAGGAATTCATCTTTGTGTAGAAATACTTTTAACTGAATGAGTATCTTATTAGTATAAATGGGATTACCCTCCTAGGTTTCATAGAGCCCAAAGAGTATAAGTAAGGGCCTTATAATCCTTACTTATGTGTTGGCCACTAACTTTGAAAATTCTTGAGCATAAGGGTTGGCTACCCTTTAGAAGATTTCAAGGTTCTACTGGAAAAAGAACCAACACTTATAACTTGACAACTTTTGTAAGTTTGCTCCAAACTTCTTCTCCACTTGATCTTCAACTTACAAATATACAAACACACAATCAAGGGAAGAATTTTATTTTTATTTTTAGTGAATAGGTGTTTTCCTAAGTCAAACCACTTGTAGGTTGTAAACAATGATTTTGGATTACCCAAATGCTTTAAGCTCCTTCTAGGGTTTTTCACCTAAAAGGAGAAAGAATTAGGATCCAAAATGCAAGTGTCTACACTCAAGATTAATGTAAATGAGATGTAATGTGTCTAATTATGGTGTAATAATACATTGATCTGAAAATAAAATGATTTAATGATGAAAAACCTAAGAAATGCAAAGTGTTGGAAAACACACTATGATATGCAAAAACACCTAAAAATGCAAGTAAATAATGAAATAACTGAAAAAAACTAGAGAGGTGCACCTGGTACATGGAATCTGATGTGGAGAGGTTTTGGAACCTTGTAGAATTGACTTAAAATGTTGACTAAGACACTTACAAAGTTGGGTGACTTAGTCCTAGTTGTTGGGAAAACTTGTCGAAATAAGAATCTGCCAAATGGGCATCCAAAAATGCAAAAACCACTTTTCAGGCTTGGCAGTGGGACTAATTCACCATGGCTGGTGACTTAGTCCACCTATAGATTTCAAGAATCTTAGGATAGGATCCTGTAGCTTCAGGTTTGCACTTTCTTTTCTGACAGGTGTTTGATCTTAATTATGCAGAAAACGGGATAAAAGGAGTCTCCAAGCTTGAATTAGGTATTTTTTGACTTGAATGACTTTGATGACTTATTGACCAATTTTCAACACCTATTTCTTTGACAAATCTTCCTATAAAGTTTGAAAACACACATGCAAAAAGGGGGAAAATGCTTAAGGTTTAGAGTATAGGGGTTTGCCTTGGTCAAACCCCACTTTGGTAATCAAACCCTAGATAATGAAATGAAATGAGAAGAGAATGATAAATAGATAAAATGCAATGCCATAAACTTAACAAACTCTTGATGTAGAAATATGAAGATATGCAATGTTGTGCTCAAATGGATGACTTGATTATGCTTAGAGTGTTTGAATGCTTGAGAATGATTAAGTTAATTGCTTCAATGAATGCTTGAATGAATTAGGAGATGAAAATCAAGGAGGAAAAAGCTTATTGATACTTGATTTTACTAAAATTCCCAAAAATAACACATCACAAGCTGACCTCAAGGGTTAGAGAATAAAATCCTGCCAGAAAATTGAAATAATTTTGATTTTGTGTCAAAAAGGACTAAGTCATCCCTATTGGCGACTTAGTCCCACTTAAGCAAATTAAGTGGGTATCAGGAATTAAAGGGAATTAAATGTTGTCTAATGGTAATATCTTCAAAAAAACACTTAAGGAGGGACGGAAAATGCATTAAGGGGTCATTTAAACATGAAAAAGGGTTGAATTAGTGATGACAAGTCTAGAAAAGTGTGAAAGTGGGTTACAACACTTTACAACACTTTGAAATAAGACTTGGTAAGTGATAAAAAGGGATTATTTAGGTGAATTATAACAAGAAGAGTCTAGAAAAGTGTGAAAATGTCTTACAACATTTCATAACACCATTACAAGACATCCTAGAAGTCTTAATGATTCACAAGGGTCCATGACCTAATGTGAACATGTTGACCACATTACAACATTAAATCTAGGAAAAATCAAGCCAAAATCCACTAGGAGGGCCTGAACATGAAAAAGTAGAAGGGCTACTTTTTTCGTGTCCACATAGGTAATTATACCAAATGATGAAATAAGGAAATTGAAGCATGAACATGAAATGATGTTGTCTTGGAAGATAAATGTACAATCTAACATGTAGTGGCCATGAAGAATGCAAATATTGATGCTTGAATGAGATGTGAAAAATTCTTGCAAGTAAATCTTAAATGCTACACTCACTATCTTAGCTCAATAACATGAATGAATGCACTAAACCCTTGACATGACAAAATGATCTTGAATTGTTGCAATAAAACCTAGATAATCTACATTGAAATTCCTTTGAAAATGCTCTTGTAATGCTCTTGCAAACTCCAATTTTACTATAATGCATGAATACTCAAGTTGCTAGGTGAAAAAATGTGAAATAACCCCTTATTTATACTAAATCAAGAGATTAACCTTGAAATTCAAACAATTCAAGCTGATACTAGATCTAGAAACTAACATTATTAAAATCCTGCTAGAATGAAATTCAAAAAGGGGGTCCTCATTAAGGGAGGACCCATTCGCCACCTAGGGCGAATGGGTCTTGGTACTATTTTCCAAGAACTTTCCTTTGAGGGATGAAAGAACATCAAAAACCCATGTAGAATTTGCAAGGAAAGGGGGGTCCTATAGAGGGAGGACCCATTCACCACCTAGGGCGAATGGGTCCTAGCACCAATTTCTAAGACCTAAAATTTTCCCAATTAAATGTTATGCAATTTGAATTGTGGGTGTTGGGATAGATCCTCAGAAGGTGTCATAAATAAGGCTTAAATTTGAATAAAGAGGCTAATTAACTCTAATTAACCACAATTAATTAAGAAGACCCTAAATAAGTGTGAAAATGTGTTACAACACTTTACAACACCTAAAATAAGGCACAAGTTAGGTATATTTCATTAAAAAGGGGTCCAAGATCAATGTGAATGTGTTACAACACATTACAACATTAAACCTAGGAAAAAATTAGGTTAATTCAATGAGAATTATTCCCAAATCAAGTAAGGAAAAGGGATTATTTTTTTGTTACTACATTTTTACACCTTAATTTTAGTTTTTTATATTTTATGTGTTTTATTTTTAGTTTTTGGATTGGATTTGGTTTACTAACTCTCTATTTTGTTGTTTTACATGAAACATTTTTTAATTAAAGTGATAAAAATGTGTTGGAAAATCAAAGAAACCTACTAACTTGCACTATTCAAATTATGTTTATTCAGCCAATTAACCAACAACTGATAGTTAGATTCACAAATAACCTTGCACCAGCCAAGGGCACAAACCCTTTCCAAATAATTAAGAGTATCCAAAGCCTCCATCCCAAGATAACTTTGATTATCCAAGGTTTTAGCATCTCTATAATTAACTTAGAAGTGATCTTGTAGACCATATTATAGAGAAAAATTTGTCTAAGGTGATCCAAAGAGTTTTACCCTTATTAGGAATAAGAGACAAAAGATAGAATTCATATCTTTTAGTATCTATTTCCTAATTTAAGATTCTTGCACTACCTCCAATAGATCAAATTTAATAATGCCCCAAAACTCTTGGAGAAATTCTATTGGGAAGCCATCAGGACCAGGGGCCTTACCTTTCTTCATCATGAACATTTCCTAAAGCTCTACTAGGGAAATTGGTCTATTAAGTCCTCAATTGCCTCATTAGAAACAACAACAAGAATATAATCCAAAACCATATTCTCATCCTATACCCCTTGAGAGAATCCTTTGAGAATAAAGAAGAGTAGTACTAGACAACCTCTTACGAGGTGGAAGTATCCTGAAAATATGATAACTGAACTCCCTAGGAAGAAAAAAATGATGAAATTGAATTCCCATGACCTCTAGCTTTGACATAGTTATAAAAGAATGTTGTACTCCTATCACCCTACTGAATCCAATAAATTCTAGACTTTTGTTTCCAAAAAGTATCCTCTCATAGCTCCCATTTTGATAGATCCTTCATAGCTTCCACTTCTTTCCTTAAGGAGTCCTAAGTAATCCCATAGTCTTTGTTTTGTTTGGTGATGGATTCTAGATGAGACTATTCAACTGATTTCTCCTTGAAAATATTCCCAAAGCATTGCCTATTTTATTACTTAAGCTAAAATTTCACAAATTGAAGTCTCTTAACAAAGATTTACATAGAAATACCATATTTAGGTAGAATTTTACCCCACTACTATTTCATAAAGTCTTTCAAAGATGGCTCTCATAGCCACATAGTCTAGAATTTGAATGAAGGATTCTTATCAACATCCCTCCCATAAGCAAAAATATTTATAGGATAATGATCTAAGCTCCTCCAGTTAAGAATCTCAGAGCTGGTGATCTAATTGTTTCCAATATAATAGCTAGAAACTAAGAACCTATCAAATGTCTTCGAGATAGAGTCCTCCCCACATCTCCTATTACTCAAGGTAAACATCCCATTTCTTGGATTTATATCAATCAAGTTCAAAGAAATGATATTATCTCTAAAAGCTAGAGAAGAAGGCTCAAGTCTAGACACTCCTCTCTTCTCTTCCAAATTGAGGATATCATTGAAATACCTTGCCACAATCTAGGGAAACAATGGCACAAGGGATCACACATATCTAATGTGATTCATCCACCAAATTTTGGGAGCCACTTTGAACATTCCATCCATAGATAACTTGGCTCTTGAATAAAAATAACATCATGAGAATGAATCTTGATCAATTCTTGAACAACCTTTTTGTCTAGGGATGTTGTTCAAACCCCTTGCATTCCAAGAGAGAGCAATCATTTCTAAGAATTAGAGAAATGTGAGTCAAGGGTTTTGATTGAGCTTGAGTCTACCAAATTTTCTCCCATTAACTAAATATTAACTTGATATATTTTCCTCCCTACCTTTGAAGACTTCTCCATACTCCCCTTTTTGAAATTATTTTTCTAAAGAACCAACGTAGGTAAAGATTTATTACCTTTTCTAGGTTCTTGCTCTAGTTGTCTATCAAACAAGACTAGAGTAGATCCTTGACCCACCTCATTACCTAGTGGAGGATCCAACATCATCAGGATATGCTTGAACTTGATCAAAAACCATCTATGATTAAGAACTCACCTCCACTAAATTACTAAGGAATCCATCCTCTTTGGGAACAAATGGCTCCATCTCTAATGGAGCTATTTTAAACAAGGCCCTATCCAAATTTTCCTCTTGCTTGCCAACTTCATCCAAAAAATCAAAGTGATTAAAGGAAACATCACCTTGCCTATCCAACATGGTTCTTTTCAAGCCTCTTCCCTTATTGTGAGTCTTTAGTAGGACAAAACCCTCCCTATCCATTTTTATATCTAACATATATGGCCTTTTCATTTATCCTTTGTTGGAGCTAAGTAAGGAGGCATCTTGGTTGAAACACTATTGGCATATATTCTTGAAGAATTATGTTTGGGGCATTTCCTCTGTAGATGGCCATACTAATGGGAAATATGAAACTAGAAAGAGAGATCTTCATAATAAAGATGTTTGGTCCATTAAGTGAACCTAATCTAAATTTCCATCGAATTCAGTAATGGGTTATTTAAGTCAATCTCAACATAGCTATGAGAAAGGAATATTACCTTCTTATTTAGAGTTTGTTGTGATGGGCCAACCATTTTACCCAGTAGGAGTGCAATCATGTGTAAGATATCATTCCTCCAAAACTCAAGTGGGAGCTAGGGTATCCTTACCAAAACCGAAACCCTTGAAAAAATCTATTCAGTCAGATTAAACTAGATATGCCAAGGTTTAATAAAATGCCACTTGAATATGAAATATGGACCTCCTTAAAAGTATGTATTTCTATCTACCAAAAAAGAAAACACCACCACTTATTGGCCACTTTCATCACCTTCATGTCTCCCTTCAAGATCCAAGTTTGATGGGTCCATGATTCCTAAAATGAGAGGGAGACTAAAAAACACATAAACTTGCAAATGAATGCATGATTTCTTAAGTGCTTCACATCATCTTCAATATAGCTCAGTTGAGTAACCAAGAGTAAGAAAGAAAAACTCCTTACTAAGCATGCATTCACCTTCAAAGCCTAGGAACCACCCACCTATGCCAATCCCATCTAATTTAAGGAATTATTTAAGAAATTTACAACTTTATCATTGATGGTTGAGGGAGGATCAACCCTTGACACCATCTCTAAGAAGGATATTTTATTGATCCTACCTAATTCCACCAATAATGCCATACACTGATAGATCCAACTAGAAGGAAAAAGAAAAAATAAAAGGAGTAAAATCCACACCAAACCCTCACTGCTCAAATAGAAACACCAACAAAAACCACCCATAGGCCATCTAAAACCCACATCACCATTAGCAAAAGCACACCCATGTTCCTAGCTCACTATTTGAAATGCAATAGAAAAAGGGGCGGAGTTCTAGGCCCTACATGCAAAGAACCTAAGGTTTAAGGGTGTCCATTTTCACAAATTTCAGTAGGAAAGAGATCACAAGGTGTAAATATTGACTTTCAACCCTAAGGTGAGCCAACTAAACCTAGATCTTAGTTCCTTAGGATAGTAGGGAATAACTAAAATTAATGGAAACGATTTGATACACTTAAACTAAATAAACAATAAGACCTAATGTATAAAATGCCAATTCCTAAATATATACATATCAAAATGACAGTTTGCTAACAGATCTGAGAAGGGTTTGAACACATGTACCTAACACTAAAAATTGGTTTTGAGGTCTGTTGAAGGAGAGATTCACCCTAGAGAAAATGAGTCATAGTTATGGCTTCTAAAAAAAAAATTCATAGTCTTTTGATGCTAGATCTTGGCTTTTTTTTGATATAGGTCCCACTATCAAAAATATGAAAATAAAGTCTTCAAATTAGTTTTTGTGGCTTGAGAAAAATGATGACAACTTGTGCAACAATGAAAAATTGCTCCTTTGAGATCTCTTCAATCCTTCTTCAACTCGTAATCTGCACATACACAAAGAGTGAAAATTGTTTTTTTTGAATTGGGGTTTTCCTTAGTCAAACCCCATGTTTGGTAATTAAACTTGGATAAAAATAAATAATGAAAAAGGAGAAGGAAATGATGAATTAACACTTTCTTGTTACAACTCACCAAACCTTCAATGGATTCCATTAGAGGACTGAAGTTAGACACATCACTCCAAGGAACTTGATCTTTCTTTTCTTGATTACACACTTGAAAATTCTTGGATGCTTTAAGGATTAACAATACATGTTATCCTTCACAAGATGAAATGAACACACATAAGCTTGAAAAGGATGATAGGATCTTGAATGCTGTAACAAATGACTGAGAAATTTTCTCTTGAATGCTTTTGGCAACAATATTTTCTCTTAAAGTTCACCTCTTTCTTTTTAGAATGCTTAGATTTGAATTGATAAAAATACTATGTATTTATAGATGTTTATCTCATTTTTGAATAAATAGATTCCAAAAGCTAACAATTTCATATTGAATTTGAATCACTAAAAAACTACCAAAAACATATTAAAAATTTGGTCCTAGGACTTAAAGGAGACCCATAAGTCTAGGACACACATATTATAGGGTGATAAAAATATTGATTTCATTAATTAAATATAGGTTCTCCTTTTATAAAACAAGAAAAATAAGGCTTTGGAATACATAATTTGGAAAATTAGAAGCTTAATTAATTCCAATTAATTAAGGGACCTAAACATAGTGTGAAATTGTAAAGGTATATAATTTCCTACATTACATTCAACCCACATTTAGACTCACACTAAAGTAGAAAAATATATGTGAAGAGGGGTATAAGTAAACAAATGTTAGAGAGATAGGATGACAATGGATCAAGTAGGTGGCCAAGCCCCCAAGATATAAGATCCCATGGAAAACCAACATAAGAACAAAGGGACACAAATTAATGTAAGATAGGTGCAGCAAGACAAGACATACACACATACAATGTTAAATATAATGCAAAAAGCATAAAAGAAAAGGATGGACTAGCACGATGTTCCATAGAAAAAAGGACCCTTTGCTTGACATGGGATTAATTCATGATAAATTTTACTTAATGAGGCCTTGATTTAGTTGTTGTGAGGCATTTTATGCATCCAGACTAGGTCTTGGACCCCTTCAAATACATTTAATGACATATTGTAAAGGTGTTGTAAAGTCTTGTAATGGACTCTCATGCTTTTCTAGACTTGATGAACCTATTTATCCTTAATTCAACATTATAAAATGTGTCTAATAACATTATTACATCAATTTAGAAGGATTGTGAAATAAACTTAATGGTAAACTAGTGTTGTAATGTGTCTTACACATTCACATTGGTTCTTGTGCCTTCCTAGGCTATGTGGACCTTAATTTAGTGTTGTAAAGTGTATTTAATCACACTTTCACAATGATTTATGTGTCCCAAGCCCTAATTTAAATTTACATCATCACTAATAGGCCCCTATTAACCCATATTGTGCATCCTAAGGAATAATTTGATCAAATAACCAACATAGTCGTCATATAAACCCAATTTTCTTACTTCTCAGCATTCTAGCTAGCAAAAACAGCCCCTATGGGACCCATTCACCATTAGTGGTGAATTAGTTCCATCTAGGTAGGACCCATTCACCATTAGTGGAAAATGAGTCCCATTTGAGCCATTTTTAGGGTTTGAGCAGGAAAAATTAGGTTTTAAGTTTAATTTTTCTCCATGTCAGCCTTAGGGATCCAATTAACAGGTAAATTATGAGGAGTGCCTATAAATAAAATCTTATAAACCCTAATTCATCATAACTTAACTTCATTCATCATTTGTCTTCTATCTCAAGTCAAGCAAGGTAGGGTTTTATCATTCTAAGTCACCAATTTAGCACTTTTTAGACATTCAAGGGTAGAATCTTCATGTTTTACTGTAGACATTCAAGTTCAATCATCATGGCAAGGTAAAAACTCCATTGTTTCATGCTTCATTACATATTTTCATCATTTTGGTTTAATTGTACCTAAAAAGGGGTTTTACCGAGGCAAACCCCTATGCCCTAACATTCACCATTCTTTCTCTTTCATTGTGTGTTTGCAGATTTAGGTGCTTGGATGGCTTCAAAATTATTAAAGATTAGTTTGTGAACTTTTAGAAGTCATCTCCACTTTTGAAAGGCCAAAACGTACACAAAAGATCATTTACAACTTAAAAAATTAGGGTTTCAGACCAGGACACCTGGAGGTGCAAATTGAGTAGACCGAAAGCTACAAATTCTATTTTTGAGTTTTCAGAAAATCCAAAATAGACTAATTCTCCCAGAGTGGTGAATGAGTCCCACTGTACCTGTTTCTTGAAGATTTTTGGAGATTCAGACACCCATTTGGCTAAAACAGCCCTGATACAATTTTACAGAATTAGGACTGATTCACCTAGAATGGTGAATGAGTCCTACCAGGCCTAAATTTCAGCATCAACAACATTCCAGAAGTCATTTCTAGTCCTCATCAATATATCAGGTGCACACTTTCAATTTGGTTCATTTCTGTTAAGTTTTGCATTCATTTCTAGTTCATTGTTGCATTACACAATGTTGTTTCAAACATTACTTGTTTCTTGGGTTTTGCATTCATATTCGATCAATTTCATAGCTTAATTGCACTTAGATCATTCCATTTAATCTGAATAACATTAAACATAACATAATTTGAATGAACCCTTTAGCATTTTTGGGCCCTACCTCTCTCCTTTTAGGTGAAAAACCCTAGAAGAGTTAGTGAAGTCCATAGGAACCAAAAATTGAGGTTCATTTTGGTGAACCTAATTTTAGAACACTTTCTTTTCTGATTTGGAATCCATCATAATCCTAGGAATAGCTTGCATGGATTAGATTTTGCATTATTTTGCATTGTAGGGTTCCAAAATCTTGCATTAGTGAAAAATGTCATTTAGCTTGCATTTTTGCATAAAATTTCCATAAAATTTCATAAAATTCCGCATCTCCATCTTAGGTCTGCATCATACAACATCAAACACATTGAAAACCATTCAAAATTTCTATTTTTTTTTCAAAAAACCAGTATTGGGACTCATTCACTATGCTGGGCGAATCAATCCCTATCTAGATTTTTAACTATCTATTCCTGCATCAGAAACCTCATTTTTGTGTTTCTAAGCCTCCTATTATCATATAGTATAAGTCTAGAAAGTTTTTGGAACATTTTTTTTATGCATCTAGCTCAAAAAAATCATTTTAGATTACTCATTCTTCAAATCACTTCAATTGCAAACATTTTTACATCTGAAAATGCTTCAATTTTTGCAATTTTTCATAACATTGATAAAAGTGATTTTCACTTTTTCATATACAATATTTCTATCTGTAAAGCTTTGCATTAGTTTGGAAAAATTACTTTTCATTCTTGCATATACATTGTTTACATTCTTAAGGTGTTGCATACATTTGATAAGAGTGTTTGGTATCTCTGCATATACATTGTTCATATTGTTGAAACATTTCATGAAATCATTACATGTGCTTTTAATTCTTATTCAAATAATCCTAGTACCTTATATATGTAAACATGTTAAGAAACACTTCATATCCCCTCCCTATGAGAGCATTTTAGTGAAAGAAACTAAAACTTTGGCCATTCCTAATGATCATACTTGTTCTTCTCATAATATCTCTCCTCTTGGTGATGAAGATATTTTAGTAGAAGAATAAATTAATGAGAGTTTTGAGAATCCTAGTTGTTTCTCTCCTTTTACCTCTCTTAGTGGACAACACATTCCCAACCAAAATAACACAACCTTAGATGATCATGACGACAACATTTGTTCTTCTTCTAGTATCTATCCTAGTTGTGAAGTAGATACTTTGATGTTAGACAACACAATCGATGGTCATGAATATCTTAGTTACACCCCCCTTCACCTAAGGAAACCCCTCTTGAAAAAAAATATTCAACCATCGATAATTCCCCTACTTACAATGAAGTACTTTTAGATGAACCAACCTATGAATGTCACAACCATTTGGCTTGTTGTTCTCCTAAAAACTCTCCTCCTAGGGATAATCTCATGGTGCAAAAACATATGAACATTGACACATATCCTTCAACCACTAAACCTTCCCTAGATGAGGGTACTCAAGTGGCGTTAGAATCCCCTTCACTAGCACATCATGCCAATCGAGACAAAATTTTTGAGATTATGACGACACAAGTGGGATCTCCTCTAATTAGTGAGATTCCTAAGTCACCTTCCATTAGTGAAAAATGTAAAAAATTCAAATATGTCTTGAAATTCATGATGCACTCTACTTATAATAGTGTTTTGCAGCCACTAAGTTGTAACTTAGTAGCTCAAACCTCTAGAGGACCACACAAAACCCCTACACTATTTCCTCAAAAAGTACCTAGTGTTGAAGATCTTAAAAAGACTCCTACTAATATATTTGAATGGGAGCTCATTCGACTCTCACCGATAGTGAAACTTCTCTTTCATGAAATGTAGGAAATACAAAAGGAAGAGATACAATCTTACATAAAACCCAATCATGTAACATCCTCCTCTCATCCAATGAAAGCCACTCAATTAGTAATCACATTCCCTAAACATGAATTACCCTCTCTTGAGATTCAACACAAAAATGATCCTTTGATGATAAAGGTGATCATTAGTGAAACTTTAATTAGACACACCCTCATCGACAATGGATCAAAAATTAATGTTTGTAGCATGGACCTCCTACAAAAACTTGGCCTGAACACAATGCTAATTCAACTTAATGATGTCCATATTTGTGGCTTTGACAATGTTCATAGGAAACCACTTGGGATGATCACATTACCTATTGAGGTTGGACTTGTTGTGTTTCCTACCTCTATTCATATCATGCAAAGACCCCTTCCATACAATCTTATCCTAAGTAGACCATGGATTCATGCTATGAAAGGAGTCCCATCTACCCTTCACCATGCCATGAAGTTTGAATACAACAACAAGATATACATGATTGATGCAGATGAGTGAAGCTATGTTTCAACTGATCACAACACTTCCAACTCCCCTAATCCTTCCATTCTTATATCAAAACTTGAACCTATACAAGTTGGTCCTAACTCTTCACCTACAAAAACACTCTTTCGTGATAATTGGGGGTCATTAGATTCTACACCTCCTTTCCATAACATTTCCAAAATATCACCCTCATGGTCCAAAGAGTCATATACAAAAGATTCATTTTCAGACACAAGTTCTAGTAGTGATTGGAGTTTCATACCTCCCTTTATAGGAGAGTGTGCAATATCCCAATCTCCACCCAAAAAACCTTATGTCCCATTCACTCAACTTAGTTCTACCAAATCACCCCATGGTGGTGAGGGGGGAAATATAACTCCCATCTCTCATGACACAATGACACATAACATTAACAAGGATTTGTGTTCTTGTGCAATAACCAATCCTTCTCACAAACACACACCCCCTTCATCTCACTTGGAAGATTGTTATGGTATTGGCTACAACCTTCCTCCTACACATGGATGCAATGAACACATGAACATATACAACATATTATACTTATCTTCACTTTCATCAAAGAATTTTCATAAAAATAATAGGCAACATTTAAAGGACTGTGGTGCTCTTCCTTGTGTGGGAACACCTAAATCCTCTACTTGATACACACTTTCATTCATTCCAGGCGCACCTTTGTCTTGCACTAAGTGGGAGCAAGGGGTTCTATAGTCTTGTCCTCATATGTCACTTGTTGTTATCTCTTTTGAATAATCATTAACCTTTCATGAACGTATGAGAGAAAGCTTGGGATGTGGATAACATGTCTTAAGATTGACTCACATGTGACATACTACCCTTTCTTCATGACATATCTTATTGGTAACATATGACTTGGCATAGGGCTTTCCGAGTAAGATCTCATGTATTCTTCTTTCTCTTCTACTTTAAAGAAATTGTTCATAGTACGAATGTTCACAACCACTTTAAAGTGGGGGCATATATCACCACTCACATTTCATTACAGTGTGATTTCTTTCTTCTTGCGATGCGTCCTTTTCTTGGTGGAGTCATTGGGCTTGATTCCCTCCAAGAGCGTGATACTTATTTTGACTCATCCTCTCTTGGAGACATTAAGCATGATGTTCCCTATGATGAGACCTTGCACAAATTAAGAAAAATCCCTTTGAACATTCCTTACACTATTTTTCATTAACAATGTCTATGAGTGTCAAGCATACAAAGTTTTGCTTACCTCATGGAGCTCGAAAACCATTTTCCTTGTGGCACCTTGTTAAAGTTATCAAGAGGTATAACTTTGATATGGTTGAGTGGGAAGCCCATCTAGTGGTATGACTTTTCCCCATTGCCACCTTTGTGTTTGTGAGTGCATACCAACTAGCATATGTATCTCATCCCTTGGGCTTTCTCACCCCGTGGACAACCATAGGTTTCGTGGCCCCAAAGTGAGTATACTTTTGGGTTTTCTCACCCAGTGGATAGAAAAGAGTTTTGTTGCCCTAGAGTGAGTACACATTTCTTTTTTCAAACAAACAACCTAGATCTAATCCACAACTAGCTGGAAAAATGATCAAATCCTGATCCACCTTTTCATTTTCATCTTCTTTCCTGCCATTCCATGATTATGTATCTTGATGGTTTGACTTAGGTTCTTGGATCCTTGGGGGCTTGTGCAACCTCCTTTGATCCTTTTCATTCTTTGTCATTTTCATTTGTACACTTGGATCTCTCTTGAATGTCTAGTTTAGTGTGAGTTTGAAGCAAGTTCATCCTCTCACTAAAGTGGGGGCTAAATGTGTCATAGAAAAAAGGACCCTTTGCTTGACATGGGATTAATTCATGATAAATTTGACTTAATGAGGCCTTGATTCAGGTGTTGTGAGGCATTTTATGCATCCACACTAGGTCTTGGACTCTTTCAAATGCATTTAACGATGTCTTGTAAAGGTGTTGTATAGTCTTGTAATGGACTTTCATGCTTTTCTAGACTTAATGAACCTATTTCTCCATAATTCAACATTATAAAATGTGTTTAATAACATTATTACATCAATTTAGAAGGCTTGTGAAATAAACTTAATGGTAAACTAGTGTTGTAATGTGTCTTACACGTTCACATTGGTTCTTGTGCCTTCTTAGGCTATGTGGACCTTATTTTAGTGTTGTAAAGTGT
The DNA here is from genome assembly GCA_007258455.2 of Sequoia sempervirens. Classification (NCBI taxonomy): domain Eukaryota; kingdom Viridiplantae; phylum Streptophyta; class Pinopsida; order Cupressales; family Cupressaceae; genus Sequoia; species Sequoia sempervirens. The sequence goes on along the minus strand of VDFB02105785.1, from coordinate 195,193,243 downwards.
ATTTAATCACACTTTCACATTGACTTTTGTGTCCCAAGCCCTAATTGACATTTACATCATTACTAATAGGCCCCTATTAACCCATATTGTGCATCCCGAGGCATAATTTGATCAAATAACCAACATAGTCATCATAGAAACTTTATTTTCTTACTTCTCAACATTCCAGCTAGTAAAAATGGCCCCTGTGGGAACCATTCACCATTATTGGTGAATTAGTCCCATCTAGGTGAGTCCTATTTGAGCCATTTTCAGGGTTTGAGAAGGAAAAATTAGGTTTTAAGTTTAATTTTTCTCCATGTTGGCCTTAGGTATCTAATTAACAAGTAAATTATGAGGATTTCCTATAAATACAACCTTCTAAACCCTAATTCATCATAAATTAATTTCATTCATCATTTTTCTTCCATCTCAAGTCAAGCAAGCTAGGGTTTTGTCATTCTAAGTCACCAAGGTAGCACTTTTTAGACATTCAAGGGTAGAATCTTCATGTTTTGCTATAGACATTCAATTTAAATCATCATGGCAAGATAAAAACTCCATTGTTTCATGCTTCATTACATCTTTTCATCATTTTGGTTTAATTATCTAAAAAGGGGTTTGACGAAGGCAAACTCCTATGCCCTAACATTCACCATTTCTTTCTCTTTCATTGTGTGTTTGCAGATTTAGGTGCTTGGATGGCTTGGAAATTATTGAAGATTAGTTTAAAAAATTGTTGAATTCATCTCCACTTTTTAAAGGCCCAAAACTACACAAAAAGTCATTTACAGCTTCAGAAATCAAGGTTTCAGACTAGGACACCTAGAGGTGGAAACTGAGTAGACCGAAAGCTACATATTCCATTTTTGAGTTTTCAGAAAATTGATAATGGACTAATTCATCTAGAGTGGTGAATGATTACCAATGTACATGTTTACTAAATATTTTTGGAGATTCAGACACCCATTTTGCTAAAACAGGCTCTGATATAGTTTTCCAGAACTAGGAATGATTCACCCAAAATGGTGAATGATTCCCACCAAGCCTAAATTTTAGAATCAACAGCATTCCAAAAGTCATTTGCAGTCCTCATCCATATCTTAGGTGCACACTTTCAATTTGGTTCATTTCTATTAAGTTTTGCATTCATTTCTAGTTCATTGTTGTATTACACAATGTGTTTTCAAACATCACTTGTTTCTTGGGTTTTGCATTCATATTCGATCAATTTCATAGCTTAATTGCACTTAGATCATTCAATTGATTCTAAATAAAATTATACATAAAATAATTTGAATGAAACCTTTAGCATGTTTGGGCCCCATCTCTCTCCTTTTAGGTGAAAAACCCTAGAAGAGTTATAGAAGTCCATAGGAACCAAAAATTGATGGTTCACACGGTTGCATTGTTTTCAATAAAATGCATTCAAAAGTGAAAAATCACTATCCACTATGTGAACCCAAAAGGAAAATATAAGATACTCATGGGCTAGTGAAAATTCCCTATCCATTAGGTGATAAAAAAGGTAAACATAAGATACTCACGGACTAATGAAATCCGATATCCTCTAGGTGAGAGAAAAAGTCTCATCACACACTAGGAATACAAGTTGTACACTCATAAAAATAATCAAGATGTGATGTCGATGCTACATTAAGTACAACCTCTATGAACAAAGTGAAGTAAGAAATGTCAAAATGTTAATGCCAAAATGAAATAATGCCAATGTATGCCCCCATTGTAAAGAAATTTCTAAACACCATACTATGAGGAATTACTTTAAAGTAGAAAATTATAAATTCTAGTAGATAAAAGGGCCATGAGAACTTCTTTGTAAATCCCTATTCCAATCATATGTTTCCAAATAAATTTACATCTTGAAAAAGGAGGTTTCCTCCACATTCAATCTAAAAAGATAACACATAAGGGATCCATGGATTCAAGGTCAGTGTATGTATTTTATATAGTTATATAATAGAGCTTGGAACCATCATCATTCCCTAAATAATTCATGGAACAATGAACACAAAGGTGGAATGACATATATATAGAGCGAAAACAAAGAAGAGATTTTGGGTCAACATGGAAGATACCTAAATGTATTGACACCTTGCATCATCTCCAAAAGAAAAATACAAGACAAAGGAAAAGATAATGTTTATGATAGATAGAAGAATGGAGATACAAATAGAAGAATGTCATGAAAGATTCACTTCCTTTGTATCCTTGCACCAACATAGTAACAAGGATTTTCCAAAGAAAGCTCATAAACATAAAGACATGCCAAGGAACATGATACACGGGATAACATTACATACATGCAATAAAAAAATATAGAAATAAAATAAAAAACTAGTATTATTGCAAGCACGGTTGTCGTTGTGCAAAAATATCAAAATTTTAAGCCTGATACAACCATCAGAGTTAATGAATCAATGAGAGGTGGTTAATCCATGCCACAAACCTGAGCACTACATAGCACAACACAAGGATACCAAGGGCACACACCTTGCAACAATCCCCCTAGCGTAAGTGAGGGGTTTCACCCCATGATCTAAGATTTGATACTAATTGTTGTAAAGATGGGTTTTATTGCACCAAAAGATTGACCTATTAATACCTAATACAACTACTAGAGTTAATGAATCCATGGGAGGTGGTTAAGCTATGCCATGAACTCATGTTTTGCACTACACAACTCAAGGAGACCAAGGGTTCACACCTTGCAACAAGTATGTCACATGTAAGCCAATCAAAATTATGTCATATGCATCCTAGTATTGTTCATCATATATGGAAGGCATATAACTAGCCAAAGGGACAATGAAAAGTATCCTACTAGGAAAATCACTAGGTTCAACATGTGGTGATTCATTCTTTATAGGAGGATCATCATAGTATCTCCCATCTAGATTCATGGAAGAGGAAAATAACAAATTTATATCATTATGCACTTCCTCATTAGTCTTAACAATATCATCATTGTCATGCAAGTCAATCACAATAGTAGGTCTAATGATAATGTCAATTATATCTATTTTTTTTTTGTGGTGAAGGTTGAGAATCATCATGCTTTCTTTGAGTTATTTTTTATCTTGCATGGTTGGTTTTTTATTTTCTTCCTACTGACAAGCAATAGCACAAATTCTACCCTTATGCTATTTAGAATTTTTATTTCTTTTTGCACGATTTTCAAGTTGTAGTTTTATCAACCAATGGTTTCTTTTGTTCCAGAGGAATGGAAGGAACCATCAAGGGATGGGAAACCACTTTCTCTTTAGTTTTATAAAAAAAATTGATCTTGGGAGGCAAAAAGGGAGTTGTATGGCTATCTATTGGTCTCTTGTAGGGAAAGGGTGGAGGATTTATGGTAGATTTGTCTTAATTACTTAGAAGGGATTTTGGTTTAAGAATATGTTAATAAATGATAGGTTGGGAAGGAGGAACAATCATTGACTCAAGAATATTGCTAAGAGATAACTATTTTATTTTCTTTGTCCTAAACTTTTGATGGGATTTGAAAAATAAATCTTCACGAGGCTTTATAGGTTCCATAGGTTATGTTAGAACCGAATTTTTTTAAAAAAAATTCTATAGCCATTTGTATTCATGAATTTCCTATGAGTTCCATGCCATAAGCAAAAATCCATTTCTGTGTATCATTTTGCTTATGTATCTTTCTGTTTTCATCATTGGCCTCCATGGAATTCATTTGTTATCACGTTTTCATCACTTTGAGTCATATCGCTGTGAGATCAAACATGTATCCCCGACCCATAAGTTGATTTTTCTAATGTGTGTATTTTGCAGTTTGTCGGTAGGAGGTTTGGATTGCTATACTGACATGTATGCACTGGGGGATACATTCGGCAAGACATGGTTCATGTCTACCCGACTATGTATATGGAGGTCCATCAGTGTAAGCTTGGTGGTATCGACATAGTGTTATGGCGACTTCATTTTGTCACGCTGACCAGTGGTGGGAGGAACCTATCGGCATCAGTTGTGATATTCATAGTAAGGTCTCACCGAATAGGGTAGGTCTTGCCGACCTCGCCGGTAAAAAAAGCTCATCTCGGTCTAACTATGGGCTATTGGAATGAGGTATCCCCGATATCTGATTGTCACAACGAATGTCAGGTCCTAACAATGAATTCTGGTGGAGACACGTGGCTGTAGCAGGTCCCAAGGGAAAGTGAGAGTGGAGGCTCCCATCGGTATAATGCTCTTCTATCAATTTGAGGTCTCACCAAATTCAATTTGTCTCGCCAACCGAAAAGTGAAGGATGCATATCGTGGGGAGTCAAGGTTATCGGGGGGAAATCTTAGCGAGGTGCTTAGGTCTTGCCGAATGGAATGCAATGGTGGATTTGTTGACAAGACAATTTGGGGTTCACAACAACATGAAGTTAAGTGGGAGGCTCTTGAGGAAACACAAAGCTATCTCTATGAGGTCTCCCCGAGGTTGAAGTGTCATGGCGACAGTGAATTAAACGAAAAGTGCATTTTGGTGAGAAGCTTCTCATGTCCTGGCGACTGGGAAAACATTTAGGGCTCTCGGTGAAACATGTTGAGATTGTATAATGTCTCACCGACCCGAGTATGTCACAGCAACTGCGATGAACAAGGGTGCGCAGGGAAAGCAATTGAATTGCCTTTGGCATGGTGAGGGGAATGTCTTAGCGACTGTTTCGATGATGAATAATGATTTCTGATTGTTGTGGCCGACATGTGGATTCAGTTAAATTACAGTAATACAAATCGTGTGGCTGGCATGAAATGAGCCCTCATTGATGGATAACCTATTGATGGAAAAGTTAGAGGAATACTAAATATAGACTCTGAGCATCAGTTATGACTGCTGGTCATCATGGAGATTTCAATGCTACTCGATGTGGAGTCTCATGTGGTCAAGAGAGGTTATGGAATCTCTGGCATGCGTTTTGAAAATGGCTGAGTAGGAGCTTTGTAATGGTGCATGCTGAGGCATGCGCCTATTTCTGATGGTCTATATATGTGCTCACTCTTGACTGTAAAGGAGTGAGTAGGATGGGCAGAGAGAATAGAGTAGGTTGAAATTACAGTAGATAGAAATTTCATTTCTAAGACTATGTTGCATAAAAAATTTGACAATGGAGATTTCAATTGAATTCACTTGAGCTGGTGATTTCTTTCTGGTGTCAATTGTGTGTCGAGTTCATTGAATAGCATTACTGAAGCTGTCTCCATGTTGATTCTTTCTGGTTATTTAAATTGAGGTAACAAGTTTATTTTCAATTTATCAGTGCACATTTGCTGTTTCTATGTGATTAATCTATCGGTTCTCTCAAGTAGGGATTAAATCCTTTCTGTTGATCACAGTAATCAGGGGGAATTCATCTGGATTCTTAAAGTAGAGCTTATTAATCACAATCCTGCATTGTTTATACAAGTTATAAACAGATCATATGCCTACAATTTGATTTTTTTCTAGAATAAGTTGCTCACCTCTGTTTCTTTTGACTCCGCATACCCAACAAGGCATTGGTCTCTAGATTTCATCATTTTGAATTCACTTAATCTCTTTACATATGTTAATTAAGCATTCTAGGATTTAGATCAAAAGGTAGCTATCAAGTTTGGTTTCATTTGTTCACTGTTATCTACCATTGTGGACAAAGCATTTCAGAAGGATAATCACAAGTTAAGTCTGCATTATTCAGTTAGGTACACCTACCTAGGTCCTGCAACACCTGAAGAGTAGAAGGTTTGATTGTTTCAAACCTTGTTCTGTTACCCTGAAACGTTGTGAAAGCTTGGCAACCTTTCATGGTTCAAACCTACGTTTTTGAGAGCTAACAAATTGGCGACTCCACTGGGGAACAATCAGAATCAGAGCCTTAATCATAGAGTCAGAGATATTGCACAGACTCTGATGGGAATTACAAGTAAATAATCATTTTCCTACTTTTGGAAAAGTAGGTGGCGACTCTGAAAAGGTTTGATGAAGAATGGAATTTGTATATGGAACGAGTGAATACACAAATGCAGGTAGGCATTGGACTCCTCAAATGCCTGATAATACAATTGGAAATTTTCACAATGAAGGTAGTGCATATCATGCACAACAGAATATGTACCCACCTTTCCCTCCCCATTTATACAGAACAATGATCAAGCAATTCGATCTGACAAGGCTTCAACAATACCCTTACCCTATGGATATGAATTGGAGAAGCCTTGTCCCTAAGTTTATAGGGAGTAACACAATCACTGCTGAGGATCATTTGAGGAGCTTCAATGATTTCATTGAGGGTTTGGATATGTCATATGGGGATTTACATATGAGGTTGTTCATGATGTCACTTATTGGGGATGCTAGGGATTGGTTCAACAACCTACTAGTAGCTTCTATTAAATCTCTCCAAGGATTTCAGGATCGATTTCTTGAGGAATATGGAGATCTCTATGCACCAAGTTGGGCTTCCCAAGGATTATTGGAGATTCAAGAAAATCAGAATTTACAGCAAGAGCAGGAAAATGCTTATCCAGTCCCTCCTGGACAAAGATTGGAGAGTTATCAAGAATGTCAGTGTGATCAATGTCAAGGGTAGCGTAATTCTGATTCACTTGGAGATGTCAGCCAAAATTCACAGCAAGGTATGTATCAGAACCAACAATCTAATGCTGATGAATATGTCAAAAATATTTTTGATGCATTTTTTGGCTTAAGGAAGTATGAAGGAGAAGATTTTACTTCTCTGTACAATAGGATGATGAGTGTCTTCATGCAATTTCCTCCTAAATGTAAGCCTACAAGAATGCTGATGAATATGTCAAAAATATTTTTGATGCATTTTTTGGCTTAAGGAAGTATGAAGGAGAAGATTTTACTTCTCTGTACAATAGGATGATGAGTGTCTTCATGCAATTTCCTCCTAAATGTAAGCCTACAAGATCCCTTTTTTTTGCTCAATTCATAAAAGTATGGGAGCCTGAATCAGCTTATTGGTCATGGTCGTCAATACAGCGTGCATGTGGTCACTTGAATAAATTCATTGATGCCATGGAAGAGATAGGGTATGAGAACAC
>VDFB02105785.1:195172839-195186090 GCA_007258455.2 Sequoia sempervirens | reverse complement strand
TAATCTCTTACAAACTTTTTGTTTCCTACTCTAAGATAGTGAATCTCATCAGGTCCTTTATTTCTTGCTCCTAAAGTTTTGTTGGATTTAGTTTTGGAAGTCCTCTTTGTATCTTTCTCTAAGGCAATGAGTTGTCTTACAAGTCTTTTTTCCTGTGAGCCTTATATTGTGAGTTAACTCTCATCGTGGTTTTTCCCTCATTGGGTTTTCCTCATAAATTTGGTGTCTCCTTGTGCATGTGTGTGTTATCCATTTCTTTTTCTTTGATGTTGATCTATTTAAGGACATAATTGGTATATCTTTTCATTGGTGAAGTTTTTTGAAGTTGTTGAAGATTCAAACTACTATAACCTTCTTTTCTATTTTTATGTTTAAATGTTTTTAGTATGCTAGAAGTTTCATGTTCTAGAAGGGATTGAGTTTTTGATAAGACTAATTCACCCCCCTCTTAGTCTCCAAAAGTGTTCAATGAAAAGTGTCAAATTTCAAGAGTCAAAGATACTACATGACTCATACCACTAGTCAAAAGTTAAGGAGTTGAGGTTTGAATTCAATGAGTCAATTTTTTAGTAGAAAGTATGCTAGTAGGGAAAATTTTGAAATTTTGAAAAAGTAAGAGAAAAGATAAAGGTTCAAAGTAAATAAATGACGTAAGAGACATGTCCAAAACTATGACAAGGAGAGAAAAAAGAGGGGTTTTAGATATTGGGGAAAAGAGGGGAATAATACCCTAATAAGAGTAATTCTTGAAGTCTTGTGCTAAAGGAAAAGAGAAAGATTGGGAAGTCAAGGTTTATGAGACAAGAATGCTATTAAGATTAATTTTGATGACCCAATAAGACTAAGGGAAACTAAAGGCTAGAGGAAAGCCTTGCTAGGATGGAGAAGTGTAAAAGTTCAATAAAGACCAAATAAAATTCAAACATAGATTGGAATGTATGCCTAAATGAAGAACATTGAAACTCTGACAACCTACAAACACTTAGAGATATACACCCAAAATCATTGATCTAAACTAATCATATCTATGATTTGTTATTATTATTTTTTTAATGAAAAAGGATTACCCTTTTTAAAATAGCATGCTTTTAAAAAAGTAGAGAAATATAAAAATTTAATCTGACAAAAAAAAAGACCATAATCACTAATCAAATTATAAAAATAATAATAATTCATTTTCCCACAAACTACCCTCACCCATAAACACAAATATAAATCTAAATAGAAAATTTTCAGCACTTAAACCTATGAGTTTTGTCTCTAATCAAAATTTGTGTGGTTACTATTGGTATACATGAGAAAAGAATTCAATGAACATCATGTCATATTGACTAAATACTTAGTTTTTTATTAGAAAAAGAAAGAGATTATGTGAAAAGGAAAGGGTATGTGCAGGATCATCATGGAAAAAACAGCCCCTTAAGTGGTGAAAAAATTCAAAAAAAATAGAGTTAGGCAACCCAGTAGAATTTGAATAAGTTATCTATATATTATTTCAAAATATATGTAAGAATAGAATGCATGTAGAATTGAATATAGTTTCTAAACTACTAGGTTTATTTTAAAAAATATTTTTGGTGAAAATTTGAAATTTCAATCATTAGCACTTAAATTTCAAGGGAAAAATGAGAATTAGGTGTCTGTCTGACCACCCTAACCATAATAAAATGATAATATTTTTTTCTAAGGTTTTAGATATAAGCAGAGGACTCATGTCCCAATGTGATGCATCTTTTTTTGTAATTTTTTCTAAGTAAATAATTAATTATGAATTTTTTATTACAAATTTTAAAAAATATAAAAACTTGTATGCATGACCACCTTAACTTGGTCAAAACTTCATGAAATTCAATTTTTTTTTAATCCTATAGTATGTGAAGCATATAATGTGATGCATGTTTCAGATTCAAAAAATGTGATACTGTTTGAAAGCTATAGATGCTTTGCAATCAACATATCAATCAAGACTTTAGTCATAATTGAAATAGAAAATGAATAATAATTATTTATTAAATTCAAAGTAAAGGATAATTTATATTGGTGGAAAGTTGAGAATCTCCTTTGAAAACCCTTTTCGTTTCGTCATTTTTGGGTAAAAAAAATGTTGTCATCCACATACCCTACACATACCTATCATATCACCACTTTTTGGCCCATCATGATCCTGCACATACCTGAAACATCCAATCATGTGCAATAATTATTCAAAACTTTCAAATCTCCATGAAAAGAAATTCCATTATAGGGCTGCAACAAAACATAAGCCTAACTGGGTATGTGTAGGATCATGATGGGCCAAAAAGTGGCGATATGATGGGTATGTGTAGGGTATGTGGCTAGCGACTTTTTTTTTACCCAAAATTGATGAAACAAAAAGGGCTTTTAAAGGAGATTCTCATCTTTCCACCAATATAAATTATTCTTTACTTTGAATTTAATAAATTATTATTATTCATTTTCTATTTGAATTATGACTAAAGTACTAATTGATAGGCTGATTGAAAAACATCTATAACTTTCAAACAATATTACATTTTTTGAATCCAAACCATGCATCACATTCTATGCTTCGCATACTATAGGATTTTAAAAAAAAAAAAATCATGAAGTTTTGACCAAGTTAAGGTGGTCAGACATACAAGTTTTTATATTTTTAAAAGTTGTAATAAAAAATTCATAATTAATTATTTACTTAGAAAAAAATTACAAAAAAATATGCATCACAATGGGACATGAGTCCTTTTCTTATATCTAAAATCTTATAAAAAATATTATCATTTTATTGTGGTTAGGGTGGTCAGACAAACACCTACTTATTTTTTCCCTGAAATTTAAGTACTATTGCATTGAAATTTCAAATTTTCACCAAATAGATATATTTTTTATAATAAACCTAGTAGTTTAGAAACTACATTCTATTTGGTAAAAAATATATTTTGACATATTTTTGAAATAATATGATAATTTATTCAAATTTTTATGTCAAGTTGCCAAACTTTGATTTTTTTGAATTTTCATCACCACTTCATGGCCTATTTTTTCCATGATGATCCTGCACATACCCAACTGCTTTTCCCTATATTATTGAAAAGCATAATATTCTACCCACACAAAGAAAAAGAAAAAATAAGCTATAAAAGTGCTCCATTCTTTCTCTTCATCTTTTCTCTCCTTTATCTCCAAGTTTCGAAGACAATAAATTATTCCCTTTTATAGTAGCTTACCATATGATCTTTCCCTCTTATATATTATTAGTTATGGTTGAGCTATAAAGGTACTAAGCAAAGAAACAATATTTTTTGATCGGGGGCTTGTGATAGTTGGGGTGTTATTCTTACTATTGTTTTCATGTTTCTTTTTCTTTTTGGTAAAAGACATAATTCCTATATATTATATTAAAATAAATAGGATAATTACATACATGATAACCAAAATATAGTGGAAAAACAAAAAAATCAGCTAGATAATACAATAGTTATGCAAGCCAAGTCTCACACCAACTGCAACAAGATATCAACCCTAATGAGCCTAATTATCATTACATCGAGTATAATATACATTATATTTTTAAAGAAAAATCAAGATGATCCAAGCACATTCGTAAACAACCAAAATGCACTATAACTTAACTTGTTATTCTTCCATATGGCAACATTCCACCAAATTTTCACCCTATTGCTCTTGTATTTCTTCACCATTTTATATCTAATAGTGGCTAAAGAATTTGATTTTCCATTAGAGGATGAGGAGGAAATGTCAATGCCAAACCTTGAGGGCACTCATGCACTACTAGAAAATATATTGTATGGTATCTTTGCTTGAAATTATCAACAAGATTGCCCCAAATTTCATGGTAATTGTGATTCAGGGCTCTATTGAAGAAACTAGAATTGATTAACTCAAAAGACATCTTCAAGTTTGTAATTTTAGCTTCCAAGGAATCATAAGACCATAGTTATAAGTGGATTTGGAACCAATGGTAGATCAATTATTGTTCATTCCATCATATATTTTGGTTGTATAACCTTGTTTTTCATTGTAATAGGAGTACATGTATATATTAGTTGATCATGACTATTCTCTATAGGTTTCTCAATATTGCAAGGGAATTTTTCTTTTGTTTTTAAAACTAGTTTTATGACTTTTGGGTGTTTATTGATGTTTTGGAAGAAAATATTAATGGATCCAAACAATGGAGACTAGTAATCTTGTTTAAGGAAATCCTTTTCAAGGGGTTGAAGTCTAAAATAGTGAGAAAAATAGGTCTTTAGCAAGTGAAACTTGTAGCACTCTAGTTAGCATTTTAATAAAATATTCTAAAAAAAAAAATTAACAGCTTAGTTAAAATCAATTTGTTGCATTGAAATCATGAAAATAGAGAAAAATAACAACTAAAAAGGCGAAGGTGACAAACTATTTAGGTGACAAATAATACAACAAATATTTTATAAAAATGGCATATTGTGTAGGAAACTAAATACAATAATCTATAAAAAGTCAAAATATATTAGTGAATTGGGGCAGTGGGTCTAGCTCAATTGGCTAAAGCATTCTATTGTAGGAAAGAGGTCATGAGGTCTAGTCTCCCCCCCATCCCTATGGTACCAGAGGGTGTGTCACGCCAGCGTCACCAGTCATGTGAAAAGAGTTTACCAGGTGCACTATAGTTTATAGGGGGCGAATACCTCATTGATTCCTAGAGTCTAATATATATGTATATATATATATATAAACATATATATATATATATATATATATATATATATATATATATATATATATATATATATATATATATATATATATATATATATATATATATATATATATATATATATATATATATATATATATATATATATATATATATATATATATATATATATATATATATATATGTAAAGCATATATATATGTATATGCATATATACTAAGGAGATGAAGATACCTCATTGATTCCTGAATTACTAATATATATGTATATATATATATATATACATATATATATATGCTCATATATATATATGTATATATATATGTATATGTATATATAAATATATGTATATGTATATATATATATGTATATATATGTATATGTATATATATATATATGTATATATGTATGTATATATATGTATATAAACATACATATAGCATGCATGTATGTATATATATGTATATAAACATACATATATATACATACATATATGTATGTATGTATATATATATATATATATGTATATATATATATATGTACATATATATATGTATATATATTATATATATATTAGTGATTTAAAAAATAAAATAGAATGAATCTAACAAAACTCAAAAATGGTTCTTGAGGGTTGATGATCAATAATTTATTGATATAGTTATAAATCAATTCACCAATAATAGAACACATACCAAAATACTCTCTCCAATAGAGGGATTGGTAGGGTATGAGTGATGAAGGAATGTCTATCACTGTGCTTTCCCACAACCTCCATGGCCCATAATATCGCTTGAATACCCTATGCATGAGTTGTTAAGGCCTTTTTTTTCTTGTTTTAGGTGTTTGGTTTATTTTCTAGATGTTTATGGGTTGTGAGAGGGTTTCCTTGTTGCCAAGGAGTGTGGGGTGAGTTTTCCTTTTTTTCGGTGTAGTGTAAGAAATTGTATACCTTTACAATTTCACACTCTGTTTGGATCCCTTAATTAATTAAACTTAATTAAGCTTCTATTATTCTAAATTATGCATTCCAAAGCCTTATTTTTCCTGTTTTCTCAAAGGAGAACCTACATTTAATTAATGCAATTAATATTTTAATCACCTTGGAATATATGTGTCCTAGATTTATGGGCCAAGACCCAGTCGCCCAAGGGCGAATGGGTCCCCATTAAGTCCTAGGACCCAATTTTTAATATGTTTTTGTAATCTTTTAATTATTCAAATTTAATATGCAATTGTCAACTTTTTGAATCTAATTTTCAAGAAATTAGATAAACACCTATAAATATAGTCTTTTTATCAACTCAAATCTAAGCATTATAAAAAGAAAGAGGTGAACTTTAGGAGAGAAAATATTATTATCAAGAGCATTCAAGAGAAGATTTATTAGTCATTTGTTGTGGTATTCAATTTCCTATCATTATTCTCAAGTTTATGTGTGTTCATGTTATCTTGTGAAGGCTAACATGCATTTTTTATCCTCAAAACATGCAAGCATTTTCAAGTGTCTAATTAAGAAAGGAAAGATCAAGTTCCTTGGAGTGATGTGTTTGAATTCAGTGCTCTAATGGAATCCACTAAAGGTTTGGTGAGTTATAACAAGAAAGTGTTCATTCATCATTTCCTTCTCCTTTGTCATTATTTCTTTCTATCAAGGTTTAATTACCAAACATGGGGTGTGACTAAGGAAAACCCCCATTCAAAAAAAACAAAATTTCCCTCTTTGTGTATGTTTAAATTACAGGTTGAAGAAGGATTGAAGAGATCTCAAAGGAGCAATTTTGTATTTTCACACAATTTTTCATCATTGTTGTCAATCCACAAAAACTAAGTTGCATACTTTATTTTCATCTTTCTAACAATGGGACCTATGTCAAACAAAAGCCAAGATCTAGCATTAGAGGAATGTTAAAAGAATTTTTAGAAGCCATAACTAGGACTCATTCACCCTAGGGAAAACTATCCTTCAGCTAACCTCAAAACTAATTTCTAGTGCTAGGTACATGTGTCCAGACCCTACTCAAATCTACCTATAAACTATCATTTTGTTTTTTGTATCTTTAGGAATTAGAATTTTACACATTAGGTCTTATTGTTCATTTAGTTTAAGGGCATCAAATAATTTCCATTTAATTTAAGATCTTCCCTATTGTCCTAATGAACTGACATCCAAGTCTAATGGCTCACCTTAGGGTAGAAAGACAATCTTTACACATTTTGATATATTTCGTAATGAAATTTGTGAAGAAGGGCACCCTTAAATCCTAGGTTCTTTACATGTAGGACCGAGGACCCCAACCCTTTTCATTTCATTTCATTTTGATCAACCTAACATTGTACATCATAATTTTTTGATTTAGAGATCATTGAAACCCTAGATACATGTTTTTCATTGCATTTAGGGTTACATATTGCATATTTTCATCATCTAAATTCATAAAAATCTAAAAACATTGGATAAATTCTACATATTAGATTGCATTAAAGTGTATTTTATTCATTTACATTAGATTACATAAAAATTTGCACTCAAAAAAGTTGTCATTTTGTTCATACATTGTCATTCAAATTGCATTTACATTTTCACACAATTTTTGGAAATATTGTCATTGAAGAATTTGTTTGTAGTTAGGAACAATGAGATTAAATATTAGATTAAACAGTCAGAATTAAATTTTTTAGACCCCTGTCTAAGGACTTATTTTCCCTAGGGTAATCCTATCCTTGTATAGACAATTTTCCAAAATTTTGCACATTGCTCTATCTATCTACTTCATCTTCCTGTACCTACATATCTTTGTTTCAGTTTCAAAAATTATATTTCTATAGATGTTTGCATTTAGTTCAATTAGTGAAAGAAGGTGCACTATTTAAAATTAAAATTTGTACTCAAAAGTAATCATTTTTAGGTTTTTTTATTTAAAATCAATCAATTATCATTTTCAAATCTATAAATCGCACATATTTTCTTCAATTATTGCTTTTTTTTCCCTATTTTTGAGTGTTTTCTATCTTTATTTAGCACTTTTTGTGTATTTTTGGTACACTTTTGGTTTGGTGAAACTTGTATGAGTATTGCAACCTGGTCTCCTACTAGTGATACTTCAGTGAGACAAAGTTTGAGACTCATGGCAACTCGTCCTGGTACATCCTTTGTGGATCTTAGGTTTTCTATCTTTTTCACTCATAATTTTGACATTAGTCAACCCATGTTGGATTCCAGCATTGATGTCACATGTCCAATGACCACCAATTCTACTGATGTTGAAACCATTATTGCTCATGTGCCTCAAGAGAAACTCAAACAAATGGATAAATCCTTAGGAAATCTTTAATATTTTATGAGTACTGATTATATTGTTGGTATTGGGGTTCCTATCATAGATAACATGATAAGGATGCTTGGTAATGAACACGCAATAGATATTATGCATAGCCTAGATCATATTATTCATAATCATGTTCCTACAGTGGCTAGTTGTGCTTAAAATTTGGGATACACTCAAATTCAAGGAGGAAATTGAATTCCTCCCCCTACAACCATAGCCTCTATTCCTATATACACTCATTCAACCTTCACTGTAACAATGCAACCAACAAGAAATATCACTCCACCTTTGGGTACTTCCACTAGGAATCCTTTTAGCTTTGTGAATTCAAACATCATATCTCCAAAACCCTCCACCTCTCATAAACTTGCAATTCAATTTTCCTCCCAATACATATACACCTCCACCTTATTCAACTCCATTTCAAAACATAACCAATGATTCTGTAATAAACCAACTTTTGCAAAATGTCACGTCCCTTCAAAAACAAATAGAAACATTGAACCAAAATCAAAATGACTAGCTTTCAAAATATGTCTTGAAAGAAACCCATTGTCATTGGGGATGTTAAGAACACTAATGCCACAAGGCATAGAGATTCCTATATTTGAGAAATACAATGATAAAGGAGATCCTATCAACAATGTTTTATCATACACAACCATATGTAGTGACTTCATTTATGAAGATAAACTCTTGGCTAATCTTTTTCCTAGGTCCTTGAAAGATACAACCTTGGAATGGTTTTGTTTCTTACCAAATAACTCAATCCACTCATTTAATGAGCTTGTTGATACCTTTATAAACCATTTCCAATTCCACATTTTTCCTAAGATTTCTCTACCTAATCTAATGCAAGGTAAACAAAAACTAGATGAAAAGGTCATTGATTTTATAGCACATTATCAACTACTTTACTCAAAAATAAACATTAAGCTTCCTTATGCTGATCTTCAAAGAATTTTGATTGAAAACTTACAAAAAAATATCCAAGACAAGATTGGGATGATGAAATTTCCCTCCTTTAAAGACTTATACAAAACTCTCTATGATTATCAAAACTAACTTAATCAATGTATACAAAATTCTACCTCAACCCATCCTAAAAATATGAAATTGTGCATTATAACAAATTCCAAAAATTTAAGAAACCAAACAAGAGATTTATATAGATAAATCAACTTCAACCAACCCATCATGTTGAACCTCAACTAGCTTCCATAAAAAAAACTTCATATCTATTTTGAGAACAAAATAGGCAATTCACCCTAGTATCTAATACCCTCCATTGAATCATGTTGCAACTCTTGAGTAAGAACTTTATCACCTTACCTCATATTAGACCTCTTGATACAACCAAGCCTTTACCCTCCAACCTGTTAGCTCTCAAAAACGCAGGTGAGATGCCTCAAGAGGCTACCAATCTCTTGATACGTTTCAGGGTAACAGACAAGGTCAAAAGAATTTAACCTTCTACTCTTCAGGTGCTGCTAAACCTAGGTGGGTGTACCTTTCTGGATGAAGCAGACCTGACTTATGATTATCCTTCTTGCAATGATTTGTCCACAATGGCAGATGGAAGTGAACAAATGAATTCAAACTTAATGCAAATAGCAATACCAATCTTCTTAACCTAAATTCTAAAATGCTCAATTAATAGATGTAAAGAAACTGAATGAATCCAAATGATGAAATGTAGAGACCAGTGCCTTATTGGGTATGCAAATTCAAAAGAAATAGAAGTGACCAAATTATTCTGGTAGAAACTCAAATTTTCGGCATATGATCTGTTTATAACTTGTATAAACATGTAGGATTATGACTACTAAGCTCTACTTTAATAATCCAAATAAATCTCCCTGATTACTATGATCAACCAAAAGGATTTAATCTCTCCTTGAAAGAACTAGTCAATTAATCATACAGATACAGCAAATGTGCACTGATAAACTAAAAATAATCTTGTTATATCAATTTAAACAACCAGAAAGAATCAACTTGGAGATAGCTTAGCAATACTTTTCAATAAACTCAACAGACAATTGACACCAGAAATAAATTTCCACACCAGTGATTTTCATTGAAATCGCCATTTGAAAACATGTATCATAGTCTCTGATATGAGAACTTTATTCTACTATATCCATTCCTAATCTACCTACTGCCTCTATTCTAAAATCTCATCTCTCTCATTTACAAATGTAGATGGGTATTTATACATTTGTATCTGAAAAGACACGTCGCTTTGAGATCCATGTCGGCCTACCACTCAATTCGGGCCCATTTCATGTCGGCCTTGTAATTATGCTGAAGGCAATTAAATCACCATCAGTCACCCCTTAGCTCCTTGTGTTTCACCATGACCTTATGATATCAGGGAGACCTCACATAGATTTCATTATGTTTCACCAACAGTATTCTTTTATCTCTTGCATGTCACTATGACTTTATGATATCATGGAAACGTCATATAGAATACCCCATGTTTTACTGAAAACCCACATGATGCATCCTTGATCACCGAGACAATCCAATTCTCATGCTGATAGAAACCCTTTTGTTTAATGTCAGTGAGACCGAAGGTCACTCGCCAAGACCTCACCACGAATACCTTTTGTTATATCGATATGCTTTGCTTTATTGCTGGTCGGCAAGACACCTTGAATTCACTGAGACCTCATATCGCATTCCTTTAGTTTGGCCAAAATGCCTGCTTGGACCCCGATAGTCAGTAAGACAATAAAACTTCGCCAAGACCATATCCCGAATACTCTTAGCTTGGCTGATAAATATCCACGTGCATTGGTCGGTGAGACATGACCCACTCGGTGAGACCACATACCAAAAATGAAATCTTTTTCCGATTAATCTCCATATATGCCAGTCGGCGAGACATAAAGCACTCAGTGAAATAATATACCGAAGACCAATCTCCCACCAAAAAGTGTATCCCACTCTGTCACCGAAACAAAGTGAAAGTCTTGCTGAATCGTTAATGTACATAACATGTGGTCACTGTGACATCAGATTAGTCTTGCCGATAGGCAACATAGACTCATACTCGCAGAAATACAATATGGAACGGGAAGACCCCGGTACTCAAATGCCGATAGGGACCATAATGTAAAAAATGCATGACCCGATGGAAACTATGGGACCATATGGAAAAATGTGAGCAAAATGATATGAAAACAAACCCATGTGCTTATGATAAGGACTCCAATGGAAACTCAAAGGTATGAAAAATATGTAAAAATCATCAGATTTTTAAGGTTCCTGACATACATTGAGAAAACTCTTATAGAAAAAACTCAACCTCTAGAATACACTCTAATTATACCATACAAACAAATGATTGCAATATAATAGAGTCATAGTCCTATCAACAAGAAACAATTTGATAGCATTATCTCACTCTAAACCTACAACACATTTTTAGTAATAAGATCAATTCATATTTTTTAAAATATTGATATATTGGGAATGTATTTTTTTAAATTATGTTTTATATTTTGTTTATTATTAACTTTTAATTTAAAATTGAAGAATATTGCTCACACATTGGTCCCACTATATTACTTTGGTTTGGATGACCCAAGTATCACTATTATATCATGACACCTTGAGGATGATAGAAACCTTATCTTATTTCATTTTATGATGCTTGGTTTGGTTCCCATGACATACTTCCACAAGGACATCGTAGGTCATTATACTATGATTGTCTCTTGAGATTATGTTTGCTAGGGGTCTTGTCTTTTATCTTTGTTTTATCATTAATTTGATTTCTTTTATATTTTCTTTATTATTTTAAGTATATCCTTTATAAATAAAGTGTATCATCATCATGATCTCTTATATCATGATGCATAATACATATACAAAATAAAAATTATTGTTCAAGCACATAAGAATCTCCTCATAGATTTTTAGCATATATCAAAGCTTGAATAATTTGAGAAGGTACTATAATCATCCTTATCCATCTTCATCATCCTAAGATCTAATAAAACCATCATACACCACTCATTATCCTATCCTCATATTTCATCCCACATCATTCTTATCGTGTCCCTCATATCTACCATCCCAATTTCTTTTTATCATCCTTACTATTCTCCATTTATACATCATCCTACTTTTAATCTCATTTCAAACTTCTTACTATCTTTCCACATCCTACTCAATCATTTTTACTATTGTTCAAATTATATATATTAACATCCATTCATCTCTTCCATCATTACTAATAATTTCTATCTATTTTAGGAGTACACACATGTTCTTCCAAC
Organism: Sequoia sempervirens; assembly: GCA_007258455.2. Taxonomy (NCBI): domain Eukaryota; kingdom Viridiplantae; phylum Streptophyta; class Pinopsida; order Cupressales; family Cupressaceae; genus Sequoia; species Sequoia sempervirens. Next base: position 195,173,755 of record VDFB02105785.1, on the reverse strand, counting down.
CTAACCATCCCTTGAGGGGGTATCATCATCTCATCATCCAATCCAATCCCAAAAATAAAAATAAAATTTAAATCCAAAATCTATGAAAGCATTGAAGCATCCTTTAAATCCAATCATCCAATCAATCAATTTGATCAATCCAACCAATAATCCCTTAACCTTTGATGCACATGCCATGATCTCTCATCAATGTCAACACACCCTATATAGGAGCTGAAAATTAGCTCACACATCGCATGTTGACATACAAAACAAAAGATAAACTTCCAAGAGAGAGTAGAGAAAGAAAATAGTTTGTTATGATTAAGGATTCCAATAATGTACACTGATCAATAATGGATCAATGATAGTACATCCCCTATGATTACAAAGTGTACACAAGGCCTTGTTTATATAGACAAGGTGAAGGATAGGATTGGACAAGATCATGATATTATCTTAGTCCTATAACATGAGAGAAGTAATATAAAAAATATTAAATGACCTAGGATACAAGAATTAAATGACATAAGATAAGATAAGATCTAACGATAACTAAGATATACAAATATTTTTAGGACTTAAGTAAACTTGACATGCGTATAAGACCTACTAGTGGACTAGTTAGGTAAAATACCATATTCACACTAACACCCCCTTTAAGTGTAACTTAGGGGGAAACAAACTAATGCAAATGATGCATGGGTGGGGCTTTACCACGAGGCCATGTTAGGTACCCATGCACAAATGATCTCTCACAAACATAAATAAGAAGAAAAATTGCATGGGAAAAAACTCCTCCTCAAAAGAGAAAATACATGAAAATAATCATGTACAAGTGATGAATGGAGGACTCAACATTACCCAACAAGAACTACATCCATCACAAATATGCAATCAATAGCCCCCATATAAGGGAAGGTAAAGTCTATGTAGC
>VDFB02105785.1:195087491-195164029 GCA_007258455.2 Sequoia sempervirens | reverse complement strand
ATTGTTGAAGGCAAAAGAAGCATCTCAAGCAAGGATTGGAATTATTGTAATCTTATTTTGAGATTAAATAATACATTGATTCTTGGTGGAGTTTTTTCCCAAAAGGGTTTCTCCACGGTATATGCTATGTAACTTCTTTCTTCTGGTCTTATTCTTCTACAATCTTCTGTCTACTTCTACAAATGGTAAAATGAATCTAAACAGATAATCATCAACAAAGAATACTTAATGAGATCTATATCTACAATAGTTTTACAAAGTATTAAGCTACATAATTACCTCCATTTTCAACAGTTGCAACATATGAATTGAGTTCAAATTGTGCATCACTATTTGACATCCATAATAGTGGGACCTTTTTAGAAAATGTAGTGTTCCAAGTATACAGGGGTTTCTTTTTGAAATAAGTGCTAATTGTTTCAACATTATTGTATGCTTTTATATAGTCATTTTCTCTTGTTTTTAATTTGTTTACAAGTCATCAAAAGTGGTATATTTTTGTAATTTTTTTCAATATTCTTGAACAATTCAAATACAAATTATCTAGTATAGTTTGATAAATTGTAATATGCTCAAATATAGTTGTATTTCTCATAAGCAACATTGGAAAATTCCATCTATAATGTGCTTTATTAATTATTTTGAAACTTCTTATATGGTTATTGTCAATTTTTAATTTTGATTTTTTTCTTTAAGCATGTTTGTATCACAAGTGATATGATTGTCTACAAATTACTCAATTTCAATACTATTGCATTTTCTATTTATGATAACATCTCTAACCAATATGAAGGCGTTCCCATGTTAGTTTCCTCTATTTTAGAATCTCATTAAAAAGTAGTCATTGATACACTAATGAACACAAGGTAATAGGGGGTAGAAAATGGCCAAAAAGTAATTTTTTCTATAAAAATTAGGGTTTGTTGTACTTGAATAAAAGATATCAAACACTTCTAGATAGAATATCAACATGACCTAAAAATAAGAAATTAAATAATTGTTTATGGTTTTTAAATATGTAATTAATTCTAATATCTAGACAATAAAATTTGGTTAAGTAAAGGATGTATAAAAGTTGCCTCTTTACAAGTACTATATTAAAGGCCAAAACATGCATGTATACAAAACTCACCTAAAAAATAGTAAATGAAAGTATTTTTACAAAATTGATGCATATAATATTTTTGATATATTAAGGTGGGAAAAGGGTCTCACTTCCATAGATTTCACACAAATAGCTTAAAAACTAGAGTTTAGTATAAAAACATCAACTATAAGTTGCACCAATGTAGCCAAATTTAAAGCATATAACAAAACATAATACACAAAACCAAAAAAAAAAGTAGAAACCTCCTAAGTAATCTCGAGGTTATGGAGGCTCATAAGAGACTTACATTCATCAAATAATAGGTTCAAGTTTTTGTTCCATATTCCAAATCCATCTCCTTGTTGTCCTTTTTAGTAGCCTTAATGTTTTTCAACTTCTTTTTAATTTTGTGTTTCTTTTCTTCTAGATTTCTCTTCTTCTGTATTCTCCCTACATAATTTCCATGTTGGTGGTCAAGAAATCCATCATTTCCTTTATTACACTCAATATCCTTGCCACCATGTCCTCCAACTGCATAATCTCGATGTCCAAATTTTCCAAATTTTCTTTCTTAGGTTTTTTCTTGGTGTTGGCTCTTTTTTACTTATTTTTATAATCCCTTATCCTTTCAATGTGTATGTTTCCCTTTTCCAATAACTACTCTCCTACATTTCCCTATGTTGTTCACTATTCACCATTTGACAAGGCATTGAGAGAGGGTCAAATTTAGGCACCAACAAAATTGGGTCATCTCCCTTGCTATCCTCCTCGAAGATACCTTTACTAGAATTAGAATTATTTCCTAAAGATATATTGACATTGGAATTGTTATAAGTAGGGTTAGTATCCTTTAATTCATTACCTTCCTCCAATTTAGAGAGCATTTTTGCAAATTATTGTCATTGATGTCAAATGTGAAAAAATATAGTCATTAATGTCAAAGCTATGATTTGTGGGAGATTGTCGCTTGTTCTAGTCTATTCATGTTTGTTCATGGCCTGGGAGAATATCTACAAAGCATAATGGTGATTCGATCTTCTTTGGACTTCTTCTATGTCAGGGTTTCATGTTTTGCTAGGGTTTTTGGTCCTAATCCTTCAAAATCCTAAGTGTTCAATATGTGTGCGCACTTTATTTCTAATATACCATTGACTTGCCCTAGGTCATTCTCAATTGCTTAAGTAAACACTTAAGCCCATCGACATCATTGGTTATAAGCCCCCCTTACTGCTTGCTTCCAGTTCAAAATATTTCCACCTAAGTCTAAAGTTAATACTTTAGCAGTGTCTGGATGACATTAGTAGGGACAAGTGTTAGATGTATGCTTATCCACAAAAGTATTGGTGGGTCCTATCTTAGGTCGTGTGGAAGCATGAAATCATGACAAGTGGGAGTCTTCCATGAGTTCATGCGAAGTCAAAGAAAGAGGAGAGAGAGTCTTGTGAAAGTACAAATAAATGACACGTGTATATGGTGGGCCCAAAAAGTAAGTGTCTCTTGTATGGATGTGACATGCATATTTCTACTAATTTGCAAGGGTTTTGGTGGGTCCCATTTTTATGTGTGCAAAAATGTGGGCAGATGACATGTGGCATCCTTTCACAAGTTTGCAAAGAGAAAGAAATGAGAGAGAGAAGGTAGTGCATAATCTCATATTGCTAACATGTGGCATCCTTCTGCGAATCCATGAAGAGAGAAATAAGAGAGAAGGCAGTGTAGAATCTTGGATTTTTGACATGTAGCATCCTTCCACAAGTTCACAAGAGGAAAGAGGAGGAAGAGAGAGTCTTGTGGAGGCACAAAATATAGATATATGTCCCTAATTTTTCATTAGTCACTTTGTGGTTGACACGTGTCCACAATGATGTATGGTGAGATAATTTTTGATGCGGTACCTACGCTCTCATTGGTTGAGGAATATTCATTTGTTAGAAGGATCTAGATTTGAATTTACACTATTCATTTTTCTTGTGAAGATCTAAGATCGATGGCTCTAATTCAAACGTATGCAACAACTAGTTCTTGGTTCAAAAATTGCCCTGCATAGGTTGACAAGGTTGTGATTGAATTTTTTTTATAGGCTGACTTATAATTCACTAAACGTGTTGATTTTTGGTCTTGACCAACATTGCAATATGATCTACAACCATAAATTGGTATTTAAGCAAATTCATTTGATTTGTTGAAATTAAAAGTAATAGTATATTTTTGTGACTATGCATAGTTTTATGATTTATCCAAGAAATTCATGTTCAATATTTCAAGGCAGAGGATGTGAGTTACATACAAAGTAGGATATGAATGAGTAATGATCAAATTGACAAAAAGATTGTAATATCTCTCTACAAGCTTTATGAAAGTAATTTGTCTATAAATTTCTTTGTACTCATCTATGTTGTACTTTGTGGTTGGTGCCACAATTTATATGAAGTTGGTGCCTCTTCACTAGTAGAAAAAAAAGAATAAATGACTAAAAAAACTACTAAAAAATTGCATATAAATGACTAAATTTGGTCACGTGACCATTAGCAGTTTATTGCTCGTCATTTATAACACAACCAAATTTATGATTAAACCATTTTTAGTCATTTATTTGGTCGTTTTGATTGATCAATTTGTTATTATATTTAGTTGTTAATTTAGTCATATATTTAGTCGTATTTATTCACTGAGCTTGGTCACGTGACCATTAGTAGTTTATTGCCGGCCATTTGTAACGTGACCTAATTTATGACTAAACCAATTATAGTCATTTATTGGTTGTTTTGATTGATCAATTTGGAAGTATATTTTTAGTCATTGATTTAGTCATATATTTTGTCATATTTATTCACTGAATTCTATCAATTGGATTCACTAATTTATGTCAATTAGTAGTATATTTAGTCAATTGGTAGTTTATTAATTATTTTTGCTCACTAATTTCTACCTAAAAGTGTTGGAAATGAGACAATGCTTTTGAGGTTTAAAAATAAAACATAGAAAACATAATCAATCATTCATCTGCACATAATGAAACAACTATTAAAAAGGAAAAATACTAAAATTTTATTGAGAAAAGATGTTCTTACAACAGATACAAGACTTAAATATGTGTCTTTGCTTTGAAAAATGTGTTACAAAGTGTGTTTCTCAGTGTTGTGACTGAGAAAACTGAGTTACAATGCTCTATTTTTTGCTTATATAGCTCCAAAATATGAAAGAACTTGAAAAATAAAGCCTAAGGGTCCTATATCTCATCCCAAGCATGGGAGAGCATATAATGGTCCTAAGGGTCCTATATCTAAGGTTCCTATAATGATTTTACCCAATACATTGTGTACATGTACATCCCGACTTCCTTCACTCACAAGATGCTTTAAAAATTGTGTCAACAATTGAAGCTGGTTCTTGGAATAAATAAAGACAAAACAAGAACTGTTAGCTTAATATAAACCTTATGGAAATTGAAAAATAGCTTTGGATATTTTATACATTACCCTTTTCTCACATTCTTCAACAAGTGGTTCAACAGGAAGGAGATAACGAACATAAAGAATAAGACCTTTGAGGAAGTCCTTTGGACAATCATCATCAAGTAGCTGGCCAACAACTAAAGGCACTGTTAGCTCTCAAAAATGCAGGCTGAATGCCTCAAGAGGCTGCCAATCTCTTGATACGTTTTAGGGCCACAAAACAAGGTCAAGAGAACTCAACCTTCTACTCTTTAGGTGCTGCTAAACCTAGGCGGGTGTACCTCTCTTAAACAATGCAGACTTAACTTGTGATTATCTTTCTGAAATGCTTTGTCCACAATGGTAGATGACAGTGAACAAATGAAACCAAACTAGATAGCTACCTTCTGACCTAAATCCTAAAATGCTTAATTAACAGATGTAAAGAGATTAAGTGAATTCAAAATGATGAAATGCAGAGACCAGTGCCTTGTTGGGTATGCGGAGTCAAACGAAATAGAGGTGAGCAACTTATTCTGGCAAAAAATCAAACTGTAGGCATATGATCTGTTTATAACTTGTATAAACAATGCAGGATTGTGATTAATAAGCTCTACTTTAAGAATCCAGATGAATTCCCCCTGATTATTGTGATCAACAGAAAGGATTTAATCCCTACTTGAGAGAACCGATAGATTAATCACACAGAAACAACAAATGTGCACTGATAAATTGAAAATAAACTTGTTACCTCAATTTAAATAACCAGAAAGAATCAACATGGAGACAACGTTATTCTTTATTCGTCGTTCATTTGTATGAGAGAAAATCACCGGCTCAAGTGAATTCCAATTGAAATCTCATTGTCAAATTTTTATGCAACATAGTCCTCGAGTAAATTTCTATCTGCTAATTCAACCTCTCTATTCTCTTTCTTGCCCATCCTGCCTAACTCCTTCTGAGTCAAGTGACACATATATAGACCATCAAAAAATAGGTGCATGCCTCCATACTGCAACTCCCTTTCTGACCATTTCAACATAGGAGATTCCATAACCTCTCTTGGCCACATGAAGTGGTAGCATTGAAATCTCCATGATGACCAACAGTCATAACCGATGCTTAGAGTCTCAATTTAGTATTCCTCTAACTTTTCCATCAACAGGTTATCCATCAATGAGGGCTCATTTCATGCTAGCCACAAGATTTGTATTACTATAATTTAATTGAATCCACATGTCATACTATTAATCATTATTCATCATCAAAACAGTCACTGAGACATTACCCTCACCATGCCGAAGGCAATTCAATCACTTTCCCTGCATGCCCCTATTCATCGCAGTCGCTATGACATACTCGGGTCGGTGAGATATCATATCGACCACATAGTCCTTTCCTCGAGCATTCCTCCTTCTCTTCATATATCGATGTGACATCTTGACCTCGGGGAGACCTCATAGAGATAGCTTTGTGTTTCCCCAAGAGCCTCCCACTTAACTTCATGTCGCTGTGAGCCTCAAATTGTCCTGTCGACAAAACCACCATTGCATTCCATTTGGCAAGACCCAGGCACCTCGCCAAGACTTCCCACGATAGCTTATTCTACGATGTATACCTTGAATAGCTATCTCACCGAGACAATGCACATATCTCGCCGATGTAAATAACATGTCGGCATGACTTGCTAGAGTCAGGGAGATGTCACATAGAATACTGCAAGTCACACCGAAACATGGAAGTCAGACCGAGCAATACTCCTCATCACCAAGACCTAAAGATTTTCATACCGATGGAGTCTCCATATGCATTATTGGCGAGACCAAGGTCATTTGCCAAGACGATATGTAACCCCAGCCCACACGAAATGTATCCCTTAAGCGCCGGTCGTGAGACAATTTGAAATCGTGAGACCTCGGAGCATTAACCACAAATCGGCCGGGTGAATCTGGCGCTGAATTCTTGAGACATGAGGCTGCGGTCTCACAGGCAATCAAAGCACGACATGACTACGATGAACTCTCCCAGATCCACCCATTGTCGGTAGACAAATTGGATGGTGGACCTCAAATGGTGAAACGTACAGGATGGGGAGGCCTCGCTCCACTTTCCCCCCTGGGGACCGCTATAACCATGTGTCTCCACGAATTCATCGGCGGGACCCGACATTCATTGTGACAATCGGTCTCGAGAGACCTCTTCGATAGCCCATAGTTAGACCGAGATGAGCTTTTTTTACCAGCGGGGTCGGCAAGACTTGCCCCGTTCGGTGAGACCTTACTACGAATATCACAAATCATGCCTATAGGTTCCTCCCACCACCGGTCGGCGTGACAAAATGAAGTGTATAACAACAGCCTTATCTTGAAACTTACACCGATGGACCTCCATATACATAGTCAGGTAGACATGAACCATGTCTTGCCGAATGTGTCCCCCAGTGCATACATGTCAGTATAGCAATCCAAACCTCCTGCCGACAAACTGCAAAATACACACATTAGAAAAATCAACTTATGAGTCAGGGATACATGTTTGATCTCACAGCGATATGACTCAAAGTGATGGGCATTGATAGCAAATATAAGATTCCATGAGTAATGGTAGAAAGCAAGAAAGATACATAAGCAAAATGACATAAATGGTTTTGCTATGGCGCTAGGAGACTCATAGGAGATTCATGAATCTAAAGTAATTATAGAATTTTTTTTAAAATTTACGATTCTAACAGTGGCTCCGATTGGGGATGAGTGATAGTGATATCATTGCAAGGATCCAGAATCTTTGGGGAGAGTAGACTAGACCAAAAACAAAATGAGCCAGTGAGCATAATGGAAATGGAAAAGAAGCATGAAGGAATGAAAGTAAAATGAATGCAAGATGAGGTGAACCAAAACCCTAAGCTACCGTGCATGGAAAAGAACTTTAAAGAGGACAAGCAAGAGTTGTCCATGCACTGGCAACCCTTAATCCTCTGTATTACTTCAAGAGAAAAAATGTTTTAGAAATTGCCCATGTACAGGCAATTCGTGATCCTCACCAACCATATTCTGCAAATAGTATGAGTCTTCGCCTTTCTTTCCAACCACCACAAAAGGCCCAAGCCATAAGGCTTCAAACTTCCCATGTTTTCCCTTCTCCTGGCATCTTGCATTCCACATCAGTACCAGATCAGTTTCTCCAAATTTCCTATCCTTTGCTTTTTTTTCAAATAAATATTTCATCTGCTTCTGCAACTTTATATTTTTATTTTGAGCCAATCTCCTTGTTTCATCCAGTTCAACTAGCTGCTCCATTCTTTCCTCCATGGGTTCAGGAATATCCAAATCCTCCTGAAGAACAAACTTGTAAACCAGTAACAAGTTCTGCAAAGGCATCCTTGCTTGCTCCATACACTAACTCAAATGGGGACTTCCCAATTTCCTTCTTCACCGTAATTCTATCAGCCCATATAGCCAGTCTTAATTTCGAATCCCAAGCCTTCTTGTTCTGACCTAGCATCCTTCTTATAATCTTCAGAAGACTCTTATTGCTAGATTCTACTTGTCCATTAGCCTGTGGATGATAAGGAGCTGCATACGAAATGGCAATACCATATGTGCTACAGAAGCCTCTGAATTCATTTGATCTAAAACACATCCCATTATCAGTAATCAGCCTCATTGGTGTACCAAATCTAGTAATGATATTATCCATCAAGAACTGCGTCACCACCTTACTTGTAGCTTGTCTAGTTGGGATGGCTTCTACCCACTTGGTGAAGTAATCAGTGGCCACCAATATCCACCTATGTCCACCACTTGATTTTTCTTGTATTTCTCCGATAAAATCAATTCCCCATTGATGAAAAGGGGCATCAGCCTGCAAAGGTCATAATGGAAAAGCTCCCTGATATTTCAGTTTTCTAGAGAACTTCTGGCAAGCTTCACATTTTCTCACATATGCAAAAGAGTCATTAAAAATCTTAGGCCAATAATAGCCTGCCTTGAGAATTTTATGAGCAGTTGTTTTTGCTGAGTAGTGTCCTTCGCAAACCCCTTTGTGCATTTCACTCAAAACATGTTTAGCTTGAAATTCATCCAGACACAACAATAATACACCATCCCTATTTTTCCAAAATAAATCCCCATCCATAAAAACATATTTAGACACCTGCAACTTCAACGTTCTTTTCTGGTTATCATTCAATCCTTCTGGGCACTTCATATGTTTAAGATAATGCATGATATATGTATACCATTGAGTATGCTCAATGCTTGCAATTACATCTTCTTCTACATTGCAAATCTGATTTACTTCGATATTTGCCTCTGCCATTAGTTTAGCCAAACCCTGACCTCTGACCAGTTTAGTAATTTGAATCTCCAGGTCAAATTCTTGGATTTTGTTGATCCATTTGCATCTTTTACCTGTCACTTCAAATTGTGTTAGAATATCCTTGACAGCTGCATGAGGAACATAAGCAACTACCTTTGCTCCAACAAGATATAGTCTGAAAGCTTTTACAGCTTTCACCAGTGCAAATGCTTGCTTCTCCATTATATGATACTTTAGTTCAGAACCTTGTAATGATTTACTGAAAAAAGATATCGGCTGCTCATGACCATCTTCATTCTTTTGTAGCATAACCACTGCAACAGTGTGCATTGAGGCAAATGAAAAAATCTGGAAAGGTTTTGAAAAATTAGGCGACTTAAGAATAGGAGCCTCCTTGATAGCTTGTTTTATAGATACAAAAGCTTCCAAAGTTTCTGCAGTCCATTCTATCTTCTGTCCTTCCTTTAACATTTTTGATATAGGTTTGATAATCTCAACAAAGTTAGAAACAAACCTTCTAACAAAGTTAATCTGTCCAAAAAATGACTGTATCACCTTAACAGTTTTAGGGACAGGGATTTTATCAATAGCTTCCACCCTTTCAGGGTCTATCCTAATCCCTTCCTTTGAAACAATATGCCCCAAAAGCTTACCCTCTGTGACAACAAAATTACACTTCTTGGGGTTTAAGCTAATACCATACTCAAGGGCTTTTATAAATACCTTTTCCAAATGATGAACATGATCCTCAGCCTTCTTGGAGTAAGCAGTGAGATCATCTTGATACACCACCATGATAATATTGATCAAATCAGCAAAAGCCACATCCATGGCTCTTTGAAAAGTCACCCCTACATTAGTGAGACCAAATGGCATCCTCAGATAAACATATGTTCCCCAAGGGGTTGTGAATGTTGTTTTGTATTGCTCAGACTCTTTAACTTTGACCTGATTATACCCTGAAAATCCATCCATCATGGACAACAATTCACAACCTGTTACCTTATGCAATATGGCCTCCATGTTAGGCAAAGGATAATTATCTTTGAGGAACGCTATGTTTAGATTTTTGAAATCTACACATAATCTGATGTCTCCATTTTTCTTTCTGACAGGGACCAGATTTAACACCCATGTTGAATGCCTGATTGGCTTAATGATTCCACCATCTCTGAGCTTTGCCAATTCCTCCTGCATCTTAGGTTCTAGAGTTGGATTTACGGGCCTTTGCTTTTGTCTGAATGGTTTAGCATCTGACTTCAATGGTATTTCATGCTGAAACAAGTCTTCTCTATACGCTTTCAAATCTTCATAAGACCAAGCAAATACATGTTTATACTTTCTTAACAATTCAATCAACATTCTTCTAATTGCAGGACTTATCTTTTTACCTATGTACACCTTTTTGGGTGCCATCTCAGTTCCCAAATTAATTTCTTCAATGTCATCCCTTCCAACTGGTGTTTGCTTCATTAAAAATTGATCACTTCCATCATATACCCTCTCTAATGCCACTAAGCCTTTAGGAATCTTATTTGTTTTAAGTTGCAAGATCTCTTTTCCAAAGACTGTTTGTTTCCCATCCACTTCTTCAACAAAGGCATTGAATTCGATCTCTTGGGCTTCATACTGGTCTATACAGTGAAGGAATTTCAAGAGATCAGTGTCATCATTAAAACTTGCTAGCTATATACATTATCAGGCACAACAGGTCTTGTCTTGAATTCAATTTGTGACACTCCAGCCAACGTAATATCATCTCTCTTCAATGCTACATTAGCTAGAAAATCTGCCATTATATTCTTCGATCTATCTACCCATTCAATCGAGAAAGCATCAAACAACTCTATCGTATCCCATACAACATTTCTGTATTGCTTTAACCTTTTATTTTTTGCTGCATACTTTGATTTAATCTATGATACAACCAACTCTGAATCTCCTAGAACAACCAGCAACTTTATTTTATGCTTCACCGCTATATTCAATCCAGTTAATAGAGCTTCATACTCTGCCACATTATTTGTGCATTCAAAGGTTAACAGGAATGAATACTTAAATGTATTACCTTCAGGCGAAACAAATACTATCCCAGCTCCACTGCCTTCTTGGCTGCAGGCTCCATCAAAATACATCTTCCACACACCATTGTGGTTCCGTGCAACATGCTTCTCCATACGATCACTATTTGTCAATTCTGGCTGTGCTGGTTCTATTTTGAAACTCCCAAAATCAACATCACAAAAATAGTTGATTTGGTCTTGTGGCACACAGTCAATGAGCTGATTCATCCTCGGCTCCTTGTACAATTTCACTTCTTGGCCATTTATAGGAATGGTTGCATAAGACAGATCGAATTGGACATTTCCACCAATGGCCGCCGTCCATTGCCTTGATATGAGCATACCAAATTGAGGAGGGGTGTCTATCACTATTATATCAATATTGTAAGATACTTGAGGATAAGCAACTAGCTTGACTTCTACATCTTTCATTATACCCACCATAGGAACAGGTCGGTTATCCATTGCATAACATTTTCCTTCATATGTATCCACCCCCATGCCTAGTTGTTTCATCACTCATACTGGCATAATATTCATGGCGGCACCAGAATCTATCATACAATTCCTCAATAATTTATTATTTATGAGTAATGTGATAAAGAAAGGATCAACCTGTGGCGGACTTGTCAATACATTACTCAAGCAGATTTCTGGGATGTTTACTTTATTCTGCTTATTTTTAGTAGCCATTTTATTTTCAGTACTTACATGTTTTTCACTCTCATTTGTTATCAATTGCATTGCACTGTCCCTGTACTCCTTAATTTTCATCAATTCTAGAAGTGGGACAAACATCTTTACCTGAGACAATGCTTGAGTGAAATCAAAAGAAGGACCTTCTGCCTTAATCACTTTCTTTTGTTCTGATGTTTCTCCTTTGTTCACCTCTTTTTCTCCTCTACTTGACTGATCACTATTTTGAATTTCTTTATGTAGCTCTTTTACTGTATCCTTTTGGACAGGATTCTGTTTGCTTTCTTCACGTTGTTTGTTTTCAATTTTCTTTGAAACTCCTTGTACAACTTTCTGATCTTTCATAAAAATACCCCTAGGGACACCTTCCTTCTCATTTACTGTCCTGTTCCTCAACCAGTATTTACTCTTGGCTTCTTCTATTGCAGCAACAGTCAATCTTTCTATCTCTTCCTCAGTAAGTCTCCTCACATTATTATGAGCAAGCACCTCAATAGATTGCGGTTCTACATAATCATCCTCAGAGTTAGAAAAAACATGCTGCTCAGCCATATGAACATTGTACCTTTGTTCTGCAACATCATACTCATAACCTCCCTCCTCCGAAGATGAGTACCTCTCCTCAACATGGTGAGAAGCATTTGAAGTTAAGTAAATTGTGTGATCTTCTCCACCATCTCCCATTAACACTCCTTCCTACATTCTCTGAGCTACTACACAATAATCAGGGGAGTGTGGTTTATCACAAACTTCACAAAAATAATTACTATTCACCATATATGTTCCCTTCTTCTTCAATGGATCAAGAGTTTCTTTACTTCCAGGCCTATCTGTTACAGGTTTTCCATCCTTCCAGTTTGTATTATAGGGCATGTCATGCAACCTTGGCCTTGGCCTCTCATTCCTATATGTGTTCTCCTGCTTATATTGATAATTATTATTTTGTTGAGGAGCTCGAGGGTTATCTCTCTTATTCATTATTCCAACAGCTTTTCTATTATTCTCAATTGTTAATGCTATCTTTTGTGCTTCAGCTAAGTCCCTTGGGAACCTGTTTCTCAGCTCATACCCTGTTTTAGGGTCAAATGCATTCAGGTAAACACTTAATGCTACAAAGTCTGGTAACTTTGATCCTGGAGGTATTCTATTCTGCAGTTTATTGAATATCCTATTAAAATCAAAGATGGAATCATTCTGACCTTTCTGAATTCGCATTAGTTCATGGAGAGTAGCATCTGGTGCACTCAAATTCCCAAATTGTTCAAGGAATTGATCCTGAAATATCTGGAGAGAATAAATAGAAGCTGTTGCCAGGCTATTGAACCAATCCCTAGCTTCCTCAATAAGGGACATCATGAACAATCTCATATGCAAATCTTCATAAGGTACATCCAGGTCTTGAATGAAAGTATTGAAACTTCTTAAATGATCCTCATAAGTGATTGCATTACTCCCTGTAAATTTGGGTACTAAACTTCTCCAATTGTTGTCCATGGGATAAGGGTATAATTGAAACCCTGCTAGATCAAATTGTCTAATCATGGTTACATATTGATAAGGAGGAGGATTAGGTGGGTGTTGATATTGGTAAATAGGGTTATTGTACTACATATTTTGTCGTGGCACATGATGCTGACTAGGAGGTGGATAATTATTTGTATGTTGTGTGGGAATATTAGGTGGATGATTTGGCTGTCTATATTGATTCTCAATTTGATGGTGAGGAATCCTTGGTGGTTCATAATACCCAGCACCATGATTACCCTATTTATGAGGTGGTACATATTTTGGGGGAAAACCAGATGTGTGAGGAATGTTCTGAACTTTCCACAGTTTGAATTCTCTCATTGCTTGAATCATTTGGGATTTTTTCTGCTCTTCCCTTTCCTTTCTCTGAGATTCATACCATGCCCTGACTTCTTCATAACTTAAAGATTCATAATCTTCTTGATTAGTAGGTCCACTCTGGTTACCTTCCATTTTTTGGTCATATTCATATTGAATTTTGAGTCATTCAGCTTCAAGTCCAGCTTCAAACTCAGCTTGCTTTCTAGCTTCCAATTCAACATTTCTCTGAGGGTTGTAAAAAAGATTTTTCTGATCTTTTGGGGTACAAGGCTCTTCAGTTGAATTATCTTTCCATGTGCCAAAAAAATTCTCACCAAAAGGTATTGATGATTTATCTTTATTTGTGAAGCACATGTCCTCACTTTTCCCTTTACCCTTGTCAAACTTATCATCTTTATGTGTCCATTTACTAGTGCTAGCAAGGGCTCCAGTATGACCTCCTCTAAATTGAGATCTTCTTCCATTCATGTTGAGATGTTTGATCAGAGTCGCCACTCACTTTCTTAAAAGTGAGAAAAATATTGTTATTTATTATTCCCAGCGGAGTCTGTATATAGGACTTCTGACTCTATGATTAAGGCCCAAATTTTCTCAAGTTACTCCCCAGCGGAGTCACCAATTTGTTAGCTCTCAAAAATGCAGGTTTGAACCATGAAAGGTTGCTAAGCTTTCACAACATTTCAGGGTAACAGAACAAGGTTTGAAACAATCAAACCTTCTACTCTTCAGGTGCTGCAAGACCTAGGTGGGTATACCTAACTGAATAATGTAGACTTAACTTGTGATTATCCTTCTGAAATGCTTTGTCCACAATGGCAGATAACAATGAAAAAATGAAACCAAACTTGATAGCTACCTTCTGATCTAAATCCTAGTATGCTTAATTAATAGATGTAAAGAGATTAAGTGAATTCAAAATGATGAAATGCAGAGACTAGTGCCTTGTTGGGTATGCAGAGTCAAACAAAATAGAGGTGAGCAACTTATTTTGGCAAAAAATCAAACTGTAGGCATATGATCTGTTTATAACTTGTATAAACAATGCAGGATTGTGATTAATAAGCTCTACTTTAAGAATCC
This sequence comes from Sequoia sempervirens, assembly GCA_007258455.2. Classification (NCBI taxonomy): domain Eukaryota; kingdom Viridiplantae; phylum Streptophyta; class Pinopsida; order Cupressales; family Cupressaceae; genus Sequoia; species Sequoia sempervirens. Next base: position 195,149,504 of record VDFB02105785.1, on the reverse strand, counting down.
AGATGAATTCCCCCTGATTATTGTGATCAACAGAAAGAATTTAATCCCTACTTGAGAGAACCGATAGATTAATCACACAGAAACAACAAATGTGCACTGATAAATTGAAAATAAACTTGTTACCTCAATTTAAATAACCAGAAAGAATCAACATGGAGACAACTTTAGTAATGCTATTCAATGAACTCGACACACAATTGACACCAGAAAGAAATCACCAGCTCAAGTGAATTCAATTGAAATCTCCATTGTCAATTTTTTTATGCAACATAGTCTCAGAAATGAAATTTCTATCTACTGTAATTTCAACCTACTCTATTCTCTCTACCCATCCTACTAACTCCTTTACAGTCAAGAGTGAGCACATATATAGACCATCATAAATAGGCGCATGCCTCAGCATGCACCATTACAAAGCTCCCACTCAACCATTTTCAAAATGCATGCCAGAGATTCCATAACCTCTCTTGACCACATGAGACTCCACGTCGAGTAGCATTGAAATCTCCATGACGACCAACAGTCATAACCGATGCTCAGAGTCTCAATTTAGTATTCCTCTAACTTTTCCATCAACAGGTTATCCATCAATGAGGGCTCATTTCATGCCAACCACAAGATTTGTATTACTGTAATTTAATTGAATCCACATGTCGGCCACAACAATCAGAAATCATTATTCATCATCGAAACAGTTGCTGAGACATTCCCCTCACCATGCCGAAGGCAATTCAATCGCTTTCCTTGTGCGCCCCTGTTCATCGCAGTCGTTGTGACATACTCGGGTCGGTGAGATATCATATCAATCACATAGTCCCTTTCCCCGAGCGTTCCTCCTTCTCTTCATATATCGCTGTGACATCTTGACCTCAGGGAGACCTCATAGAGATAGCTTTGTGTTTCCCCGAGAGCTTCCCACTTAACTTCATGTCGCTGTGAGCCTCAAATTGTCCTGTTGACAAAACCACCATTGCATTCCATTCGGCAAGACCTAGGCACCTCGCCAAGACTTCCCCCCGATAGCCTTCATTCTTATCGATGTGCTCTGTGAATAGCTAGTTCGCCAAGACAATGCACATATCTTGCCGATGTAAATAACATGTCAGCATGACTTGCTAGAGTCGGGGAGATGTCACATAGAATACTCCAAGTCACATCGAAACATGGAAGTCAGATCGAGCAATACTCCTCATCGCCAAGACCTAAATATTTTCATACCGATGGAGTCTCCATATGCATTATCGGCGAGACCAAGGTCATTCGCCAAGATGATATATCGAAAGCTCCAGCCCACACCGAAATGTATCCCTTAAGCGCCAGTTGGCGAGACAATTTGAAATCGCCGAGACCTCACAACGATAACCACCCCGTCTGGCCGGAGTGAATCCCCAAGCGCTGGTTGCCGAGACATAGGGCCTGGTCTCACCGACAATCAAAGCATATCGGCATGACCATGATGAACTCTCCCCGATCCACCCACATTGTCAGTGAGACAAATTGAATTTGGCCAGACCTCAAATCGATAGAAGAGCATTATATCGATGGGAGCCTCCGCTCTCACTTTCCCCTGGGACCCGCTACAACCATGTGTCTCCACCAGAATTCATCGTCGGGACCCAACATTCGTTGTGACAATCAGATATTGGGGAGACCTCTCTCCGATAGCCCATAGTTAGATCGAGATGAGCTTTTTTTTACCGGTGGGGTCGGCAAGACCTACCCCGTTCGGTGAGACCTTACTGCGAATATCACAACTCATGCCGATAGGTTCCTCCCACCACCGGTCGGCATGACAAAATGAAGTCGCCATAACATTGTGCCGATACTGCCGAGCTTACACCGATGGACCTCCATATACATAGTCAGGGAGACATGAACCAAGTCTTGCCGAATGTGTCCCCCAGTGCATACATGTCAGTATAGCAATCCAAACCTCCTGCCGACAAACTGCAAAATACACACATTAGAAAAATCAACCTATGGGTCGGGGAGACATGTTTGATCTCACAGCGATATGACTCAAAGTGATGGAAACGTGATAATAAATGAATTCCATGGAGGCCAATGATAAAAACAGAAAGATACATAAGCAAAATGATACACAAAAATGGATTTTTGCTTATGGCATGGAACTCATAGGAAATTCATGAATACAAATGGCTATAGAATTTTTTTTAAAATTTACGGTTCTAACAGGCACATTGCTTGGATTTACTTGATCAACGATTAGAAAAGAGCAAACAATTTAGTCCTTTAAATGCATGTGCAGAACCCACACAATAAAATTGATAAAGGATAATATTACAACCAATATATGTTAAATTAGCCCTTTTCCAATAAATAGGAATGTCCTTTAAGTTTATATTAGTTCTCAACTGTTAAAAAGACATGGTATCGACAATAAATTTCACCTGGCATGCATAAAATATTTTGGTACACATGGTAGTCTTTCATACATTATTAGTAACATGATAAATATGGTTTGTTTATAGAACTCTTTTTAGAAACTAAAGATCTTTGGAATGAGTGACTTGTGACTTGAAGATATATAAGGTATTATTTGACACAAAACATGGAGGAAAAAAAAGTGTTCAATATGAGAACCTACCTTTTCGACATATCCTTCAATGTATCACAACATATTGTTTGAATATAAGTAATGGGTAAGATCTGGTATAAATCCAAACTGATCACAAACATTTATCAGTGGACGAGCATTTGGAAGTCTTGCTTACATAAGAAAGTTCTTTGTCTTTTTAGCATTGTAGAAGTTTGACTTTCTAGCTACATGTTCCACCTCCTTGATTTGTCTAGTTTTGGTTGCTGCTTCAATGCAATTGAAGTGAATGTTGGGATCCTCACTACCAATGGCATTGAAAATATAGTTTACCATATAAGTACAAGGTTCCCAAGCTATTACAAAATTACCTCCTCAAATAGATCAATGAATATCAGTGAAAAAATGATACAAGTGACAATCCAAAGTCAAATCACTTGCAGCTCAAATATGCACCTAAGAAGAAATATATCCCTTCATAAGACTTGAACTATTCAGACAACTTGATGCATGAATCTACACCCAATTTTTTAGAATATTCCTTGGCAACCTATATGACATGAAAGAAGTTAACATAAAAAATAAGAGAGCAATTATAAATTTCATCTAGAGCCAACATTATTAATTTGAAATAAATAAAAGGTGCACAATCTTTACCAATTATTTGGAGATTTCCCCTCAGGTTGACAAGAAGGAGATCTTTCATGCACTCTAACGCCCACTCTCTAGAAAGGGTCCCAAAGAACTCAACAAGGGCCTCAGAAATACTATAATCAGTAAGGGAATTGGTAGTTTCTATTCAATTTCAAGAGCGCATCATGTTTCATAGACCTTTGGCTCGATAGCATGGTTGTTGACAATGACACGTTTAATATCAGACAACTATGTATAGTGTTGTACCCAAAAATTACAATATTAGTGATGAACAAAATATTTCCTATGAAACTGTAGACACTAAAAATTGATCTAGACCCGTGAGCTCTATTTTTCACCACATTTGTCCTAGCATAATTAAAGTATTTAATTATGTTGTGCGGTCCATTTTTCATCTATTAATAAAATAATTTTTAATTATTTAATTAATTCATGTCTCTTTATTCTTCCTGATTATTTAAATAAATAAATTTTATTTATTTACTTAAATGTGTCACTAATTATCTGATGCCTCTTTATAATTAAATAAATTCCTTAATTTATATAATTATTCATGTCCACTAATTCATCTAGATTATTTAAATAAATAAATCTTGCTTATTTATTTAAATACGTCAATCCTTTTAAGGCTACAGAAATCGGGTTTGTATAGCACGACCCCCTATAAACTGCAACGCTCCTGGTAAACTTTTTAACGTGACCGGTGGTGCATTTAAATACGTCAATAACTTACATATTTTTCTTCTAATTAAATAAATTCTTTAATTTATTTAATTATGGCCACATGTCATTTTCCCCATTTTAAATAAATAAATAAATGATTACTTATTTAAAATGGTCAAATTTCCTTATTTTGGCAGAGGATGGGCATTTATTGCCTATTGTCATTTAATTCTCCATTTTTTAATTAAAATGATTTTTAATTCAAAAAGATGCCTTTTTGCATGCAAAGGTCAAATGACTGTTATTTATTTGATTCCCCTGCCTTTTTTTAGCTATCCTGTCTCAACTTGCAATCTGGTCTGTCCGTTTGCCTTTCGATCTCATCCGTCCATTCAAAATTGCCTTTTCTTATAAAATGGCAATTTCGAATTCAGTTTCTGGCTCTCAAGCTTTCACGTGAATTTCTGGTCTTCATTTTTACAGTCATTTTCCTACATACTTAGAGTTTTTCTTAAGCATTTAGAGTCATTTTCATAGTAAAATCCTTCAACACTTGTGTAGGACATGACATAGTCTTAGGTTGCTCGCATAAATATGAGGGAAAATCGTTATTTGCAACAAGCTAGAAGGTGTAATGGAGATCAGCCATGGAGATTGAAGATTTGGGGTAACTGTATTTCGTTATTTTCATGTTTTCTCCTTTGCACTCCATTACTTCTTTGGATTTTTAGATTTATTGCTTATAATCTAATAACCCATAAAATTTCCAGAGATATAGAAACCATTTGACATAAGGAAATATGTAGCAAATTTAAAGATTGCTACAACAATTAACATAGACAATGCTTCATACTCGACATCAGATCTAAGTTAAAGCATAAATGCATCCCAATAAATCACCTACCTGAAGTGCACACATACATAAACCTGCTTTCTCACACAATTGTGCAATACAAGGATGATCATAGCGACTGAAAATTCCATTTGCCAAGATTGCATCAACAACATTGGGGAAAGTGACCAAATTAATCTCAAGAACCTGCAAAACAAATAAAATCAATAAAGCTAAAATCACAATAATTTCTATAATCACCAATGTATAAATAGTTCATTTTCACTCCTGTCGGGGTTTGCATGTAAGCATGTTTTAAACTAGGTCGAAGAAAATTTAAAAGCTAGTTGCTTCATGATCATATTAATAACTTTCCTTAGTTTGAAGATGTGCATGTTCTGATAAATTAGGCTTCAAAACATCCAACAAAAAGGATGTTGCTTCATGGATTATGTTACGTTGCATATAGATTTACAAATGAAACAAAAAGATAGTAAGTTATATTGACAAATGATTATACTTCAACATAAGAAGTTTTACCTATGTTTATTTTGGCTACAAAATATCTGGACAATATTCTAAATCAGACTGACCAACAAAACAACCTTTGACAGTGTGTACCAAATTATATGATATAAATAATTTTTTAAAAACCATAAATTATATAATGCAGAAATAAATGTATTATTAAACTTGAATTAAAAATAAAAGCAGATAAAAATATTACATATACGAACAAGCTACAAAATGCTAGAAGTTAAAAGATTGATTCAACATCATGATAAATAAGGTAATCTACAATAAAAAATATAATGCAATTTTGATGAACTGTAAGATGTTCATATATATATAATAAAAAATGTCAAAGTCTAAGAGTTTCCAACTCTTATAAATACACCATGATAAAGATCCTTGAACAACACATTCAAACTACTACATAAAGCAGTGGGCCAAGTTGTCCAACAACTAGTACATGATAAACATCAACTATGTCATTTTTTGCAAATATTTTAGTGGCCACCATGTGAAGGTTCCTTCTTTCTCTTTCAGATGGACAACTCCATCTATTTTGTCTTCATAAGCAAGGGGTATGTTACTTGTGACCTTTAAAATATTTACATTTGTATCTCCCGTTCCTTTCAATTCAACTCCATGTACAATAGATAGTGATTGAATCCACCCAATGGCCACAAAAGCACCATCAAACAAATCCAACACCACAACTTTATCCCCTTCTTGGAGTTTAATAATACATTTTTGCAAAAAATGAAAAAAATATAAATTATATTGAGATATAAAACATTCGATAACACATAGATAAACATTCGATAAATATTTATAAGAAACTAGAAAATGACGATAGGAAACATGAGACCATGCCCCTGACATATTAAACAAAAATTAACTTCCTGCTATTTGATACAGAATGGATGTTAGATACAAAAGGTGTCCATATGTAAGTTATATGTTCTCCCTTATTTCCATAATCTATGTATACTAGCTAATTACACTTCACTACTATTCTAACTAGCTTCTATCACATAGGTAATGATTACCCTTATTTACATAATAAAAAAACCATTACTTACTTGAATAGTACTTACTTGCATGTGGTTTATGTTATCAATAGTTTTGTACCCTGCCGAATGCAATATTCAGCAAACTACTAAAACATGGAAACCTCTTTCAGATGTGGGTGATCTTACGCGAAAGAGGAATCTCCTAAGTGAGCTGGTTCTCCGAATGATGAATTCTACTCTAAAACAACTTCTAAGGAAAGGGATAAAGAATAACTGAATATAAAACCTATGTCTAAAAGATGATTCACCAAACTTATAAGGATTCAGTCCTAATTACTCATAACAATTTCTCTATTGCAGTAATCCTCACAATCTCATTAGCACATATCACATCAATAATTTGCATGAAGGTCTAGGAAACAAACACAACATGCAACCTGAAACATGAAATTCTGAAACACAACCTATAACAGCAAGACAAAAAAGGGTTCCAATTTGAAAACACAAGTATATCGAATTGCTATTACGAAATTTGAGATAGAAAATAAGAAGGAGAAATTTGCTGCTCTATTAAAACTGGAAGAGTGTCAATCTGACCAAAACTGAGTACCAAAGGTTTACAAGCTCCCCCAAATGAATAAGGGCAAGAAACTCATCTACACTACTGAGAATGGAGAGTTGATAGACTAAATCTATCAAAAGAACTCTCGAGAAAACCCTAATCTGAGCTCAGAAAAAGCTCAAGGAAAAAAGGCCTCAAACAAACTCAAAAACTGCTTTTAAAGCAGAAAAAAGCACAAAGCTTTTATGATTACACTGTCAAGCCCCTAAAAATGGGCAAAATCTGCTTTAAAAGCACAAAAAACACCTTATCTCTCCATGATAAGTCTGGAATTCGACCAAGAAGAAAAGCTCAGCCAAAAATCTGCTAAAAATAGCAAGAAAACGTAAAGCAATTAATAAAACACTGCTTTATGCTTCTGCTTTACAAGATGCAGATTTTTATAATTTGCCCTATTTTTGCAACTCAAAGATTAGAAATCTTTTGCAAAATTAAAACTGCTTATTTCTCCATTACATCATTCCAATTTTCTCAAAAAATCGTAAAAATACATATTACATAACCTTCCTTTTAACTCCATCATAGATTTCCTTAAAATCAATCCAAAATAAATATAACCCTAAAATGATCATTAACCTTCAAAGAGAAGGCAAACCCTAAATGATAATATATCTCAATGATTTTCCTCTTCAAATCAATAAAACAAACATAAGGTAAAGCAACTCTTAACCTTCATTCTCCTAAGGCACAAAGTATATGCCTTAAAGACTTAAAAATAACCTAAGCATAGAACTTCGGCCTCCTTCTAATATTAAACTTAGACTTAGGAAGAACACAAGGCATAAGTTTAAAATCTCGACCCCTCTTGAATTTTGACATATGCTCGAAACCGAACATTCTGGGAAATGATGATATTTGAATTGGGAATAAGGAAAAAGGGTCAAACCCTAATAATCATTCATTTGATACCCGTGATTTTGGAAGAGAGGAACTTTGTCTGCATGAACAATGCTGCCATGATGGTGTTGGATTCGAGCCCGTGTGCTTCAGTAGTTTTCCTTGCTCTCCAGTTGACCGAATCTTCAGTGGGTAAGGCTGGCTTTGATAGCAAAAATAGTTTTTCACTCCATTATTTTGAGCATCAAAAAAAACCTAAGGGCGCAGCCTGTGAGAATTTGTTTCTGACTCACTTCTTTCCTTGATTTCTCATGCCATTACGAGCTCGAGCTCGACAATCCTCTCCATGGAAGCTCGACTTGTTCTGACTTTTCAATTCTGTGCAAAGGTGAGCTTTAGTTAATGTTTTTTATGGTTTTGTATTCTGATTATTTCGGCCTTAAAGCCATGGCTTACGCATACTCTAATGTCACCACAAATTGTATTCCTGTGTGTTTCTCATACTGCTGTGTAAACTCGACCTTCATTGTGGGCTCGACTCTCAACCTTTAGATGCTCAATGAAGCCTCCGACCGCGGCAAGAATACCCATTTCCTGCTTCGAACTAGTAATCCTTTACCCTGTAGAAACTCTAAAAACCCTCTTCTTTATTTCATGAAAGTTCTGGCCATGTACAGGCCATGCCAAAAGAGCACTTGTAAAAGCATTTTTCAAAATTTTGGGCTCGACCCATAACAAAAATCTCCCATTGTGTCGATTTAATAATATTTCTGTTTGTGGGTATTGAAGAAACTTAAATAAATTTGCATCTTTCCTTCTCTGTATTTCGACCCAAAGCTGAGAGCTCACATTTGTTGTATATTCTTACCATTTTCTTCAGATTCTACGTGGGTATTTCTGTAGCTATTTTTATTTGCTTTTTGACACCAACCCTGGAAATGGGTACTCAAAAATCCAAAAGAAAACACCATTTTTCTGTATTTTGAAAAACATAGACCCACATGTGGGTATTTGAAGTTTTGAAGGAGAACTCTACTTTCCTCTTTCTTGAGCTCGATTTAAATTACAGAACTCTTCATATTGTAGTTGTACTGCTGTTCCATAAAACTCATGTGGGTATCATAGATTATCAAACTTTTGTTTTCTTTTCTTTAAGAGAAAAGCCCCATGTGGGTATTCGAAATTTCTGAAAACAAAAGCATTTTCTGTATTCTGGGAACATTTGAGACTAAGAAGCAACTGTCATTATTTCATCATATGGCTCGAGCTAGAACAAACAGTGAATACCCCACACTTTTGAAGCAAAAAACGATATCATGGGTTTCTTGGAAACCTTAAAGCAAAAACATGCATTCAAATTCTGACAAAACTCGACCTTCCATACCTGTTTGAAATGATGATAAACTGTGTACATACTTGTGTTTCTTTTAGGAACTAATATTGGCACTTGATGTTTACCTTTAGATCCTCCTTCTGAAATGTACATTCATGGTTTAGATCAAAACAGTGTTAATTTATACTCTGCTTGTGAGCTCTTTTAAGCATTCAGACTCCTTTATTCTGCATTTACATCACTGTTTCCTGAGTGAAGAGTACCTTCAGTAATGCATATACGAACATGATGGAAAACAGGAACTTGTGTGTTTGTTCATACTCATTTAACTCATATACCCAGCTTTCATTTTGGCATCTCTGTACATCTTTTGACAGTCATAACACCAAGTACTAAAAATCTGAAAGGTCTATTTTGAATGCACATTCTGGGACCGATACACACATGAAGCTCGAAACTGATTCTCTATTATCATCTCCTATTGCATTCTGTGTTCATCTTGTAGAGATAACAGGAACTCTACCTCACTGTTCTGTCTAGATCATGACTAAGTAACCTGGAATTGATCAACATCATGCATATTTGTTATAGTTAATTCATGGATCGATCCATTACAAGTAATGTTTTTCTGACATCTGTATCTCATAGAAAACAAAATAAAAGAACAACACACTTGATTGCTGTCCTTGACTAATCATCGACACATGATCCCGTTTGAGGCACCATCACAATAGACATGAATTCACTGCCTTTCTTGAACTCTTAATAACCAGTACTAATCTTTAACACAACAACCTTCATTTTCCTTATTTGAATTCTATAGAGGCTTTACCTTTCGTTCTTGGATCCTCTGTCACTTTTCTAAAAAGATCACTCTGTTATTACCATTGACAATGCAGTATTTCTTCATCAGTCAGCTTAGAATTAGAAATCTGTTTAATACTCACGTGCACCGTCTGTATTTGTTTTTGTGAGCAACATGGTACTCTTCATGCATTTTTATATGTTACTGCACAAACTGTTCTCAAAAACTGCTCTCTTTGATGATAAAAAAAAAGATCAATCATTAAGGCATATGTATGCTTGTTCACTATCCAAAAGAGAAATAATGAATTGAAACTCACATGATATATGATTACAATCGGCACAGAAAATGAAGTAATTTTAGCAATTTCTGATGCAAATGCACTTAGCTAAATTCCTTAAGTGAAACTTACTGTTCACTTGTAGCCTTCAGAAAGAAATGTTGATTGTTATGAATGCACAGTTGGTTTCGTTACTTGATGGATAACTCTGTTTTACTCTTTCAGTAGTATTTCACTTTGTTTGATGTATATGATGAAAAATCTTTTGAAGTCGGCCCATTTAATGCATAGGGCAGCATGCTGGGCTCTACCCTTGTGGGAGCCCATTTTACTCCACATGCTTGGTCTTCGAATAATGTTCAGCTCCATGACTTAACCTATACCTGCACAAAGAAACAAACAGTGTTAGCATAAAAATGGAACATGTTGATTATGATGTTGATACTCCTTCTTCAGTTCACTTCCTTATACTGCATTTGATCTTCTTCTGATTGTTTTAATGCATTGCTCACGGTATACTGTATTATTGTAGGTGCATCATATGAGTTATGTCATAGTCGGAGCCACTGACACCTTCCTTTCCTCTTACAGGTCGACGAAGCTCGAAACGGCGAGGTGCACCATTCAATCATCAAGCGTCGATAACAGGCAATGATGACTATGTTGTTGCTTATATTTTCTCCTTTTGCATCTTCAATAGTGCATTGTGCTATTAGAAATGCATTGGAACAGTTATAGTTAAATCCACGGCTTGTGTGGATCCTTGATTTCATTTTTTGCTTTTTAGTTGAAAAGAAAAATGCATCCTATGCAATGTTGTAATACTGTTTTGATTGTGAAATCAAATGAAGCCCTGTAAAAATATGAGTTCTTTTTGAAATGAATAAAAGCATCTGAAACGCTATTTTGCTTAAGTACTCAACTTTATACTTCTTTACATCCTGCAACATCTGAATGGCACTCTGAAACCTTATAACTTCATTTAAATGTATAACTATTTCTCAATGAATAAAGCACTGTGAAACAACATTTGAAGATGACACTGCAATTCCTCTTATTGTTGAAAACAATCAGCCAGCTTCTCTATTTGAGCTGAGGCGAAAAATATGTAACAGTTTCATAGCACTCACCTTGAGTTCAACACCACTACTATGAATATCATGCTCATTCTTGTCGAGTTCAACATAATCACTATCAACATTCACATGAAGTTGTGTAGCTTTGCAGAGAGCTCTATGAAGGTATGCAAAAACTATAGGCTTAACAAAGGCAACCAACTGTGAAACTTTATCAGTGAGACCGTGTATGTAACTCATTACATGTTGGTACCCTTCATTTGAGTTGACATGATTTGGAGAGGCTCTTATTGGGCATCTAATAGATGGTTGTGAAATCTTTGTTGACAAACTAGATTTCCACTTCATTCTACTCTTAGATTTACTACGATCTAGTGATGCGATATAATTGACAATATCTTCTACATTTGCTTCTCTATTACAATTTTCCACCTAAAATACAATGTCAATTTCAACATATAGTCAGTTCAATAAAAAATTGAAATAAATAAACACAACGTAAATTGAACCAAAAAGCTATACACTTACTCAAATTTTTTCCATTTTAGCTTGCAACCCGCCCGAGCCAAATGTATATCTAGCCGTCACATTATCTCTTGCTCTCTTTCCTTTGTTACTCTTTGTCAAATATTCTTCGGAACACATAATTTATTTCAATCCCTCCCACTATTTGGGAGATAGAGTGGAGTCTAACCTCTCTTTTCCCTCCATGATTTTTTTTCTACAATTGTATCTAAAATTGTTCATCAAAAGTATCATCTTTTGCTTGTAATATTTTCTAGAGATTTGTCCACCAATAGTCTCAAAAGAATTTTCCATTTTTTGTATAAAATTTTTCACACTTCATGGATCTTGCTCTGCAAAATTTGATTTTCAAATATCCAAATGGGCCCTACATCTTACACCCAACTTGAAGGCCCACCTTGCAACATTTGGCCCAATGAGCTCACCATCTCTTGATACCTCAACCAAAAATGGCTTCTTGCCTTCTAATTTTCTTTCTTTTGCATTCTTCTCTATAGATATGGAAAAATATTGACTCAATCTTTGTCTTTTGATAAAAGAAGACACACATTCTATTAAACCACTACCAATATTTTTGGCTGATCCACTAGTTCTAGCAAAAGTTGTAGATGCAATAGGTGCACTTCGAGGCATACCAAATACAGGCAGTCTCTCTTCATGACTTTCATTAACTGAAACTTCATGCTCCTTGGCCACATCAGGTGTGGTATGAGTAGGTAGATTAGTACTGATCTACACATATTTCACTTCAAACACATCCTTTAATCTTGAATAAATCATCTACAAACTTACTGTTCCATTGCTCTCATGTTTTTCAATAATCTCTCTTAGACTTTGTGCTAAGATATCATCACGACATTGCACATCACCACATTCTATATCAGGCTACACATCACCATGTGCTATATCAGGCTACACATCACCATGTTCTATATTAGGCTGCACACCATCACAAATATTCTTTTCACCAACTGCATTTGTTGAATCACAAATGCGTTGGCTTCTACGAGTTGGCAACATTGTATCTTTTCTTTCCTTTTATTTTTTCTCCACATTTTCTTGCCTATAAAACAAAAAAAATCATATTATGTCTTATATACATAAAGATCTTGCCTATAAAATTTCATTAAACACTACTAAACAAATAATATAGTACTTAGTGGATTTACAACTTGCCTGTTTATCAAACCAAGACGTGATAAATATTCATTATTTTTGGCCACTTTTTCTTTATGAAAGTGCTCATAATATGTCACTAAAATTTGAGCATTATGATCACTATCATCTAGTTTGTGCCTTAAAGTCTTTTTCCTCATTTCCTGAAGTCCAAATAAACAATAATGTATAAATCAACAACTTGAATCAGTAGAACAACAGTGGAATATAAGTTTGAATCTTAGATTTTGGACATCAAATGGGATGTTGATTTTAGAAACTAATAAAATTAATCACAAAAACAAAAAAATGTGCCTTGACAAACCAAACATATACTTGATACACTTGATCTGAATGACAAAGAAAAATCAAACTGGAAATAGCCACACAATTGTATTCAATAATATCAACAAACAATTGAAACCAAAACTTTAGTGACCAAATTATAACTTCTTCTCTATTGATCTGTGTAATGCCCCTCCATGCTTCGTCCTAAAGGTGTTGTTGTATGCAGCTTGGTCTTTCTTTGTTGATGTCGTTTTGTGTTCCGTTTTGCAGTTTGGTCTAGTTTTGCATGAGAGCATGTTTATTGAGTATGTACATGATTGTGCTTTGTTTGATTATTTCATTAAAATAGAAAACATCGAATTAAAAGGCTTTGGAATAATCAAATAAAAACCTTTATTAAACCAAAAGAATTAAATTAAAACGAATATTGTGGAAGTATTTATTTAATTTTAATAAATTAGTATTTATCGTTTAAAACAAAATATTGAAATTTTATATATATATATATACTCACTAATGTGTTTGTGCAAACAAACTTTTTGAGAAATTAAATTAATAAAATAAATAGATTAAATAGTTAATTAGGTGTGTGCAGTGGCAAAATATGATTTAAAAATTAGAAATAAATTACAAGTTGAGGAAGTTGTGAAGAGTGGGGGAAGATAAAATGAAAATAAATTAATGAATTTAATGGAGAGGAGGCAGTTACAGATAGTGGAGGAATAAACTAGTTAGTGGGAGTTAACTGCACAGGGGCAATTGGATTATTATTCTTGGAGGAAAAACTGGTTTGGAATGCTTGTTGTGAATATCTTTTGGGGCTTCTTGGAAACTGGTTCTGAAAAGTTTGGAAAGTATTTTGGATTTGGGGATGTTGGAAGCTTTGAGTTTTGTTCTTGAAAACTAATCTTGAATTGGGGGTTCTCTTAAAAGATATCCGGATCTTGGACTTGCTTACTTTGGGTCTTGAAAATTTTAGGGGATTCTTGAATTGCATTTCTGAAGAGGTTTTTGGGGCTTCTGGAGAATTCGTAATCTGCAGCTGGAAACCTGGACTCGACATCAAAAAATTCAGCTTAGTAAATTGGATAACCCCAGGTTCCATTGCTTACACATTCTTGCCTTTGTTTATTTTTGCAATTAAATGATAAGTAAGTAAATGTCAGAATACTGGATTTGTCTGGAAGTTTCTTTAATCGCTTATCAAATATTTTCCTCTGCATATTATTCTTCCTTTTACATTAATTAAAGTAATCTTCCACTCCTGAAGTTTAGGCAGTTGAAACTCACATGGACATAGGCTAGCTTTGTAGATTTCTCTATCCTAACTGGGACCTTAGGCTCTTTATTTTCCTCTTTTGTTCGCAAGTTAGACTGGGGATTTTAATGTTTCCTTTTTTGCTTAACTTGATGAATTAGATATATGGATTAAATTTGTGGTCATGAACTCTGTTTCAGCTGCATTTGAAATGCACACACCCTCGTAGCTCGTCGTTCTTGAAATACCAAGATTTGGCTGTGGGTGATTTGAATTATCTTTTAGCACCGTAATCCTTATAGACGTATTTTGTTATGCGAATGTTGCTGGCCTTTAAGCTCTCTCTTTGAGCGTACCCTGCCGGCGGCTGTAGTTTCAAGTAGCTTATACAATCAGCAGTATTATGAGGCCTTCAATTCAATTTTGTGCATCCAATGCTTACTGTCAATGGCATCTTCACTCTACCTCCGAGTTTTGTGCTCTATCCTCTTCTCACCTCTTAACAGAGGTCGCTGGGAACACATTATTCTTTCGTATTATGGTCGACGACATACACAATGTAAGCTGGCACCATGGACACTAAAAATTATCTTTATATAAGAATTTCCTCTATCTTGTTGGCTTGTAACACTCTCAATGGTGGCTGCATGAAATGGTACCACGAAGCCATATTTCTCACAACATAGACATCGATTCATATCACGATTAGATGGCTTGACAAGGCATGATTTTGGACAGTGAAATCTACATTATTTGTCGCTGTAAATGTATTGTTTGCATCGCTGCATTTAATTGTCTATGAGTTCGATACACATAATAGATTGTACAATAGATTGCATTATCATTCTCGTACTGAGGTTATAAATTGGTACGTGTATTATATATATATCTCTCTATCCTTGCAACTGGTGTTAAATGTGTAAAGTTTCATGCTATTCTTGCACCAAACGTACGCTATCTACAAATTATTGGAGTATTCGATGTATTGGGTTGTAAATGTAAGTTGTAAGCATGTATTAAACTTTAGTTTTCTGCACTCTAAACCATACAGGAGTTGACCATTAGTCGGTGTTTTATCTATATTGGTATTTATATATTTATATAAATTGAGCCCAAAAAGATGAATAGAGCACGACTAGTCTATCCCGACCTTAGTAGATTTATCTCTAAAAAAATTACAATGTGATTCTCATATGTAGAAATGTAATTGGGAGGCTTTGTAAACTGTCAGAAAAGTTTCTTTTCACTTAGGCACGAGATCAATCTTGTTCCAATATTGAATGATTAAATCTAAATGGATATCATAATAAAACTAGATGATTTCGATTCATACTACTCACCTGTGTGTATGTTTATATATATATTTGTTTATGCATGTAAAGTGGTGCGAACCTACTGTAAGTCAATAGTGATACACCCATATTTGTTAATGGATATCAACTGTATTATATCTGAAATTTGGAGAACAGTAGAAGCTTATCTTGCATACGTCGAACCTGTTGTCTGTTGTCGCCTTCATAATGGTATTTGCTTTGTAATGAGTTGAGTCGATATGTAACGATATATATAAATATATATTCAACACGTCCCATACTGTATATTGTGTATTTTCTACAGTTATTGTGCAATTTGTTAATTATGATGTTTCTCTTAAAGTAAGCGATTATATATATAAGTAAATAAAATGATTTTTGTGATATGGAAATTCTGTACTTAGTATTTAATTAGAAATTTTAATAATATTCCAGCTAATATATGTATATGTATCTATATATAAATATATCTCATATATATATATATATATGTACTAATAGTATATATTCTAGTAGGGATTTGTAAATATAGTGAAATATTATACATAGAAGAATACATGTTTCTTGGTTGATAGATTGTATTATAAAAGAAAGAAATAGAGCTATTACACTTGATTGGATGTGGTTATGATAAACATTTTGGAAACTAGAAGAGATTTTTTTATTGGATTTAGATATTTAATTGAGAATTATGAAAAGAGCATTTTGTAAAATCCACTTGTCTCTTATGTTCTTTTATGGTATTAAATTGTTGGTTGAAACAAGCAAATGGTTTTGACTTAGTAATGTATGTGGATGATGTTTCATGTATAAGTCATTTTGTGAAGTCTTCTAGAGCTTGCAATCAGGGTTATTGGTTTGATGTATATGTTGAGCCTTGAAATTTGTTGATGTAATGATTGCCATCTGTTATTGAAAGAGGGATAGCCATGTATTGCTTACTTGCTTCATGGATGATTTTTGTGTGAGATGGTCCATGCCTCGCCGTGGTGTATGTTCTTGCTATTATGAGATTGTGCATATTGGTTTCCCTGTCGTTTCTGTGGGCTTTTATAGTTGTAGAAGAGAGAATGACTTCCAATGGGGGCTGGTGCACAAAGTGGTGTCTAGGACAACCCAGGTGGAAGTTTCCTAATCAAGTGAAAGCTTAATTAATTAACTAGGGGGTTAGGTAGAATTTCACTTAACTAAGATGTTCTGATGCCTCACCCAAGCTTGTAGCACTTGTTCAGGCTAAGGTTGGGTTGGGAAGGCTTGGTCGGCAAGACCAATATCCTTGTTCCCATGAGAGGATAATTGGTCCCACATGTGTTACCCTATGGGGCCGACGTCAAATGTGTGACTGTCATGACAACCATAGATGGGGGCCAACGTCTAGAGGAAGACTGTCAAGACAACCCATACAAAGACCATGCGATGACATTCTCCCTTTCTACGATCTAGCATTTCCTTGTCTTGCATTTTAGTGTTATATATGTGTGTGCCTTTGGAAGTATAGTCATTGTTGTTTGATGTTGTACTACTTACTCTTGTGTGTCTGGTTAGTCTTGTGATGTCTATAGCCCTTTTTTCTGTCAGTGATGGTGGGACCCTTTGCTATCTCCCAACACAGGGGGTGGACCTTCGGGTTCCACACGGTTGGGTGGAAAGTGCTTTGGTCTCCATTGGGTTCCATTCCCTTGTACGTGTTGTGGTGACTTCACTTGATTTGAAGACTTTAGCATTGTACCGACACTTGGGATTTGTTACCTTTGCATTTGTATTGTACCACATTTGATGTATCTTGTGCCTTTCTTGGTGTACCCTCCTCTCTGGTAACGAGGATACATTATTGATTAGAATGAAAATGTTAAGATGTATACTGATGTAACTCTATTATGTGATGGATTATGTACTTAATGTTATTGTATATGTAATGTGGAATGAATGAAATTAGTTAATCTTTTTGTGTACATATTATGGTTGTATCTCATGGATTTACTTGTTTATATGTAATGTGTATATGTGATCTTTAATTGATGTTAGAATTGGTTATTATAATGTTTTATGGTTTTTGTTAATTTAGATAATGGGAACTACGCAATGCAGTCATAAACCTTAGAGGAAATAGGAAAGTATGTAAGGTGATGTTCATTTATAATCGTGTAACATCACACTTTAAAAAAAATGTTTCGTTTTCAGTTGCTAGTGTGTTGTCCTCTAGGGTTCATGGCGGGGCATTACAATCTGCTTCAAAATGATTTTACAATACGTATAAGAAGTCTTTTCTCTTCAAAAAATTATCCTACTACTAATAATTTTTTGATTTGGTCTTGGTTTTCCTTTTATAGATAGATAAGGATAGATACAAGGTTCATACTATTTCATTTCAAAAAATATCTTTTCAGTTACCTAAATCAAAGGTCTTAATTATAGTTATTTACATGTGGTTACATAAAAGTAATGAAAGATAAGAAATGAAGAGAACTCATCATATGTTGAAGTTTAGAGCACTCGCAAGACACCAAAATCCATTAGTCATTGTAAGGTACTTGTGATCATTATGATCTAGCAAGGTCCTCTCTCCATGATAGCATCTTCAATGCTTGGTACTTCACAATTTTTGACACCAGGCCTATTAATCTGGGGGAGCTAGATATGTCTACTCCCATTTGAACACCATATAGTCATTAAGCCATTTATATTCCTGGATCTCTGATATGTGGTCTAGGTGACTTCTTCATCTGCTGTCTAACAATCCTCTAGTCTTTGCAATGAACTTTGACTATCCAGAATCAAATGCAATCATCTCGTCCAACATCAAATTAAAAATATGGAAATTTATATCATGATCTTGTTGTAAACGTGCAATGCAATTTGGGACTACTTGTTTGAACTCACTTTTCCAACTGGTGAAATTGAAATCTTTTAACTGATCAGCTTCTCCAAGCATCCTAGGCACAAAACACTATTTGATTGTATGGAAAGATTTTTTTCTTGTAGTGATCTTATGGATCTCCCCTAACACATATTAGGACTCATCAATCACTAGTTTCACCATCCTCTCTATGGGATTTAAAGCTACAGGTGCATCCACACTTCTCTGTAAGACCTTCTACAATGTGCTCAGTGTATGATGGATAGTTTCCAATTCTTAAACAAAGGATCCAAAATGAGAGAATGGGATTTCATCTATTCTACTACTTGGGACAAGGAAGTATAACATTCATGCACATTTTCTACCGTGTCTATCACCATCTTGATTCTGTGCTCCAAGAATTTTTCTAATGCACCATAGATTTTTTTTCCTTACTTTGGTCTCCTCATTGCACTTCTTTAAGATTTCTATTTATTTGATGCAATACAAGGTGGAGGAACCCTCAATCCAACACAATTTGATTACTCTCCAATAAAGAATGTTGCTTTTAATCACAAAAACACTCAACTTGACTCAATCACTCCTCAAGAGGCTTCTAGCCTTCAAGAGTCAACAAATGGATATATCTTGTAGAGAAGACCTATAAAATACCTTCTTGAAACCCTATAAGACTCACAACATGACTCCACATAACATCCCAACAGATTCACCCAGATTTCTTTGACATAGCTTAGTGATCCAATACACTGCCCTGCTCAAAGGCTACTAAATTAGCCCAAATTAACAAAGGAGGTCCCTCCCAATCACTTGATTCTACTCCAAAAACTATTGGAAGAGGTTTATTGTTACACAAAACAACATATTTCCCAATTATTTTTCCAAGCCATGGCCACTTTGATGCTGTTTTACAAAATCCTCCATTTACATGCCATACACTAGGGTTTTAATGAAAAAACATATACCCGGGCTTACCAAACTCAACTAATGACTCCAACACATCAAATTTACTCTGCATAAGGACAAAAAACCTTTACATATACTGTCCCATCAATCAAATTAACAAAACCCTCTCTGAGCAACACAAATTCTCATGAAAAATGACTCTGTCAGCCCTAGGGCAACATCCAAATCACACAACTCGCTTCCTTTTCCCTCTAAAACATGTAAACACCTATTCTACCATGTGATTTCACCATTCCACTGGGAAACAAACTATAATAGTAAGTGGAATGGCTTAATACATTATTGAAACTTCAATTTATGCACTCACTGTCCTAACATAGGCAGTCTTCAGAAATTAACAAGAAATCCCTCAAATATTATTGTAAACCACTCAAACCTACTTCAACGGAGATTTAAGACATTCCTATACAAATTAAAAATGATTTCAAAACATAACAATAACTGTATGGGCCATACAGTGCTTATAAAGTTTAGAAAACAATGAAAATAATAGAGAAACTCATTGTCTTCTTATTGGAAATATTCAATATAATGTTCAAAAACTTTGTTCGAGCCTTCAAGAGGCAATATATACATTTCCAAATCATAACCAACCTTTCGAATGTACATAACTTACTTTTGAAATGCTTAACCCTTCATATTCCCTCAAAGTTGCATTTTGACAACTTTTATTGACAACTTTACATCTCTTTGCAATTTTGTTTTGATATATGAACTCCAATAACTCCTAGACACCTAAATACATAGAAAATGGTCTTTTAGACCTTATTAAACATAAAAAAACTTTATCACCCCCCTAACTCACTTAGACTCACTCTATGATCCCCTTGATGCACCTTATTAAATTTCACCAAATCACATTTTTCATTAAGGGTGTAGGTGCTCCTACACCATTCTTGCTTCAAGGCCTCTATTTGATCAGTGAAAACATTAGCCTTTTGGGTTGAGGATTGGTACACTACCATTTTAGTACTTTGAGAAGGGCCTACCCCTTTCAGTTGTTGCTTTAGCTTCACATTCTCTATAAACAACCTGTTCACTTCATCATTCATATTTGTTTGTGCTTTTTCATATTCTACAAGTTTATTCTCCAAACTCTTGATAGTTGCTCAAGTGAACATAGTAGAATGCATAGTCATGGTAGCTGCTTCTAAGGCCGAGGTATCTTTGAGGGTCTTTACCATTACACTCCCTCTCATTTCTCGCAGTATGTCCAACAATTTTGGCTTCTCTGTGTTTTTCTGCTTAGCCCAAAAGGCTAAGGTCTCAATTCTTAGATTATATCCCATCCCACTCATGCCTTCCTTTGAATTAAACTCAACCATTAACATGGGGTCTTCTTGATTTCTTACATAATCAAGCAAGAAAATCCTTTTCAAATCCATCTTAGGTATAAGAAAGATATTGCTTTTTAGCACCATTTTCCTAACTTCTTGTGGACTAATGTTAACATCATTTATCCTCAATTCATTGAAATTTTGGGCCACAATTTGATCATGTTGAGATTCCTCAACACCCATCTTGTTGATCTCAACTCTGTCCTCAAACTCTTTCATTTTCATTTTAATCCAAAATTCTTTGAATTATGGGGTGTTTATAAATTCATCATCCTCCATGAATCTAAGGGCTACAATCATTCTTTCATCATCATGCATCTCCTACTCACCCTGTGCATACATATCCACCCTCACCTTTGGATCATGTGCTTTATTTTCATGCTTTCAGAGTGGTTGATCAACTTCAACATCATCTTTTAAGTGCCCTAGCACACTGGCCACCTCCTTTGTATCTCCAACCTCTTCACTTATCTTGTATGATACAAGGGGATTTGGCTCCTGTACCCTTTGTCTCTTGGGCCCTAATTGCTTTGGAGGTGATTCTAGAGAAGCATATTGCATTGAAGGAGTGTTTGGAGGGGGCTTAGAGATTACAACTCCACTTGGTCTTTTGGTAGGAAATTTGGTGGGCTTCTCCAACTCTATTCTTGATTTACCATATAATTTATCAAAATTATCAATCATTAGGTTGATCCTCTTGATGGGATCTTACGTTTCATCTATGTAAAATCCAAAGAAATCGATGTATGTCTTCCTCTTTTCTTCCTCTAATTTTGTTAATATGACCCATTTTCTTCTTTGAAATACTTCTTAGAGAGACAAGCAGTTTCTTATCACATCCTCCTTGTAATCAACATCATGGGTGATCCTAGACTTAGTGAGGATTTTTTTCTCACAAAATTCATGTGGCCTTTGAGGTCAAAGACCCTTTCTCCCCTAGACTCCAAACAATATCTTGTTTTCAAATAATGTTGCAACTCCTCAAGAGTATCAAATCCAACAAATAATTCTTCACATATGATCAAGTTAGGAAAGAATGTGTCTTTCTTTTGTTTATGCATGACCTCCTTCTCCATCCATAACATTTACCACATAAACTCTAAGAAAGCCAACTGGGGAGGAACAAACTTGGGAAAAACATGTGGGGATTGGGTACATCCATATGCTCTTATTACTATAACATTTGGCAAAAATAACCAATCACCAATGTTGTGGGTATGACCTTGCTCTAGCTTTAATGCCAAGGGTCTTAACAGTTGTAGTATTGGTGTATGTAAACTTGGTGATTTATGACCAAGCACAAAAATAATTCTTATTACAAAATCATCATGAAAAATCACATAGTTTCTCCTCTTGCATCTACTGTCCCATATATAACACCAATTTTGAATAGGCAACTGATCACCCTTTTGATCAACCATTCCCAAACACATTCTCCTAGTCCATTTATCATTGTTCTGATATAAAATTAGGAGACACAACAAAGAGTAACATCTGAATGTGATGGGGGATTTATCTTCTCTTACTTGCAAAAATCCTTCATGCAATGCTCTCTCAATGAATGAAGCAAAATCATACTCAATATTTGTCTCAGGGTTTTGGATCCTCCATCCATCACCATTAGGACAATTGGAATCTTCTCTTGAGCATCCATTCCAAGAATTTGACACAAGGAAATATAGGTTCTCTTAAAATATATTTAAAAATCTTCTATAGGAAATGGCTCAATGCGGGAAGAGGAAATAGTTATTCTTCTGTTATTTTCACCCTTCCTCATGTGCATCCATAGGGAGTTCACCACTCTTATAAGTTTTCCTTAACCTATTGTACTCCTCACTTTTTTGCAAGTCGATTTTAGTAAGGGCTTGTTTATTCAAGTTGAAACACTATACAATGGCAGACTTGGTTAATACCACTAGTGGTGGACCATATGTCATCCTTACGGTTCTGGTGGTTGGATGATAGTTTCCTGCCAATACTCTAATGAATTCAACATCTATAACGACATTCAGGACTACTATCTTGGCTAGGTATAGATTCCAAGGGTTCGACACTGGGATTTTGGCATCTCTTTTATCATAAAAATACCAAAACAAATCCCACCCAAAGATGGGAATGATTACATCCCGAAACTCATGAGCTATGTCTCTAAACACTTTCTTAAATGCTTTATCTATTGAATCAGGTAAAATGTCTAGCATGGATTGTTGCAAAGGCATTTTCTTCACCTTGGGTTCTTCCCTCTTACTCATAGGTTCACTCTTCTTAGGTGGCATGGTCTAAAATTTTTACTTCCTTTTGAATTTTCTAAACCCTTATTTGCAGATCCTAGTCAACCAAATGCTTTAGAATTGCTTATGAAGAGTGTTCATGCACTTACTTGGTAATATAGTAGTTACAGAGCTTTTCCTCCTCAAACTACTAAGCTCCTGGAATGACGATCCTTTTGTAAATGATTGCAAAAAATGGTGTTGAATTCTAGATATAATTTCTTCCGAACTCAGTCATTTCAGCATTAATGTCTACTTCGTTCAAAATATTTCATAATCTGTGCCTATTTTGATTTTGAATATATGTCGTTGATCTTAGAAGATCAAATGGTTCATGATAATCAAATAATTACTATCATAGTTGACATAAATGCTTTTTCCAACCTATACTACAGTACAACCATCACTTCTCTTAACCATTGTGGGATGGTGATGTCACATAATATACTCATTTTGGCTATCCTGTTATACCATAGGATTTATTTATGTTATCATTTTTCTACTGCGAGACTGCGATTCTCATACCGCCATACCATACACTTCTTTTATGTTGTAGTTGTTCATTGTGGGACGATAGGTTATACATCCTTATACTGCCATACCACAAGTCCCTTTTAATTTGAAAATATGTTTATTGTGGGGTGGAAGGTTATATAGCTTCATACCACCATACTACACACTTACTTTTGCTTTACAAATTGTTGATCGCGGGATAGCGGGTTACATAACTTAACACCACCATATCACATGTTATTTTAATGACATTTTTTGTTGACTATGGGACAATAGGTTAACCTTCAATAGTTAAGTTGAGATCATACCACCATACTGCAATTTTTATTTTATACAGTCACTGCTTTCCACAGGGTAGCGGTATACTTCTATACTCAAGAGACCTACCACCGCCATCCTACACACATCTTTTATGATTGTCGTGGTATAGCGGTATATAATTACATCTTATTTTCTACCTCACCATGCCGTTGAGGGCCCTTATAACTAAACATCTATGACTGCAGGGGTGTCGTAATGGATTTTTATGAATGTAAGGGCACTGACACATCTTATTTAAGCATATATGATGATTTCTTAAATCTTTGGAACTTGGTGTAGGGGCACCAAGGTTATTGAGAAAGTTTGGTTCTTAGAAGTCTTAAGTTAGTTTTGTGTTTTGAGTTTAGTCTATTGAATAAGGTCACAATAGACTGATTTGTAATGCAATAAGTCATGTTAGTTGGTTTTGGAGTCTTTGGGTTCATTTGTCATATGTTTTGCAATTTTGTCAAAGTTGCTATGTTGTCAAAAAGTTGTAATGTAAAAGTTGTAAAGTGCAAAGATGCTTAAAGAAGGAATACCAATGGTCAATTGGAATGTAGAAGGTAGTTGTGTTGGGAACAAGCAACACTGAGAGGGGAGTGAATCAGTGTTGTGCAAAAATTTAATTTTATTATTTTGATCTTTAACTCACTTAACCATTCAACAAAAAAATATGCATGAATAGAAAGAACACAATCACAACACCATAACACCAGGATTTTTATGTGGAAACCTTGTTAGGGGAAAAACCACGGTGGATGGTCAATCCGCAATATAATATGAGTATACCCAAAAGAAGGTTTACAAAATGGGAATGCACTTGCATTCAGGCACACTGCCTAGAGCTCACTGCTCAAATAAGATAGGCTCACTACCTTACAATGATTTGGATTGAATCCAAAAGAGTGAACTGATAGAATAACATCTACAATTCTTGATTACAGTTCCCGTTAAGCTCTGTAGTCAATCTTATGTCCTTTTGACTGATTCAACAATTTTGCTATGTTCTGCACAAACTCGTTCTACCAAAAACTTTAATGTACAAGTGAAACTGTTAATAATTTCCTAATCGCCCTTCTGATGTTCACAACACACTTCTCCACTTACCACTTCCTCACAAAATTATATAAATGATTATATATATATATATATATATATATCCGCATCAAGGATCTTGTCATTACAAGTCGGCCTCCAATAAAAAAAGAAAAATTCTCCATGTGTCGGCTCAAGTCATGAACAATTTATGATGCACACCCATAAAAGTCAGCCATGACATAGCTTGGACCCAAAACAAAATGCTTAAACATAAAAAAATTTAAACAATTACTCATACATCCACAACACGCCACATTCATTGAGTCGGCCACAATGAGCAAATAAACGGAAAAACATCCTGCCAGATCTCCTAACTCATACATCGATTAATACAACACCACAAAATTAAATAATAAGATAACATACATGGTTAACAAAGTATCTTAGGGATCCAAAACTCAAAAATATGATCCGGTGAAGCAAACAAATCGATGTAGTAACCGGATACCCTGTTCTTCATGCTTTCTGCCGGTAATACTCTGTTCTCAACTCCTTCTGCTGGTATGATCAAGTTCTTATCTGCGGACCAAAGTAGTGACTTCAGTTGCCATCAATGACAACATTAGAAGCCATGTGCCAACAAGTTGGTCAATTTAGGTATTTGGTTCTTGAGTATTGATGTTAAATAGTCCTTTCTCAAGTCGAAGGAGAGGTTAGGGTCTTTGTATTTGGTAGCACAAGCAATAAAATTTCCATATATTCTGCAAATTCTGTGTTTTCTACAGAGAATTCATTGTTGCTTGGGTTTGTATGAATCCATATAGGAAATATTTTCCCAAAGGTGGTTGAATTCAGTGAAGGATTGTTGTAACTCCATTTTGAATCCAATTTGGTGGATTTTCATTAAGCCTAATGGGATTTGTTGACAAATTACTGAGAACGGGTCTACAATTTTTGAATTGAGGGTTTGAGGATTTAAGATGTCTTATTGAATCATTACACCTATTGCACTCTTTGTGGCTTGGTGGAATGAGTCTATTAGGTTAGGTTAAGATGATAGGTTGTGAGTTTTGAGCAGGGAGAAGGAATAAGAGGAGTTTAGGTGTTGTCCCTGCGGTAATTTGAGTGAATTAGGGTATAAAAATGGTGGGTTGAAGTAGTGGTTTGATGAAATATCAGTGTTCAAAGTTTGGTGAAGGCTTGGGAAGATTTGGAAGGTCTATTTTGATGTGTTGGAGGATTTGGTACAGAGTGGAAGAGTTTGGAGGGTGGTTTTCCATGAAACCGTCTTGGTTCATGCATAATCAACCCTAGGATAAGGGTTTATTGGTTTAGTGTTTAGATCTATGTTTTGGTGGCTACAAATTGATGAATCTATGGTTTTTTGGGATGTAGAAGGTCTGAGAATAATAATTTGGGTTTGGGAAATAGATTAAAGAGCACTTGTTTTGTAAAAGTGGCCTAATTGGCCAATTAGGACATCATTGTTGTACTATTTTGATGAGGTTGGTCCAAAGAGACCTATGTGAATTTTGAGATATGTTGTAGTAGGAGAAAAAGGGTGTCTGAAAGTGTAATTGGTTAGTGGGTTCTATTTTTTTTTTGAGATTTGATAAAAAACCTAGGTCTGCAGACCTACTAGTGAAACTGGATGGTTTTGAGAGAAGTAGGTGAGATAGGCATTTAAGAGTTGCAAAGTTGTTTCAAGGGACTTTAATTGTGTTTGGAAATTGATTGCCTCCTAGCCTCTACATCAATTGGTATTAGAGCATAGTTTTGTGATCTATTGTGGTTGAAGAGTTGCAGATTGAAGGTGAGAAGTTGAAAAGTCAAGATGCCTCCAAAGGGGAATAATATGGCTAGAAAGATGCAAGAGATGGAAGAGAAGACTGAGAGGGAGATTAGAAAGTTGAAGGAACTACAAAACATGTTGGTTTTAAGATTGGAAAGTGTTGAAACAGGTTAGAAGAGAGGAATGGTTGTAGGTGATGAAAGGACACTGAAGATGAAGAAGATGAAGAGTATGAAGATGTAGACGAAGAGTTGGATCCTGAAGAACAAAAGATGGAAAGGATCTTAAAGGAAGTAAAAGGAAACAAACATAAGGTAAAAGTTTATTTGCCTATGTATGATGGTAATCTTGATGATGAAGCATTGTTAGATTGGATTGCAACATTAGATAACTATTTTGAATGTGAGGATGTACCTGATGAAGAAAAGGTGAAGATAGAAAAAACAAAATTGAAAGGGCATGCATTAGTTTGGTGGGACTAAGAACAAGCTGAAAGGAGAAGAAAAGGTAAGGCCAAATTTTTTTCATGGGATAGGATGGTAGCCAAATTGAAAGGTAATTTTTTTCCAAGTGATTATACTATCCAAATGTCTAAGAAGCTTCAAGATTTAAAGCAAAGGGAAATGGATGTTAAAAATTATACTAATGAGTTTTATAAGTTGAGCATAAGAGTAGGACACATGGTTGATGATTTAGAAAAGGTGGCTAAATATCTCAGTGGGCTAAGGTTCAACATCCAAGATGAGTTGAGTTTGCACAATCCAAGGACAATTGAAGAATGTTACTAGATGGCTATAAGGACAGAAGAAAAAGTGAAAAGAAGACAAGAAAAGACAACTAGAGGTAGAGGCAACACATCAAGAGGAAGGGGATCATATTCTACTTCAAGACACTCCAATGAAAGCCAAGGAGATGCACATAAAGATCAAGGAAAGTTTTCTGATCAACGTGGTGGATCTAGAGGCTCTAGAGATAGATTTGATGGAGGTAGAAGTTCAAAAACATTTGCAGGTAGGTGCTACAATTGTCAAGAGTTTGGGCATCCAACATACAAGTGTCCTGAGAAGCAAGGGTCTACATCAAGTGGTGGTGAGAGAAGAAGTGAAAGGAGGGATCAAATAGTGCAAGAAGATAAATGTGAAAGTTCAAATTCTCCAAATCTAGTTGTTGCTCCAGAAGTTGGGGAATGTTTGATGGTGAGAAGAACATTACTGCAAGCATCCAAGGAGGAGACGACTCAAAGAAGAAAATTGTTCAAGACCACATGAAAAAGTAAAGGTAAGGTATGCAAAGTTGTGATAGATTCTGGTTCTATTGATAATATGATGTCTAAAGAGATGGTAGATAAACTGAAGTTAGAAGGAATCCCTCAAGAAACACCATATAGAGCATCTTGGGTGAGTAATGATTGATGCAGGAGCATCCTTGGTTCTTGGTAATCTTACATCAACCAAAAATATTTTCTTTCAGTATTTTGTTCTTGTTCTGTCCTTACTCGGTTCATGTTGGTGGATTCATTATATTTGCTCACCAAACCTTGTGGATCTAAATTTCATCATAGACATGTTCATTTTCCTTATTCCAAGATTTGAGCGTGATTGGATCTTTTTCCGGCAAGTTATCGCTTCCATATTTAGTGGCAGTTTCTTGAATCGACACCAGAATACTTTTCAAGCTTGATGGTTAATTTGATCATTGGTGGATCATTCCCCTAGCTTGCGGATCTTAACTATGTGATTTTAAATGTTCCATGGAGTGTCTCGACCTTAATTATAGGTCCACACTTCATCCTATGCATTCACCGAGGAGTAATTCAAATTTGAGGCCGGCCTGCTCATGCACATGTTACATTTTCTTTCATTGGAGATTGTAATAGACTTTGGCCGATGCAGATGTTTCAAGACCTGCGGATGTGATATAAAGCTTGTAATATATCATTAGGAAAGCAATGAATAATAGGTAGATAAGTTCTTGATTCAAATTGTAAGATTTTAGCTCGCATATAGGAGCATATTGGAATGTTGTATTTTTGAACATGTGGTATCATGTCTGTGAGTTGAATCTGTAAGCCCAGATGTTGTCGGCTGATTGTAACTGAGATTTCTATTAATGAGATTTTTTGCATTTTCATTTGCCTCCATATTTTGTATTGCTTTTGTTGTGTTACTCTTGCTGCATGGTCCAGATTGTTCTCTTTGAGGACTCTCCTACCATGGCTGCACCAGATTGGTATCAAAGCGAGTTCGATCCATGAGAGATCGTCAGAATTCACAGAGTCCTATTGAATATTTTTTGTGGGGTGGCGTATTGAGGATCCGACCTATAGTTGCAGAGGACTTGTGTAAATATGGTGGGAAGAAGAAATGTTAGAGGAAATGGAGTGCATGGAAATGCAGACCCAACTTTAATGGAGATGTTGAGAGGAATTGTTGCCACATTAGATGCAGTTGAAATGGCCCAGAGAAGAGGTCAGCCAATTGATGATGTGAGTGATGAAGAGGTAGAAGTACATGAAGAAAGAGGAAGAGAAGGTCAACCTAGCTTGGATCAGGGAGAAGAGAGGTTCATAAGAGCCCTAACTAGAGTGAACACAAAACCACGTTTCAATCCACCAGATTATAATTGTAGGTTGGATTTAGAAGAATTGCTTGATTGGATAACAAATATGGAAAAATATTTTTATTTTGAAGGTAGCACTAAAGATAAGAAGGTGAAATTTTCTTGTACAAAGTTGAAAGGACATGCATCCCTTTGGTGGGAACACTTGCAGACAGATAGATAAAGAAGAGGAAAAGAAAAGAAAAAATCATAGGATCAGATGGTGAATAAGTTGAAAATGAAGTTTATGCCTACAAATTATCAGATCATTTTCTTCTAGAAGTTGCAAAATTTGAAGCAGAAGGAGTCAAGTGTGACAGAGTATACTGAGGAGTTCTAAAAGTTGAATATTAGATCTGGACATTCGAAGGATGAGATCGAGCAAGTAGCTAGATATGTGAATGACTTGAAGTCATCTATACAGGATGAGATTAGTTTGATTAAGTTGCAGAGTGTGGAAGAGACATACCAATGTGCCCTAAAGGAAGAAAAGAAGTTGAATAAAAGACATGAGAAAAGACAAAGAGGAAGAGGTGGAAGTTTTCAGAGAGGAAGAATTTTTACTAGAGGAGGAAGAGGATCTTTTCCATATTAGAATAAGGATAAGGAGGTTAGTAAGAATGACAATTCGTACCATAGAAGTGATGGAAAATCTTACAGAAGAGGAGGATGTGTTGGTTACCGGAATGAAGGTTATAGAAAGGATGATAAGGAGAAAAGAGTATTCGGGGGAACTTGTTATAAGTGTGGTGGAGGACATAGAGAATTTGAATGCAATCAGGGAGAGACAAGTAGAAAGAAAAAAAACAATAGAAGAACAACCTTTGTTGAGGAAGATCATGCTAGATCACCTAACAAACTAGAAGATGGAGAGGTGTTGGTGAATAGAAGAGTATTATGCCAAAGTGAGGTAGAGCAAGAACCGTTGTAAAGAAAGAATTTGTTTCAGACCAGATGCAAGGTAGTTGGAAAAAGTTGTAAAGTGATTGTTGACAGTGGGAGTTCTGAGAACCTAGTTTCTGAAGAGATGGTGACCAAATTGAAGCTGGAAAGATTGAAACACCCGAAACCCTATCAGATAGCATGGATTCAAGATGAGCATAAGATACTGGTAAGTGAACAATGTTTGGTAAATTTGAAGATAGAAAATTACCATGATGAAGTTTTGTGCGATATCATGCCTATAGATGTATGCCATGTTTTGTTGGGAAGACCTTGGCAGTATGATAGAAAAGCTATTCATGGTGGAAAGAAGAACACATATACCATTGTTGCTAATGGGATGAAGCAGTCTTTGTTGCCATTGGAAGATGTTCCTAAAGTTGAGGTTTGTACGAGTGCTAGAATTTGTTTGGTTGATGGAAGGAGATTCTTGGATGGATTGAGACATGAGAGTATGTGTTATGCCTTGGTTCCTAAGAAGGTCGAAGACTTGGAGCATGTAGAAGAAACACTGGCAGAGATAAAGGAGTTGCTGACAAAATATGAGGAGATCATTTCAGATGATGTACCTGATGGATTGCCACAAATGAGGAGTATTAGTCATTGCATGGATCTGATTCCTGGAGTTAATTTTCCTAATAAAGCAACACACCAAATGAAACCCATAGAGAATGAGGAGTTGAATAGAAAAGTGCAAGAATTGTTGAAGAAAGGTTTGATCAGAGAAAGTTTAAGTCACTGTGCAATACCTACTGTGTTAGCACCTAAGAAGGATGGAGAATGGAGGATGTGTACAAACTCTAGAGCCATAAACAAGATCACTGTGAAGTATAGATTTCCTTTGCCTCAGATGGATGACATTATGGATTGTTTGAGTGGAGCTAGATACTTTACAAAGATAGCTTTGAAGAGTGGATATCATCAGACCAAAATCAGAGAAGGGGATGAATGGAAGACAACATTCAAGACAAATGAAGGATTGTATGAGTGGTTGGTGATGCCTTTTGGATTGAAAAATGCACTGAGTACTTTCATGAGGTTGATGAATGAGGTATTAAAGAAATTTTTGGGTAAGTTTGTAATTGTTTATTTGGATGACATATTGATTTTCTGTAAGAGTAGAGAAGAAAATTTGTTGCATATAAGACAAGTTTTGCAGAGATTGAGAGAAGAGCAGTTGCTGATAACCATTAAGAAGTGTAGTTTCATGAAGGAAGAATTGGTATATCTGGGATTTGTGATATCTGTGGATGGATTGAAGATGGATCTTGAGAAGGTAAGAGCAATTTTTGAGTGGCCTACACTGGAAAGCATTGGAGAGGTAAGATCATTTCATGGGTTGGCTAGTTTCTACCGGAAGTTCATTAGGAATTTCAGTTCTATTTGCAGTCCTATGACATAAACAATGAGAGGAGATAAGAATGATTTTAGGTGGACATCTGGAGCAGGCCAAAGTTTTGAGTTGTTGAAGAAGAAGGCGATGAAGCAACCTATGTTGGCTTTACTAGATTTCAGTAAGGTATTCAAGTAGATTGTGATGCAAGTGGAAATGCAATTGGAGCAGTATTGAGTCAAGAAGGAAGACCAGTAGCTTATTTGAGAAGTTGAATGATGCTAGGAGAAGATATTCAGTGTATGATCAGAATTTTTATGCCATAGTTCAAGCCTTGAAGAAATGGATACATTACTTGTTTCCTAAGGAGTTTGTGTTGTATATGGATCATCAGGCTTTGCAATATTTGAATAGTCAAGGTAAGTTGAATTAGAGACACATGAGATGGGTAGAATTCTTGCAGAGTTATACTTTGTTTTGAAGCATAAGAGTGGAAAGTCAAATAGAGTTGTTGATGCTTTGAGTAGGAGAAGGAATTTGCTGACAGAGATGAGAGTGGATGTATTAGGCTTTGATGAATTGAAGAACTTGTATAAGGAAGACCCAGATTTTACAGAACCTTGGAGAGCTTGTAAAGAACTAGTTTTGGAGGATAGGAGCTAGTGGTTGGATTATTTCATTCAGGAGGATATGTTGTTAAGAGGAAATCAATTGTGTATACCCCAGAGTTCAATGAGGGATAACTTGGTGAAAGAAAAACATAATGGAGGATTGTCAGGATACTTTGAAATTGATAAGACAGTAGCATTGGTAAGTGAGAACTACTTTTGGCCACAAATTTATAAGGATGTCAGGAAATTTGTGCAAAGTTGTAGAGTTTGTCAAGTTGCAAAAGGGAGTAGTCAGAATGTTGGATTATATAAGCCTTTGACAGTTCCGGAGAGACCTTGGGAGGATATCAATAGGTATTTCATACTTGGTTTGCCGAAGACACAAAGAGGTAATGATTCTATATTTGTGATAGTGGACAAATTTTCTAAAATGACACATTTCATACCTTGTAAGAAGACAACATATGCAGTACATGTGCAAACTTGTTTTTCAAAGAAGTGGTTAGATTACATGGATTACTTAGGAGTATTGTTTTAGACAAGGATGTAAAGTTTGTTGGTTAATTTTGGAGGACACTTTGGAAGAAGTTAAAGATAGATTTGAAGTTTAGTTCTACTTTTCATCCACAGACTAATGGACAGACAGAGGTAGTGAACAGGAGTTTGGGAAATTTACTGAGATGTTTGGTTGGAGAGAAGACTGGAAGTTGGGATCTAGCCCTTACACAAGTAGATTTTGCTTACAATAATTTAGTGAACAAGAGTACAGGAAAGACACCTTTTGATATTGTTACTGGAGTTCATCCTAGAGTTATATTAGAGTCGAGAGACATCAGTATGGAAGATAAGAGGAGTGCAAAAGCAAAAGAAATTGTAGAACATATGAAAAAAGTGTATACTCAAAGTGAAGGAGCAGTTGGAAAATATGAACCAAAAGTATAAGGAGAAAGCAAATGAGAAGAGGAGACATAAGGAGTTTGAAGTGGTAGATGAAGTGATGGTGTATTTGAGGAAGGAAAGATGTCCAATTGGCGCATACAATAAGCTGAAGATGAGGAAGTTTGGACCCTGTAAGATCTTGAAGAAATTTGATTTAGGAAGTGCATATGGAGTGGAGTTATCGGATAACATGGGTATATCACCTATATTCAACATTGCAGATCTACATCAATACCATGAAGCAGAATTCAATGAAGGCAGTAAAGCAAAATTGGAGAATCAGTTTCCTAAACAACAACTTTGACCGGGCATAACTTGAGCGTTTGAGCTCCTTTTTCGCCCGTTCAAGTTGCGTTGGGTTCCGTTTTCTGAGCTCTTCAAGATGAAGTTTGTTTTGTCAGATTTTGAGACTATGAAATTTTGCACCTTTCTGATTGGCCTTTGTGCTCGGTTTGACCCCAACTTTGATCGGGCATAACTTGAGTGTATGAGCTCCTTTTTCGCCCTTTCAAGTTGCATTGGGTTCAATTTTCTGAGCTCTTCAAGATGACGTTGGTTTTGTCAGATTCTGAGACTGTGAAATTTTTTGCCTTTCTCACTGGCCTTTGTTCCCGGTTTGACCCCAACTTTGACTGGGCATAACTTGAGCGTATGATCTCCTTTTTTGCCCGTTCGAGTTGCATTGGGTTCCATTTTCTGAGCTCTTCAAGATGACATTTGTTTTGTAAGATTATGAGACTATGGAATTTTTTGCCTTTTTGACTAGTGATGCAGGAGCATCTAGGGTGTAAGAGCAATCTTGCATCACCCAAAAAAAATGTTGTTCTTTTCAATAAGGGATAATTTTGCCAGGGTTACTATTTTAGTAAGTTTGCATTTATGCATAGTTGGACATGGAATCTTACATAGACCTCCAGAATGGTAAATTGAAGCCAATGGTGAAGAAATCACTTCAATACCATTTGTCATTTGAGAGATATTGAAATTTTAATTTTCGAAAATCCTAGTAAAATCTTCGAAGTCAATTTTGAGGCACTTAGAGGCTCCAGATGGGCTTGAAAATTGGTGGAAAAAAAAAGTAGTTGGGCTTTAGGCCCTACTTTTTGGCAGAAGATTTCTTGAGAGCTTTCCAAAAAGGTATTATAATAGAAAATCCGACAGTCAGATCAAAAGTTATGACCCCGCCAAATTGTAAGGGGAGTGGCCTTCATCAACTGGTCTATGTACGCAGTTTCACCACAACTTTGACCTGGCATAACTTGAGCGTATGAGCTCCTTTTTTTCCCATTCAAGTTGCGTTGGGTTCTATTTTCTAAGCTCTTCAAGATGACGTTGGTTTCATTAGATTCTAAGACTGAATTTTTCACCTTTCTCACTAGCCTTTGTACTCGGTTTGGCCCCAACTTTGACCAGGCATAACTTGAGCATATGAGCTCCTTTTTCGCCCGTTCAAGTTGCATTGGGTTTCATTTTCTGAGCTTTTGAAGATGACGTTTGTTTCATCAGATTCTAGGACTGTGAAAATTTTCACCTTTCTCACTGGCCTTTATACCCGGTTTGATCCCAACTTTGACCAGGCATAACTTAAGCGTATGAGCGCCTTTTTTGCTCATTCAAGTTGCATTAGGTTCCATTTTTTGAGCTCTTCAAGATAATGTTGGTTTCATTAGATTCTGAGACTACAAATTTTTTTGCCTTTCTTACTGACCACTTTACTCGGTTTGACTCCAACTTTGATCAGGCATAACTTGAGCATATGAACTTCTTTTTCGCCCGTTCAGGTTGCGTTGGGTTCCGTTTTCTGAGCTCTTCAAAATGACGTTGGTTTCATTAGATTCTAAGACTACGAAATTTTTTCGCCTTTCCAACTAGCCTGTGTAATTGGTTTGACCCCAACTTTGACTGGGCATAACTTGAGCGTATGCGATCCTTTTTCGCTTGTTCAAGTTGTGTTGGGTTCCACTTTCTAAGCTCTTCAAGATGATGTTGGTTTCATCAGATTCTAAGACTGAATTTTTTTTTCCTTTCTCACTAGTCTTTGTACCCGGTTTGACCCCAACTTTGACCAGACATAGCTTGAGTGTATGAGCTCCTTTTTCGTCCATTTAGGTTGCATTGGGTTTCATTTTCTGAGCTCTTCTAGATGACGCTGGTTTCTTCAGATTCTGAGACTATCAATTTTTTTTCCTTTCTTTCTCACCTCTTTACGCGGTTTGACCCCAACTTTGATTGGGCATAACTTGAGCGTATGAGCTCCTTTTTCGCCCATTCAAGTTGCATTGGGTTTTGTTTTTTGAGCTCTTCAAGATGACGTTGGTTTCATAATATTTTGAGATTGTGAAATTTTTCACCTTTCTCATTGGCCTTTGTACCTAGTTTGAGCCCAACTTTGGCCAGGCATAACTTGAGCATATGAGCTCATTTTTCGCCCGTTCAGGTTGCATTGGGTTCTGATTTCTAAGCTCTTGAAGTTGATGTTTGTTTCATCAGATTCTGAGACTATGAAATTTTTTGCCTTTCTCACTGCCCTTTGTACCCGGTTCTACCCCAACTTTGATCAAGCATAACTTGAGGGTATGAGCGCCTTTTTTCGCCCGTTCAGGTTGCGTTAGGTTCTGTTTTATGAGCTCTTCAAGATGATGTTGGTTTTGTTAGATTCTAAGATTATGATTTTTTTTGTTTTTCTTACTGGCCACTTTACTCGGTTTGACCCCAACTTTGACTGGGCATAACTTGAGCGTATGAGCTCCTTTTTGCCCGTTCAGGTTGTGTTGGGTTCCATTTTATGTGCTCTTGAAGATGACGTTTGTTTTGTCAGATTCTGAGATTGAATTTTTTTGCTTTTCTCACTGGCCTTTGTACCCGGTTTGACCCCAACTTTGACCGGGCATAACTTGAGCGTATGAGCGCCTTGTTTGCCTGTTCAAGTTGCGTTAGGTTCTATTTTATGAGCTCTTCAAGATGACATTGGTTTTGTCAGATTCTGAGACTATAATTTTTCACCTTTCTTACTGACCACTTTACTCGGTTTGACCCCAACTTTGATCAGGCATAACTTGAGCTTATGAGCTCCTTTTTCGCTCATTCAAGTTGCGTTGGGTTCCGTTTTCTGAGCTCTTCAAAATGATGTTGGTTTCTTCAGATTCTAATACTATGAAGTTTTTTTGCCTTTTCGACTGGCCTGTGTAATTGGTTTGACCCCAACTTTGACCGGGCATAACTTGAGCGTATGAAATCCTTTTTCACCCGTTCAAGTTGCATTGGGTTATGATTTTTGAGCTCTTCAAGATGACGTTGGTTTCGTTAGATTCTGAGATTGTGAAATTTTTTGCCTTTCTCATTGGCCTTTATACCCAATTTGACCCCAACTTTGATTGGGCATAGCTTGAGCGTATGAGCTCGTTTTTCGCCTGTTCAGGTTGCGTTGGGTTTCTTTTTCTAAGATCTTCTAGATGAAATTGGTTTTTTTAGATTCTGAGACTGTCAAATTTTTTGCCTTTCTGTCTCGCCTCTTTATGTTGTTTGACCCCAACTTTGACTGGGCATAACTTGAGTGTATGAGCTCCTTTTTCGCCCGTTCAAGTTGCATTGGGTTCTATTTTTTGAGCATCTTCAAGATGACGTTGGTTTCATAATATTTTGAGACTGTGAAATTTTTTGCCTTTCTCACTGGCATTTGTACCCAGTTTGACCCCAACTTTGACTGGGCATAACTTGAGCACATGAGCTCCTTTTTTGCCCATTCAGGTTGCGTTGGGTTCCATTTTCTGAGCTCTTGAATTTTACATTTGTTTCATCAAATTTTGAGACTATGAAATTTTTGCCTTTCTCACTAGCCTTTGTGCTCGGTTCTACCCCAACTTTGACTGGGCATAACTTGAGGGTATGAGCACCTTTTTCACCCATTCAAGTTGCGTTAGGTTCTATTTTCTGAGCTCTTCAAGATGACATTGGTTTCCTCAAATTCTAAGTTTGTGAATTTTTTTCCTTTCTTATTGGCCACTTTACTCGGTTTGACCCCAACTTTGAGGACTTTACCAAAAATAATGATTCTTTTAGATTCGGTAACAAAACTCAATGATATGCATGATTTAGATCAAACATCATAATGATTTTGAGTCCGATGTCAAAACCTTATGCCAACACACATTATTGCCACATCATAACAAAATATATGTCGTCGGTGCCATATCACTAAGTCAACCACCGATGACCATTCAAATAAAATACCTTGCACTGCCAAACCTTCACGTGGTTTATGTGACTGCCCGATATAAGAATAAAGCCCGAAACATTAACCAAGTTTTCCATATGACTTTTGATAATGTCATCTCCTTTTAATGAAATGAAATGTAATTAACACCGATCCATATACAATATAAACCATGAATACAAGTTTATTGCCAAAGCCATATGACAATATGTAATAACAATGCCACCAAGAAAATGTGAACAAACAATCACATTAAAAATGTAACAAGGAAGGCCAAGATCACCTCAGAGTATGTGAAAAATCTGATTCTATAAATGCTGCAAGCACTAATGAATCATATGTTCTTGAAAACTCATACCAAATACCTCATGATAAACAAACCATATGCCTCATGTTCATGCCTTGCCAAAATGAAACGAATCATATATTCCTAAAAAATCATACCATATACCTCATGTGCATGTCCTGTCATAATGAACACACATTAAACATTAGTACCATATACCTCATGTGAAAAAAAATACATGCCACCAAAACCAAACCAACACAACAA
This sequence comes from Sequoia sempervirens, assembly GCA_007258455.2. NCBI lineage: Eukaryota > Viridiplantae > Streptophyta > Pinopsida > Cupressales > Cupressaceae > Sequoia > Sequoia sempervirens. The sequence continues at coordinate 195,111,524 of VDFB02105785.1, read as the reverse complement.
TGGAGATCATCTATGTATCATCTATTATCCTTGGGAATCAATATGTCTCAAAAGTCATCATTGTGATCTACAAGTAAAGATCAAGCTGACCATAAGATATCATTGGCAAGATTATCATTGTATCAAGCTAACCTTAAGATTTCATTGTGAACCTTAGGATGCTTAAATCATCAAAGCCTATTTTTTTTGACATCAAGGACAATCCAATAAATAAACAATTGAAAGCCGAAAAACTCCCCCTTTGTCCTTGATGGAAAAACACACAATCTCTCCCCATTTTTGCCTCAATGACAAAGAATACAACGAGGAGAATGTGAGATGCCATAGAACAACTGAAACCAACAAAGTTGTCCAACACAAAAACCAGCTGCAAATGGAGCAAATGAAAATATATAAGAGAGATGGGAATGAAAACATGTAGAAGCAAGCCCCCCTACAAAGAAGCTCTAGCAAAACTGGTATCATTACTCCTCTTTGAGTACCACACTTGAACAAGAATAGAGAGAATTCAATAAGTAGAAATGCAATTATTCAAGCTGTTCCAGATGAAGCCTTGATTAAACAACACCACACTATGCACATTATAAGCATACAATTTCTGAATCAACTAAATCTCATAAGATGATAAACATCATATCATGCCAGAACCAACTTCCTTTTGTATAGCAACAAATCACTGTCAAAGAACCAATGTCTCAAGCAAGAGTTGAGATATTAACCAACTTAGTATCAAGCATGAATCAAGGAAGCATAAAACACTGTCACCTATCTTACCAATTGTACTGAACCATGTCAACAAAATAATGATCAACTGTGTGAACCAACAAAGTAATGTCACTTGCAAGCTAAGACCATGAACTGCCAAGTAACAAAAAAGAAATGTTATACCAAAGCACCTATTCCATTGTACTACCACTATCCAAGAAACCTTTCAAAGATCCAAATCCAAAACTCAAACCAAGGGTAACTATCCCTGTGTATCAATATTAGAAAACAAAGCACTGTTAACCAATGTCAATGTTTCATCTTTCCCTTTGTCACAAAGATATTACTTGCTCCCCCTAAGTAACATTTGGTCAAAGCCACAATAATGTTCAAGTAGCCTTCCACAAATCATCATTAAGACCATATCTAACAACTGAGCCCTTCTCATCTTTTGATAATAACGTTAAAGAAGTTACAAGAAAGAACTATTATCACCAGGCAGTAGGATATTCCACAAGTAATATTGAAAGTTTTGCATGACTCTATTGTTTTCATATACCAAGCAGTTGTGATACATCATCATCAAGCAAAGTTTCAATGACCATCCTTGAGCAAGGTTCCAAAAACTATTTTATTGTGTATGGCAAAAACAACACCACTATAAAGCCACTGCTCACATCACAAAACAAAACATGCTTGATATACTATGTCAATAAAAAATAATCTGAATGGTCAAGCATATCATTGTAACACTCAAGATTCATTGTTTTTAAAAACTGTAACTTACTGCAAATGATAAGCATGATTACCACCATTTAATAAAAAAAATAGCACTGTCCATTTTTATGTAAGATAACTTCAACATAACACTTCACTAACTCCATAGTCTTTCCATTAAATATTGCTTACCAAAATACAAATATTTGAAAGATGGACTTAGGAAAGCACTGAAATGATCAGACATAGCATCATTGAACTCAATGAAGCAACTAGTAACATGAAATTACACTGTTAAACTAAATAAGTATATCTTGTTATCATGAACCCAAATACAGTGTAGACTAGCTCCAATGCAAAGTGTCTACTCTTCAATATTTGTGTGCCTCACACACACATCTCCATTTCCATGCTTATGTGGTTTCATAACATTAAACATTGAAACCATTGGAAAATATACCAACAACATGCTGTTATCAGAACAAATTACTTAACAAAATATATAGAGAATGCAATGATAAGTAGATGATTGTGTTATAAACTTTCTTTTCCAATATCATTACTTACCACGAATGGAAAAATCTTGACATCTCATGTTGATAAACCATCCACTGAATACCAAGATTTATACATTGTCATTTGAACAAAAATGTTGTCAACAACCTGTTACCAATTTTTTTGCCACAACTCGATTGGTGGAGTTGGCTGAACATTATTATATCTTAAGGTGAAATTGCAGATTATGTTTAGTGATGTTTGCATCATGTTCGTTATTCATTAAGTGACAGTTGTGCATTAAGAAGAGACAACTGAATTTCAATGTGCTATTCAAATATTCCAGAATTAAATGAAGTACAAAATTGAGCATATAAACAATAGAGCATTTTTAAATGCTTTCATATTTCATGAAAAGATTCATATTTACATAGCTTCATTTGATTGCAATAATCTAAATTATATTACAACATTGCATTGGAATGCATTTTCTTCTCGAAATGAAAAGCATAAGATGAAATCAAATATCCACACAAGCTGTGGATGTGACTGTCGCAATGGACCATTAATAGTACACTACACTATGGAAGATGCGAAAGAATAAATCACATAAGTAAACGACATAATCATCATTGCCTGTTTTGTCCGATGGTTGACGATGAATGGTGCACCTTTGTCTTCTCGAGCTCTGTCGACCTGTAAGAGAAAAGAGGGAGATGTCAGTGGCTCCGATTATGAAGATACCTATATGAGTCACCAACAATAGTGCAACCTACTATCAATCATACATTGAAACAATCAAGAAGTACACAAGAAGTGAGCTGAAGGAGAAACAACAATATGATCATTGTATCTTGTTTTTATGCTAACATTGTTTGTTTCCTTGTGTAGGTATAGGTAAAGTCACAAAGCTGATCATTATTCGAAGACCAAGCATGTGGAGAAAAATGGGCTCCCACGAGGGTAGAGCTTGGCATGCTTCCCTACTCATTACAGGTGGGCTGATAAAGAGATCGTATCATCATACTCATCAAAAGAAATGATATACAACTGAAAGAGTTAAACAAAATTATCTATCAAGCATTAAACCAACTGTGCATTCATAATGATCAGGTGGATAATTTCTGAAAGCTACAGGTGAACAGTGAGTTTAATCCGCTCAATCATCTAACTGAGTTCATTTATACCAAACATTGTTGTATGGTTCACATTCTTTTATGCAGTGTTATTTGTCCATCATGATCAGTTTCAGTTCATCAGTGTTTTTTCTCATAGGCAAGGATAGTGAACATGCATATATTATGCCTTAATGAAGAGTTTTGTTTCAATTTTCATCACATAAGAGGATAGATTTATAGAACAGGTTGTTAAGTGGAACATAAAAATGCATGAAGAGTACCAGGTTGAAGCCCAAGGGTATGGGAGGATAGACAATGCAGTCAGATAATAAATGAATGATTAGTTTCAGCTTGACTGATAATACAATGTAGCATTAGGAGATGCCATATGAAATGATCATTCTAGAATGATAAGGAAAGGACAAGCATAACAAAGGTGTCTTAGAGGTGTTAATCATGCACTAAAAAATCAAGTATGATGTAGTCCATAATATTACAATGTTTCAATTTAAAATCTCTACATAAGTCCAAGAACAGAAAGAAAATGTTGTTGTATGGTAGAGTTAAGGAATCCAAAAAGAACAATGTTGTGTACAAAGAAAACATCATGGGGATAGTAATACATTCAGAGGTACTTCTCTTCACAACAGAAAAATACAAGATTATGTTTAAAAGTAAAGAATTTGAATGCTAAAGAAGCCCAGTTTTACACAATTATTGAAATGTACAGACTTTTCATATCACAAATGAGTTTGCATGGTGGGAGATTTATTCTATTATATCTTCAAAGAGTTACAAGTAGCAAGAAAATAGACATGAACATATTTGGAAAAGATTCGGATACACAAGTTTCATTTCTAGAATAAGTAGGTTTACAAAAGCATGATAGTTCAAAACATAGCTTGTCAATGATGCCTGAAGTGTAAACAGAGGGCGCAAGAGGAGCTTTTAGAATGCAGATATGTGAAAGTTTCAGGCAACGAGAAACCAAAGGAATATCAAGTTTTTCAATGCAATACAATACAGGATGTATGTATTCAAGATACTATATACCCATGAGAAGGTCTTGTTAAAGACAAAATTTATACAACATTTCCATGAAGGAAGCTGAAGAAAAGTGGAAATACCATGAGAATCGGGTTCAGATTTTTTACACATACAATTTTGTTGTTTTCTCATATACTCACAATTGTTTTCAGATTTACATATGGATATCACAGTTTTCAGAAAATGCATGGGCCTCTATATAAATTCAGTATTTCCTCATTACTGTTTGTTTACCCATTTTGGGGTTTCGGGTCAAGTATACAAATTTTCATTATTTCCAATCAACCCATATGGGTTTTCTTTCTCAGAACAACAAGTTAAATGTTTTATCATATGGGAGTTTTCAGACAAATGCACAGTTTTCCTCTAAATGTCAAGTACTCATATGGAGGAGATTAAAATTCCAGAATGACAAAAGAAAAGCCAGATTTTGCTTGACTACACAAGGTCCTTTTCAGAAAGCCCACATTGGGGTTTGAGAGACAGTTCCGAATATTACAATTTTTAGTTCACCCATGTGAGGGTTCAATGAGAAAGTCACAGAAGTTTCAAGTAAAACACCAACCATCGTGGGTCGAGCTGATAAATTGAATGCAAACGAATATACAAAGTACCCACATTTGGGTTTTGTTTTAAATACAAAAATTGCAACTTGTAGGGAGTACCCATGTGTGGATTTTTCAAAGAAATAACAAAATACAGAAGGTCAAGTTTCAGAAATGGACAATATCGGTTTTCATTCAATACCCATGAGAGGTTTGAGCTAGAGTACAATTTTTCCATATACCCACACCGTGCTATTACAAGAAAGACAAAATGCAATGTTTTCTTCAAATTAATGAACACCCATATGGTGTTTTACTTCAGAATGTTGAGTGTACACTTTTGCCTTTGGGTCGAGCCTTGAAGCTTATAAAGAAATTCATTTTATCTATGAGTATGGCACGGTCAGCCACTGGAGCTTTCAACTTCAGCTTTAGAGCGATATCTCATGGCGGCCAGTGAAAATAAAGAACACAGAAATAACAAATATAAGCATAGAAAGTATAAACAAGGGCCTTAGAAATTGTCTTAGCCGCGGCTATAGACCAAGAAAATTAGGAAGTGAAGCCACAAAAGTTACAGACCAAGAGGCTCACCTTGTGTAGAGAGAGGAAGACAAAATCCATGAGCAAGCTCTCTCATGGAGCTTCCAGTCGAAGCTCAAACCCAAGCTCATGTATGTCGGCCAGTGAGTAGAAGGAGCCACAAAATATCAAAAGCAAAGCACATAAAATAAAATGAAGGCATCAGATAGTCATCCCATGGCCGCAGCCTGTGAGGCTTTCATTTTCATCAAAGGCTCAAGGAATGAAGAAAAAACAATCAATAACACTTACTATGAGCTATGCAAGCCGAGTGTGATCAAAATCAGAGAGAAAGAAAGCTCGATTGAAGGCTCGAATAGAAGTTTCCAGCTGAAACCCTAGCCATACTTGGCAGCATGCTCTCTCAGGAAGAGCTCCATTTTTTTTTCCAAGTAATGAGTGCAAAATGAAATGATTTAGGGTTTGACTTCTTTTTTCCATGCCCTAATTTGACCCAACATTATAATTGTTTAGAATATTCATGTTTGTTAATAAGCATGTGGGTTATTTTAAATTAGGGTGGCTTTGCATTATGATTCATTCAAAGTCTGAAGTTTAATATTAGAGGGGGCCGAATTCATATACCTAGGTCGATACATTAAGTCTTTAGGGCTTATATCTTGTGCCTTAGAAAAATTAGAAGATTTGGTATGAATGGTGAATACCTTATGACCTAGAAGTGGATATTTTTATCACTTAGGTTTTTGTATTCTCAAAGAAAATCAATTGTCTACTTAGGGTTTTTGTTTTAATTGATTTTAGAGAAATCAATTGGAGATATTGATGTGAGGATGATATGTATTGATATTTTTATGAATTTTTAAGAGAAAAATCAAAGTGTTGTAATGGAGAAATAAGACGTATTTCTTTTTGCAAAAGATTTTATAATCTTTAATTGCAAAAATGGATAAATTGTCAAATCTACAAATCTGTAAAGCAGAATTGTAAAATAATCTCTTATAAATTGTTTTATGATTTCTTGCTATTTTTAGTAGATTATTGTTGAATTTTCCCCTTGGTCGGATTTGGGTCTCATCTTGGAGAGATAAGGTGTTTTTCTGGCTTTTAAAGCAGATTCAACCTATTTTTAGAGGCTTGACAGTTTGATCATAATGCTTGTATGCTTTTTTCTGCTTTTATGCAGTTTTTGAGACAGTTTGAAGCTTTTTTCTTTGAGCTTCTTTGTGAGCTTGGATTAGGGTTTCTTGAGAGTTATATCTTTGAAAAGACTTAGTATTTTTGTCTCTCCTTCTCAGTTCAGATTTTAGTTCCTGCTCATACACATTTTTGAGCTTGTGAATCCTTTTTGTACTCAGTTTCAGATAGACACTCTTTCAGTTTCAATAATACAACAGAGTTCTTCTTTCCATTTTCTTGTCTCAAGACTGGTAACTATAGTTTGATGCCTTTGTGTTTTCAAATTTGAAGCCTTAATGTCCTGCTTTTATGAGTTTTCTGCATAGGATTTCATGTTTTCAGGTTGTATGATGTATTCGATGTCCGTGAATCTTCATATGAATTATTGATGAAATCATGTATCGATGAGATTGTGAGAACTATTGTAATAGAGAAATTGTTGTGAGTGGAAAAATCTGGTTTCTTTCAGAATTAACAAGTTAATCATCAGTAGTTATAAGTTTTGATTTCAGTCCATCTTTCTAACTCTTTCCTTCAAAAGCATTATTTAGAATAGGATTTATCATTCGAAGAACCAACTCACTCTGGAGATTCCTTCTTCGTTCAGACCACCCACATCTGAAGAAGGTTTCCATGTTTCAGTGGATTGCTGAATCTTGCATTCAATAGGGTGAAAATCTATTGACAACACAACCAACACACCACTATCAATATCTAATATGAATCATTATCTTATGTGACTGAGAGCTCCTGCAGTTTATAATGACTCAAGCCCAAGAAAGAAGCATCAATATGTTGTTTTCTAATTTGTTTATCATGCTTCAAGGAAGACACCAAGAATCCAAATCCAAAATATATCAAACATGAAACAAATAATTGCATCAAGGATGAACATTGTTCTAAGAGTGCAATTTTTTGTCACCAAACACATTACCAAGTCTGCAACCTCTTGCCACTTTTATTATGAATACACAACTCCAGATTAGTATGGATGACCTGTATCACCAACTTTTGAAGATCAATATCATTGCTATCTAGTAGAAACTCTGTTAAAGAAGAGTCATGTCCACCAGAAATCTGTTAAACAAATGACTGCACAAACAAATTTCCAGAATCAACAATATTTAGAGATGTATCATGGTTTGTTCAAACAAAGGTACTTGTCAAACACTTATGTAATACCTCACCACTAGATCATATGACTGACATATATCATCCAATCATCAACTTAGCTTGTGAACCATAAAGAAACACCATGAACACTGCTTATGATATGCAACATAAAATATGTGTTCCTTTACTACAACCTTCAATTATCATGCATTCATTTTGATTTTTCACCTCTTGAATCCTGTTTTCTTCTCCATACTTGTATAGGATTTTTCTTCTCCTTACTCAAGGTATTCTTTTGCTTTTGTTTGAACATGTAGTCCCTAGATGGATTTAGCAAACTTTTCTTACACCATTGTGCTTTGTGTCCAAGCCCATTACACCTATAACATATAATAGTGTTATCTAGACCAAAGAGAGGATAATTTCTTCTAGACATGTTGTATGAACCTCTCTTGACATTCTTCACATGATTATGACTTTTATTCACCCAACAATTTCTTGCTCTATATCCATAAGCATTACAAAAATAGCAATAGCCTTGAAATTGAGAGTGGTTATACCTGAGAAATGGAGATCTTGATGGTATTTTTGTCCTTTCATCAACCCATTTATCTTTTGTCTAAGCAGCAACAATATGGTGACCAATATCAACCTTCACTCTTGGTGTTTTCTTAGTTGTAAACTTCTTTCCATCTGCACTAGCAAACATTGTCTCATGTTTAGATTCTTCTGCAGAGCTTTGTCCAACTTCATATCCCACTCTTGTAGGATCTTTAAAATGCTTTTGTCTGCCAATCATCTCATTCAATAAATTAGTACTATGATAAAAATTTTGACTTTTACCTAATTGAACTTTGACACTTTTAAGCTCTTTCCTTAATGCAATTACTTCTTCAAATTTTAGACATTCAATATTTTTAACCTCCAAATCAGATCTTACAACATCTGCTATCCTTTTTTACATTCTTCAATTTCAACTTTTTGACTTATAATCATGTCATCTTTAAGAGTTCTTTTAACAAGGAATCATTATCTGAACTTTTCCTCAATGAATTAATCTCATTTTTGAGTTTATTACACAATTCATCCTTGTCTTTTAACTTGGCTTCCAATCCTTCTTCAGTCTTTTTTCTATCAACCATTTGGGCTTTCAGAAATTCAATAATCTTTTTATCATCATTATGATCTTGTATTACAACTTTATTAACATTGACACTTTCTTATAGGCGTACCTTAAGATCCTGATTTTCTTTTCTAAGCCTCTTAAGTTCATCTAAGGCAGCAAGCAGTTCTTCCTCCAAATCAACCTCAAATTCATCACCTTCATATTCCTTTTCACTTACTAAGTGAACTTCTTCTTCTCCAACTATAGGATCACATTTAGTATTAATTGGCAAGGATGCTACTTCACTAGACTTGACACTAGTGTTTTTCTTCTGACTTCTTTTTCTTTTGCACTTACCCATAGTACTCCTCTTAACAAGAACTTGGTTGAACTTAATTTGGTTAGGATTATGCAAGAGTCTAGCTCTTTACACCAACATCAATCGAAATCAGATATGTTTTCATAAAACACATAGAATGTACCAACAGACATAAATACCTTCTTGAACTTGTGACATATTTGACAAAATTCCTAGACCAGAATCAACCCTAGGTTGATTAGACCTATATGAGGACCCTGTGCTTTGATACCAATTGTTGGAAGACTGAAATCACTGAGAGGGGGGGTGAATGAGTGATTTATGAAAGTCACAAAAAATTACAAAAACAAGAATTTGTGTTTGCTTTTGAACCAAGAGGACAAATGATAGTTTGTGAAGCAAACTTGACTTGGGCATTAAATACAAATTAGGTATATGAATAAAACATTGTCATGAATTAAGACAAAGACTAAACCAAATGAGTAATTTTATACTCTCTCTTCTATCAGAGTTTAGAACAATGACATTTTGATATAAACATTTGCAAAAGTGAAGAAAAGCCAAAAGACCAAATGATTGTTTATAGAGCAGATTTTACTAGTGCTAAACAACATTGTATTTGCATTAACCATGAATCAAATAGACATATCATCACTAAAGGCTGAAGACAAGATGTTTTACACATTCACATGTATCAGAGCCCACAATAGAACCTTCTATGCATGATATGTTGACTTAAACATCGACAGAGATGCAAGACTGAAATTTAACAACATTTAATGCAACTGATAATATATTGAGATTAAGCAAATAAGAACAATCACACACAGAATCATCACATAACACAATGTTTTATCTTGAGTGGAAAACCCTCTTGGGGAATAAAAACCACTCGAAAATATATCACTTTATTTAGATAGAGCACCAACTCTACAAAGTTCAGGAGCACCCACTCCAAGGAGCACCAATCCCTCACTGATTTAGAGCACCAACTCTAGGAGCACCAACCCCTTTTACAAAATTATAGCATTCTATCAGAACTCTAGAAGTGCAAGTCTTTGCAACCCTAGAATTACAATAGAAGACCAAGCATATTCTCATTCAGTTCATTGAAGAATGTTGTGCATCAACATCTTCTCAACAAGTTAACAGATCTTCAATACAGAATGATATTCAGTATAAAAAATAATCTCTTAAAGAGTATTCATAAAATCTCTTTTTCTTCACTTCACAAAAATGCCTCATCTCCCCAAACAAATACCAAAACACCCCTCTTTTTTTAAAATGGATACAAAATCTCTGAATTCAGTTTTGTAACTGTCAAGAACAACTCAGGTTAGGGTTTTAAAGAGCAACCCTAAACAAAATTTCAGTTATAAATCGAGCTTCAAAATGTATTAACTCACTTTAATCTTTTCTTTAAAAAAACAGGAGTAAAAACCCGATTATGTAATGAATAAAACAAACAAATACCAGACAAAGCCCGATGAAGTCAACTGCAATTGATCAGCTGAAGCAGCCATTGCCACTACCTCAACAACCACCAAGTTCTTGCTGGCTCGTAAACTATTTTCCATGTTTGCAACTAACTCTTTAACTCCTTTAACGTTGGTCAAGAGAAAAATAGATTTACAATATTCTCATGGCGGCTAGAGTTCAGAACAATGCATGTTAAGTTTTTCCCTAGTTTTTACTTCGAGTCCTTTGAGGAATTTACCAAAAATAATGATGCTTTTAGATCCGGTAACAAAACTCAATGATATGCATGATTTAGAGCAAACATCATAATGATTTTGAGTCCGATGTCAAAACCTTATGCCAACACACATTGTTGCCACATCATAACCAACTATATGTTGTCGGTGCCAAATCACTAAGTCAACCACCAATGATCATTCAAATACAATACCTTGCGCTGCCAAGCCTTCACATGGTTTATGTGACTGCCCGATATAAGCATAAAGCCTGAAACATTAACCAAGTCTGCCATATGCCTTTTGATAAAGTCATCTACTTTTAATGAAATGAAATGTAATTAAGACCGATCCATATACAATATAAACCATGAATACAAGTTTATTGCCAAAGCCATATGACAATATGTAATAACAATGCCACCAAGAAAATGTGAACAAACAATCACATTAAAAATGTAACAAGGAAGGCCAAGATCACCTCAGAGTATGCGAACAATCTGAGTCTGTAAATGCTGCAAGCACTAATGAATCATATGTTCTTGAAAACTCGTACCATATACCTCATGATAAACAAACCATATGCCTCATGTTCATGCCTTTCCAAAATGAAACGAATCATATATTCCTAAAAAATCATACCATATACCTCATGTGCATGTCCTGTCATAATGAACACACATTAAACATTAGTACCCATATACCTCATGTGAAAAAAAAATACATGCCACCAAAACCAAACCAACACAACAATGGAGATCATCTGTGTATCATTTATTATCCTTGGCAATCAATATGTCTCAAAAGTCACCATTGTGATCTACAAGTAAAGATCAAGCTGACCATAAGATATCATTGTCTGAACTCTTCAAGATGACGTTGGTTTGCTTTTCTGAGCTCTTCAAGATGATGTTGGTTTCGTAAGGTTTTGAGACTAATTTTTTTTGCCTTTCTCAATGGCCTTTGTATCTGGTTTGACCCCAACTTTGACCGGGAATAACTTGAGTGTGTATGAACTCCTTTTTCTCCCATTCAGGTTGCATTGGCTTCCATTTTCTGAGCTCTTGAAGTTTACATTTGTTTCGTTAGATTCTGAGACTGTGAAATTTTTCGCCTTTCTCACTGCTTTTGTACCTGGTTCCACCTCAACTTTGATCGGGCATAACTTGAGCGTATGAGCGCCCTTTTTGCTTGGTCAAGTTGTGTTAGGTTCTGTTTCCTGAGCTCTTTAAGATGACGTTGGCTTCATCAGATTCTAAGACTGAATTTTTTTGCCTTTCTTACTAGCTTTTACTTGATTTGACCCCAAATTTGACTTGGCATAACTTGAGTGTATGAGCTCCTTTTTCACCCGTTCAAGTTGCGTTGGGTTTAGTTTTCTAAGCTCTTCAAAATGACGTTGGTTTCGTCAAATTCCGAGATTGTGAAATTTTTTGCCTTTTTGTCTAGCCTCTATACTCGGTTTGACCCCAACTTTGACTGGGCATAACTTGAGCGTATGAACTCCTTTTTCGCCTGTTCAAGTTGCATTGGGTTTCATTTTCTGAGCTCTTTAAGATGACGTTGGTTTCGTAAGATTTTGAGACTGTGAAATTTTTGTACCCAGTTTGACCCCAACTTTGACTAGTCATAACTTGAGCCTATGAGCTCCTTTTTCATTCGTTCAAGTTACGTTGGGTTTCATTTTTTGAGCTCTTGATGTTGACGTTTGTTTCGTCAGATTATGAGACTGTGAAATTTTTCGCCTTTCTCACTGGCCTTTGTACCAGTTCTACCCTAACTTTGACCAGGCGTAACTTGAGCGTATGACGCCTTTTTCGCCCATTCAAGTTGCGTTAGGTTCCATTTTTTGAGCTCTTCAAGATGACGTTGGCTTCATCAAATTCTAAGATTGTGAAATTTTTTGACTTTCTTACTGGGCTTTACTCAGTTTGACCCCAACTTTGACCGGACACTTAAGCATATGAGCTCCTTTTTCGCTCATTCAAGTTGCATTGGGTTTCGTTTTCTAAGCTCTTCAAAATGACATTGGTTTTGTCAGATTCTGAGATTGTGAAATTTTTAGCCTTTCCCACTAGCCTGTGTAATCGGTTTGACCATAATTTTGACTGGGCATAACTTGAGTGTATGAGTTCCTTTTTTGCCTGTTCAAGTTGCGTTGGGTTCCGCTTTCTAAGCTCTTCAAGATGACGTTTGTTTCGTCAGATTATGAGACTATGAAATTTTGCGCCTTTCTGATTGGCCTTTGTACTCTGTTTGACCCCAACTTTGACCAAGCATAACTTGAGCGTATGAGCTCCTTTTTCACCCTTCAAAATTTTGAGACTGTGAAATTTTTTGCCTTTCTGACTAGTGATGTAGGAGCATCTAGGGTGTAAGAGCAATCTTGCATCACTAAAAAAAAATGTTGTCTCTTTTCAATAAGGGCTAATTTTGCGAGGGTTACTATTTTAGTAAGTTTGCATTTCTGCATAGTTGGACACAAAATCTTACACAGACCTCCAGAATGGTAAATTGAAGCCAATGGTGGAAAAATCACTTCAATACCATGTCATTCGAGAGATATTGAAATTTTAATTTTCAAAAATCCTAGTAAAATCTTCGAAGTCAATTTTGGGGCACTTAGAGGCTCTGGATGGGCCTGAAAATTGGTGGAAAATGAAAGTAGCTTTAGGCCCTACTTTTTAGTGGAAGATTTCTTGAGACCTTTCCGAAAAGGTATTATAATAGAAGATCTGACAGTCAGATCAAAAGTTATGACCCCGCCAAATTGTAAGGGGAGTGACTTTCATCAACTGGCCTATGTACCTAGTTTGACCCCAACTTTGACCGGGCATAACTTGAGTGTATGAACTCCTTTTTCGCCCATTCAAGTTGAGTTGGGTTCCATTTTTTGAGCTCTTCAAGATAATGTTGGTTTCGTAAGATTTTGAGACTGTGAAATTTTTTGCCTTTCTCACTAGCCTTTGAACCCGGTTTGACCCCAACTTTGACCGGGCATAACTTGAGCGTATGAGCTCCTTTTTCGCCCTTTCAGGTTGCGTTGGATTCTGTTTTATGAGCTCTTGAAGTTGTTTGTTTTGTCAAATTTTGAGACTGCAAAATTTTTTGCCTTTCTCACTGGCCTTTGTACCCGGTTCTACCCCAACTTTGACCGGACATAACCTGAGCGTATGAGCACCTTTTTCGCCCGTTCAAGTTGCTTTTGGTTCCTTTTATGAGCTCTTCAAGATGACATTGGTTTTGTCAGATTCTAAGACTGATATTTTTCACTTGTCTTATTGGCCACTTTACTCAATTTGACTCCAACTTTGACCGGGCATAACTTGAGCGTATGAGCTCCTTTTTCGCCCGTTCAAGTTGCGTTGGGTTCCGCTTTCTGAGCTCTTCAAGATGATGTTGGTTTCGTCAGATTATGAGATTGTGATTTTTTTTGCATTTCTAACTAGCCTTTGTACCCAGTTTGACCCCAACTTTGACCGGGCATAACTTGAGCGTATAAGCTCCTTTTTCGCCCGTTTAAGTTGCGTTGGGTTCTATTTTTTGAGCTCTTCCAGATGACTTTGTTTTTTTAGATTCTAAGACTGTGAAATTTTTCGCCTTTCTGTCTGGCCCTCTATGAGTGGTTTGACCCCAACTTTGACCGGGCTTAACTTGAGTGTATGATCTCCTTTTTCGCCCGTTCAAGTTGCATTGGGTTTCGTTTTCTGAGCTCTTCAAGATGAGGTTGGTTTTGTAAGATTTTGAGACTGTGAAATTTTTCGCCTTTCTCACTGGCCTTTGTACTCGATTTGACCCCAACTTTGACTGGGCATAACTTGAGCGTATGAGCTCCTTTTTCGTTCGTTCAAGTTGTGTTGGGTTTCATTTTCTGAGCTCTTGATGTTGACGTTTGTTTCGTCAGATTTTGAGACTATGAAATTTTTCGCCTTTCCTAGCCTTTGTACCGGTTCTACCCCAACTTTGATCGGGCATAACTTGAGCGTATGAGCGCCTTTTTCGCCTGTTCAAGTTGTGTTAGGTTCTGTTTTCTAAGCTCTTCAAGATGATGTTGGCTTTATTAGATTCTAAGACTATGAATTTTTTTGACTTTCTTACTCGCCTTTACTTGGTTTGACCCTAACTTTGACCTGGCATAACTTGAGCGTATGAGCTCCTTTTTCGCTCGTTCAAGTTGCGTTGGGTTCTGTTTTCCGAGCTCTTTAAAATGGCATTGGTTTCGTGAGATTCTGAGACTTCAAAATTTTTAGCCTTTCCCACTAGCTTGTGTAATCGGTTTACCATAACTTTGACCGGGCATAACTTGAGCGTATGAGCTCCTTTTTCACTCATTCAAATTGTGTTGGGTTCCACTTTCTGAGCTCTTCAAGATGACATTGGTTTTGTTAGATTCAGAGACTGTGAATTGTTTTTCCTTTCCCACTAGCCTTTGTACCCGGTTTGACCCCAACTTTGACCGGGCATAACTTGAGCGTTTGAGCTCCTTTTTCGACCGTTCACGTTGCGTTGGGTTATGTTTTCTGAGCTCTTCAAAATGACGTTTGTTTCCTCAGATTCTGAGATTGTGAAATTTTGTGCCTTTCTGACTGGCCTTTGGACTCGGTTTGACCCCAACTTTGACTGAGCATAACTTGAGAGTATGAGCTCCTTTTTCGCCCTTTCAAGTTGCATTGGGTTCCATTTTTTGAGCTCTTCAAGATGACGTTAGTTTCGTCAGATTCTGAGACTAATTTTTTTTGCCTTTTGACTGCCTCTGTACTCGGTTTGACCCCAACTTTGATCGGGCATAAATTGAGCGTATGAGCTCATTTTTTTCCCATTCAAGTTGTGTTGGGTTCCGTTTTCTAAGGTCTTCAAGGTGACGTTGGTTTCGTCAAACTCTGAGACTATGCATTTTTTTGCCTTTCTCATGGCCTTTGTTCCCGATTTGACTCCAACTTTGACCGGGCATAACTTGATCGTATGATCTCCTTTTTCGCCCATTCAATTTGCGTTGGGTTCTATTTTTTGAGCTCTTCAAGATGACGTTGGTTTCATCAGATTTTGAGACTTTGAAATTTTTTGCCTTTCTCACTGGCTTTTGTCCCTGGTTTGACCCCAACTTTGATCGGGCATAACTTGAGCCTATGAGCTCTTTTTTCGCCTGTTCAAGTTGCGTTGGGTTCTATTTTCTAAGCTCTTGAAGATGACATTTTTTCGTCAGATTCTGAGACAATGAAAATTTTCGCCTTTCTCACTGGCCTTTGCACTCGGTTTTGACCCCAACTTTGACCGGGCATAACTTGAGCATAAGAGCTCCTTTTTCGCCCATTCAGGTTGCCTTGGGTTTCATTTTTTGAGCTCTTGAAGATGACGTTTGTTTCGCTAGATTTTGAGACTTTGAAATTTTTTTCCTGTCTCACTAGCCTTTGTACTCGGTTTGACCCCAACTTTGACTAGGCATAACTTGAGCGTATGAGCGCCTTTTTCGCCCGTTCAAGTTGAATTGGGTTCCATTTTTTGAGCTCTTCAAAATGATGTTGGTTTCGTCAGATTCTGAGACTGCAAAATTTTTCGCCTTTCCGACTGGCCTGTGTAATCGGTTTGACCCCAACTTTGACTGGGCATAACTTGAGCGTATGAGATCCATTTTCACCCGTCCAAGTTGCGTTGGGTTCTGATTTTTTAGCTCTCCAAGATGATGTTGGTTTTGTCAGATTATGAGATTGTGAAATTTTTTGCATTTCTCACTGACCTTTGTACTCGGTTTGACCCCAACTTTGATCAAGCATAACTTGAGCATATGATCTCCTTTTTCCCCCATTCAGGTTGCGTAGGGTTCCGTTTTCTAAGCTCTTCCAAATGATGTTGGTTTTGTTAGATTCTGAGACTATGAAATTTTTTGCCTTTCTATCTGGCCTCTGTACTTGGTTTGACACCAACTTTGACCAAGCATAACTTGAGCGTATGAGCTCTTTTTCGCCTGTTCAAGTTGCGTTGGGTTCCGTTTTCTGAGCTCTTCAAGAGGACGTTGGTTTTGTAAGATTTTGAGACTGTGAAATTTTTTGCCTTTCTCACTGGCCTTTGTACCCTGTTTGACCCCAACTTTGACTGGGCATAACTTGAGCGTACGAGCTCCTTATTTGCCCGTTTAGGTTGCGTTGGGTTATGTTTTCTGAGCTCTTGATGTTGACATTTGTTTCATTAGATTTTGAGATTGTGAAAATTTTCACCTTTCTCACTGGCCTTTGTACCAGTTCTACCTCAAATTTGACTAGACATAACTTGAGCGTATGAGCGCCTTTTTCACCCGTTCAAGTTGCATTAGGATCAGTTTTCTGAGCTCTTCAAGATGACGTTGGCTTCGTCAAATTCTAAGACTGTGAAATTTTTTGCCTTTCTTACTGGCCTTTACTCGGTTTGACCCCAACTTTGACTAGGCATAACTCTAGCATATGAGCTCCTTTTTCGTCCGTTCAAGTTGTGTTGGGTTCCATTTTCTGAGCTCTTCAAAATGATGTTGGTTTCCTCATATTCTGAGACTGCGAAATTTCTCACCTTTTCCACTGGCCTATGTAATCGGTTTGACCATAACTTTGACTAGGCATAACTTGAGCATATGAGCTCCTTTTTTTTCCCGTTCAAGTTGCATTGGGTTCCGCTTTCTGAGCTCTTCAAGATGATGTTAGTTTCGTCAGATTCTGAGACTACAATTTTTTTTGCCTTTCTCACTAGACTTTGTACCCAGTTTGACCCCAACTTTGACCAGGCATAACTTGAGCGTATGAGCTCCTTTTTTGCCCTTTGAAGTTGCGTTGGGTTCCATTTTCTGAGCTTTTCAAGATGATGTTAGTTTCGTCAGATTCTAAGACTGAGATTTTTTGCCTTTTGATTGGTTTTGTACTCAGTTTGACCCCAACTTTGACTGGGCATAAATTGAGCGTATGAGCTCCTTTTTCGCCCGTTCAAGTTGCGTTGGGTTCCATTTTCTGAGCTCTTCAAGATGAAGTTGGTTTCGTCAGACTCTAAGACTGAAATTTTTTGCCTTTCTCACTGGCCTTTGTTCCCTGTTTGACCCCAACTTTGACTAGGCATAACTTGAGTGTATTATCTCCTTTTTCGCCCGTTCAAGTTGTGTTGGGTTCTATTTTCTAAGCTCTTCAAGATGGAATTTGTTTTGTCAGATTATGAGACTATGAAATTTTGTGCCTCTCTGACTGGCCTCTCCGTACTCGGTTTGATCCCAACTTTGACAGGCATAACTTGAGCATATGAGCTTCTTTTTCGCCCTTTCAAGTTGCTGGGTTCCATTTTCTGAGCTCTTCAAGATGATGTTGGTTTCGTCAAATTCTGAGACTGTCAAAATTTTTGCCTTTCTGACATGTGATGCAGGAGCATCTAGGGTGTAAGAGCAATCTTGCATCACCAAAAAAAAAAATATTGTTTCTCTTCAATAAGGGCTAATTTTGCCAGGGTTACTATTTTAGTAAGTTTGCATTTGTGCATAGTTGGACACAAAATCTTACACAGACCTCCAAAATGGTAAATTGAAGCCAATGGTGAAGAAATCACTTCAATACCATTTGTCATTTGAGAGATATTGAAATTTTAATTTTCGAAAATCCTAGTAAAATCTTCAAAGTCAATTTTGAGGCACTTAGAGGCTCCAAATGGGCCTTAAAATTGGTGGAAAATGAAAGTAGTTGGCCTTTGGGCCATACTTTTTGGTGGAAGATTTCTTGAGAGCTTTCCGAAAAGGTATTATAATAGAAAATCAGACAGTCGGATCAAAAGTTATGATCCCACCAAATTGTAAGGAGAGTGGCCTTTGTCAATTGGTTTATGTACCTAGTTTGACCCCAACTTTGACCGGGCATAACTTTAGCGTATGAGCTCCTTTTTTGCCCATTCAAGTTGTGTTGGGTTTCATTGGGTTCCATTTTCTAAGCTCTTCAAAATGACATTGGTTTCATCAGATTCTGAGAATGTGAAATTTTTCGCCTTTCTCACTGGCCTTTGTACCCAGTTTGACCACAACTTTGACCGGGCATAACTTGAGCATATGAACTCCTTTTTCCCCTATTCAGGCTGCGTTGGGTTCCGTTTTCTGAGCTCTAGAAAATGATGTTTGTTTCGTAAGATTATGAGACTGTGGAATTTTCACTTTTTTAACTAGCCTTTGTACCCAGTTTGACTCCAACTTTGACCGGGCATAACTTGAGCGTATGAGTATCTTTTTTGCCCATTCAAGTTGCGTTAGGTTCCATTTTCTGAGCTCTTGAAAATGATGTTGGTTTTGTCAGATTCTAAGACTGAAATTTTTCGCCTTTCTGATTGGCCTATGTAATCGGCTTGACCCCAACTTTGATTGGGGATAACTTGAGCGTATGAGCTCCTTTTTCGCTTGTTCAAGTTGCGTTGGGTTCCATTTTTTGAGCTCTTCAAGATGATGTTGGTTTTGTTAGATTCTAAGACTGTGAATTTTTTATCCTTTCTCACTGGCCTTTGTACTTGGTTTGACCCCAACTTTGACCGGGCATAACTTGAGCGTATGAGGTCCTTTTTTGTCCGTTCAGGTTGCGTTGGGTTCCGTTTTCTAAGCTCTTCTAGATGACGTTGGTTTCGTCAGATTTTGAGACTATGAAATTTTTTGCCTTTTTGACTGGCTCTGTACTCGGTTTGACCCCAACTTTGACCAGGCATAAATTGAGCGTATGAGCTCCTTTTTCACTCGTGGAAATTGTGTTGGGTTTCGTATTCTGAGTTCTTGAAGATGACATTGGTTTCGTCAGATTCTGA
Organism: Sequoia sempervirens; assembly: GCA_007258455.2. Classification (NCBI taxonomy): domain Eukaryota; kingdom Viridiplantae; phylum Streptophyta; class Pinopsida; order Cupressales; family Cupressaceae; genus Sequoia; species Sequoia sempervirens. The sequence continues at coordinate 195,092,169 of VDFB02105785.1, read as the reverse complement.
GACTGTGAAATTTTTTTCCTTTCTCACTGGCCTTTGTTTTCTGTTTGACCCTAACTTGGACTAGGCATAACGTGAGTGTATGATCTCCTTTTCCGCCCGTTCAAGTTGTGTTGGGTTCCATTTTCCGAGCTCTTCAAGATGATGTTTGTATCTTCATATTCTGAGACTATGAAATTTTGTGCCTTTTTGACTGGCCTTTGTACTCGGTTTGACCCCAACTTTGATTGGACATAACTTGAGCGTATGAGCTCCTTTTTCTCCCCTTTAAGTTGCGTTGGGTTATGTTTTCTAAGCTCTTCAAGATGGCGTTGGTTTCGTCAGATTCTAAAATTGTCAAAATTTTCACCTTTCTGACTAGCTCTGTACTCGGTTTGACCCCAACTTTGACCGGGCATAAATTGAGCGTATGAACTCCTTTTTCACCCGTTCAAGTTGTGTTGGGTTCAGTTTTCTGAGCTCTTCAAGATGAAGTTGGTTTCGTTAGATTCTAAGACTGTGAAATTTTTCACCTTTCTCACTGGCCTTTGTTCCCGGTTTGACCCCAACTTTGACCGAGCATAATTTGAGTGTATGATCTCCTTTTTCGCCCATTCGAGTTGCGTTGGTTTCCGTTTTCTGAGCTCTTCAAGATGACGATGGTTTCATAAGATTATGAGACTGTGAAATTTTTCTCCTTTTTGGCTGGTGATGCAGGAGCATTAGGGTGTAAGAGCAATCTTGCATCACCTAAAAAAAAATGATTTTGCGAGGGTCACTATTTTAGTAAGTTTGCATTTGTGCAAAGTTGGACATGAAATCTTACACAGACCTCCAGAATGGTAAATTGAAGCCAATGGTGAAGAAATCACTTCAATACCATTCGTCATTTGAGAGATTGAAATTTTAACTTTTGAAAATCCTAGTAAAATCATCGAAGTCAATTTGGAGGCACTTAGAGGCTCTGGATGGGCCTGAAAATTGGTGGAAATCGAAAGTAGTTGGCCTTTAGGCCCTACTTTTTGGTGGAAGATTTCTCGAGAGCTTTTTGAAAAGGTATTATAATAGAAAATACGACAATCGGATCAAAAGTTATGACCCCGCCAAATTGTAACTGGAGTGGCCTTCGCCAATTGGCTGTGTACCTAGTTTGACCCCAACTTTGACCAGACATAACTTGAGCGTATGAACTCCTTTTTCGCCCATTCAAGTTGCGCTGGGTTCCATTTTTTGAGCTCTTCAAAATGACGTTGGTTTCATTAGAATCTGAGACTATGAAATTTCTTTCTTTTCTCACTACCCTTTGTACCCGGTTTGACCCCAACTTTGACCGGGCATAACATGAGCGTATGAGCTCCTTTTTCGCATGTTCAGGTTGTGTTGGGTTTCATTTTCTAAGCTCTTGAAGATGACATTTGTTTTGTCAGATTCTGAGATTGTGAAATATTTCACTTTTCTCACTGGCCTTTTACCCATTTTGACCCCAACTTTGACCGGGCATAACTTGAGCGTATGAACGCCTTTTTCGCCCATTCAAGTTGCGTTAGGTTCCATTTTTTGAGCTCTTCATGATGACGTTGGTTTCATCAGATTTTAAGACTAAAAAATTTCACCTTTCTTACTGGCCACTTTACTCAGTTTGAGCCCAACTTTGATCGGGCATAACTTGAGCGTATGAGCTCCTTTTTTGCCCGTTTAGGTTGCGTTGGGTTCTATTTTCTAAGGTCTTCAAAATGACGTTGGTTTCGTCAGATTTTGAGACTACAAAATTTTTTGCCTTTTCGACTGGCATGTGTAATTAGTTTGACCCCAACTTTGACCGGGCATAACTTGAGTGTATGAGCTCTTTTTTCGCCCATTCAAGTTGTGTTGGGTTCCATTTTTTGAGCTCTTCAAGATGATGTTGGTTTCATCATATTCTGAGACTGAATTTTTTTTCCTTTCTCACTGGCCTTTGTACCCGGTTTGACCCCAACTTTGACTGGGCATAACTTGAGCGTATGAGCTCCTTTTTCACTCGTTCAGGTTGCGTTGGGTTCCATTTTTTGAGCTCTTCTAGTTGATGTTGGTTTCATCAAATTCTCAGACTGTGAAATTTTTTGCCTTTCTGTTTGGCCTATTTATGCGGTTTGACCCCAAATTTGACTGGGCATAACTTGAGCGTATGAGCTCCTTTTTCGCCCGTTCAAGTTTCGTTGGGTTTCATTTTTTGAGCTCTTCAAGATGACGTTGGTTTCATAAGATTTTGAGACTGTGAATTTTTTTGCCTTTCTCACTAGCTTTTGCACCTAGTTTGACCCCAACTTTGATCGGGCATAACTTGAGCGTTTGAGCTCCTTTTTCGCCTGTTCAAGTTGCATTGGGTTCCGTTTTCTGAGCTCTTCAAGATGACATTTGTTTCGTCAGATTATGAGTCTGTGACATTTTGCGCCTTTTTGACTGGCCTTTGTACTCAGTTTGACCCCAACTTTGATCGGGCATAACTTGAGCGTATGAGCTCCTTTTTCTCCCTTTCAAGTTGCATTGGGTTTCATTTTCTAAGCTCTTCAAGATGTCATTGGTTTCGTCAAATTCTGAGACTGTGAAATTTTTTGCCTTTCTAACTGGCTGTGTACTCAGTTTGACCCCCCAACATTGACTGGGCATAAATTGAGTGTATGAGCTCCTTTTTCGCTCGTTCAAGTTGTGTTGGGTTCCATTTTATGAGCTCTCCAAGATGGCGTTGGTTTCATCAAATTCTAAGACTGTGAAATTTTTCACCTTTCTCATGACCTTTTTGTTCCCTGTTTGACCCCAACTCTGACCAGGCATAACTTGATCGTATGATCTCCTTTTTTGCTCGTTAAAGTTGCGTTGGGTTCCATTTTCTAAGCTCTTCAAGATGACATTTGTTTCATCAGATTCTGAGACTTTGAAATTTTGTGCCTTTTTGACTGGCCGTACTCAGTTTGACTCCAACTTTGACCAGGCATAACTTGAGCGTATGAGCTCCTTTTTCACCCTTTCAAGTTGCATTGGGCTCCATTTTCTGAGCTCTTCAAGATGATGTTGGTTTCATCATATTTTGAGAATGTGAAATTTTTTGCCTTTCTGACTGGCTCTATCCTCGATTTGACCCCAACTTTGACCGAGCATAAATTGAGCCTATGAGCTCCTTTTTCGTATGTTCAAGTTGCATTGGGTTCTGTTTTCGGAGATCTTCAAGATGACGTTGGTTTCGTCAGATTCTGAGACTGTGAAATTTTTTTCCTTTCTCACTGGCTTTTGTTCCCAGTTTGACCCCAACTTTGTCCAGGCATAACTTGAGCGTATGATCTCCTTTTTTCCCCATTTGAGTTGCATTGGGTTCCATTTTCTAAGCTCTTCAAGATGACGTTGGTTTCATAAGATTCTAAGACTCTGAAATTTTTTGCCTTTATGACTGGTGATGTAGGAGCATCTAGGGTGTAAGAGCAATCTTGTATCACCCAAGAAAAAAATTTGTTTCTTTTCAATAAGGGCTAATTTTGCCAGGTTTACTATTTTAGTAAGTTTTCATTTGTGCATAGTTGGACACGAAATCTTACACAAACCTCCAAAATGGAAATTGAAGCCAATGGTGAAGAAATCACTTCAATACCATTTGTCATTTGAGAGATATTGAAATTTTAATTTTCAAAAATCCTAGTAAAATTTTCGAAGTCAATTTTGAGGCACTTAGAGGCTCCGGATGGGCTTGGAAATTGGTGGAAAACGAAAGTAGTAGGCCTTTAGGCCCTACTTACGAGTGAAAGATTTCTTGAAAGCTTTCTAAAAATGTATTATAATAGAAAATCTGACAGTCGGATCAAAAGTTATGACCCTGCCAAATTGTAAGGGGAGTGGCCTTCGTCAACTGGCCTGTGTACCTAGTTTGACCCCAACTTTGACTGGGCATAACTTGAGCGTATGAACTCTTTTTTCGCCTGTTCAAGTTGCGTTGGGTTCTATTTTTTGAGCTCTTCAAGATGACATTGGTTTCATCAAATTCTGAGACTAAATTTTTTTGCCTTTCTCACTAGCCTTTGTACCCAATCAACGATGTAGATTTAAAGACTGTTTATCTGACAGTCATGTTTTAAAGGTAACATAGTGAATGAAGGATGCTAGATCATGGCGCAGAGACAGGTGATCAATGCCTCTGATTTGAAAGTGAAAATCACTAACGGCTAAGTTCGTGTAAACAAGGTTTCACTTGTAAACCAACATAGAGGTGAGAGTTAAATGTTCTACCTACATCAATGACAAATGTAGTGAGGATTTGATGCACAGAGTAGCAACATAGATGGCTATAGAGGTTGAGATCAAGCTCAAATCAAATAATTAGAAGGATGCATTAAATGCATATTCGATCCTAGGGTTTGACAAAGAGAGAATGAAGGAAAATTATTTGCACCAGAAATTAATATTGTGCGGCTCAATGCAGAATTATGACAATGGAGAAGATATCCTAGAACCCTAACAGAGGATCAAATCATGATAGTTAATCCTAAGGAAATCATCATCGACTAGCAACTACACAAAACATATGATGAGAATATTGACGAAGTGATGTAACTGTGAGAAAGAAGAGAGAAGTGTAGAGAGAGCACAAGAAAGAAGGAATTATGAGGTCTTGAGGCAGACAATGAATACACTGAAAAGGAAAAAGAGAGTTGTAGAAGGGGTATGAGGGTGCATTGAG